>CM063504.1:17649450-17664450 GCA_032207245.1 Pardosa pseudoannulata | reverse complement strand
AAAGAACTGTGTTTCTAAATGAATGACAATGGCAATGAGGAAGACGGTTTGATTGAGGCTTGGATTGATTTTTTTCTTACTTTTCACTACACCATATAAGGAGAAACTTCTTCTTAAATAATGTGATGGTACTAAATTAAAAATCCAACGGGATTCAATCCAGACAATATACAGATTATATGTTTATGTCTATCCTTCCAATATATTTCAAACATATAATCAGAAAAAAATAAAGCCTACATTCTACTGCATTTTAGTTTGTTTCTTAACTGGTGAAGTTAAAATTTGTTGTTTTGTGAAACTACATGTTTGTCCTTTCATTTTATAGCACGTTTGAATATGAAAGCCATTGATTTTTATCGAGTCAAAGCCTTCGATTATTTTAGCTTTGGTTTGACTGGGACTTACTGCTGAAAGCCAATTCCGAATGACTAAAAACATTCATACCACCAGTGGGATTCGAACCCTCGTACCCCGGAATCGATGTGAAAAGCCCTACGTATTTCTATCAAACTTTCTATCAACCTCGGTGAATCTATTAACCTTTCATTTTCTTCATCGGCATGAATTATTTAATCGAAGAATAGTATTGATGTTTGTTTGGTAATGTAACCCTAGACTTTACAAGGAAGAACAGGGAGGAACAGTAAGGAAATAAAAAGCCTTAAATGTCTCCACAATGGTGTCAAATTTATTAACCAATCAGAAAATCACATGTCTTTTTTGCACTGAGAATGTAAATAGTCAGTGGTATAGCATCCTCTCTTTATCTGAAATTTTGGAACTTATATTCTATGATGTGATATGAGCCATGATGTTGCTTAACACATTGAAGACGGTATGCGCTGAAAAGTGTCTAGCCTCAGTTCTCGCACATTTTTTGTTAAAGTGATTACAAAAAACGTGAATTTCCGTCATCCGTCGTCAGCAGTTGAAAAATAAAAGCCAGGAATTCCCGTCTCCCGTCTTCAATGTGTTAAGTGATTAACCAGTTGTTAACTTTGAGAACAAATCATATTTTGTGCAATTGGTACTATTTGTGGAGTGAGGCCTGCTTGAAAAGGCTTGCATGCGACAAACCTTTAACGACAATTCATTCTAATTTAAGGGTTATTTCCGGCTTAGTATTGCAAAACTAGTCAAATAAAATAATGGGTTATTAAATTAAAAAATGGAATAATTTTCATTAATCTATTCTTAATTATTTTATTTTTTCCATTATTTAAAAATGTACTATTTATTGTCTGACTTGATAAAATACAAATTCATTGGGCAATTTCAGTGATGCCATGAAAGAAATAACTAATTAAAAAACTGCATGTATCACGCTACAGCATTGAAGAGTAAAAAATAATAAGGTATCGTAAAAATGACTCTACATCGCAAGATCTACATTGCCTCCACCTGAAGAAATTTTATGATATAATTATTTTCTGTCAAGAGAATAATTTTTGAAGATCCTTATTCAATTTTGAAGTTTATAAAAGAAAATATAAGAAACTTCATGTTGTTAAAGCCATAAAAATCAACAGACTGCGATGGCTTGGACACCTATTCCGATTCGATGACATAAACCCAGTAAAACAGCTCCCTTTCACTAATCCCATGGAGCAGACGAAACGAGGAAGACCACCAATTAGGTGGCTTGACTCAGTAGAGAGGGACTTAACTACTGTCAAAAAGGGAAACTGGAGGAATCTTGCAGCATATAGGAATTTCTGGAAAAAAACTGCTTGGGACAGACTTGGTCTGTAACAGGCTGTAGTGCTTTAGAAGAAGAATTATTTTCTGCGGGATTTCAGAAATCCCAGATTCTTTAAACAGTCTCGAAATTTTAACTTCTATAAGTTAGCCTTTTTTGTTAGCATTCTTATTGACATGTAAATTAAAATAAAATTTTAAACCCTTAATGGCTTATTGTTAAGCTTTTTTAAAGCTATACTTGTCTCCTAGATATAGGTTGGTTTTCCTTAAGTCTCAAGTTTTTCTGTCTGTAAATCATTTTCAATTAAATAAACATTAATTATATATTACTGGTGATATTTTGTGTAGCGACTATTTCATGAAGAGTGTAGGTGTAGGGAGATTTCCAAGTCTTGATAATTGTAGGGCACAAGCAAAGTTGTACCAAGCAGATATACAGCAAATACTTCGCGCATAGGCGGCAAAATTTGGACTGCCAAATTTTGGTTGGTTTCTTGTAAAGTGAACCTTACCTATGGAAAAACAAATGCATTATCCGATGGTGTTTTGCCCAATATAGCAAAACACATAATAGACTAACACATCATTTCATCTTTTATAATAAAAAAATTTCAATAAATTTCCTTTTAGTGAATATTATTGCCTTCTATTCCTACTTTATTGAAGGAAATCCGTCACAAATAATAGGCTACCTCTACTCTATAAGTCAGCCGCTCCAAAGAAGTAGGGCGGCATGATGTCACCGACTTCTTATGTCAGATTTTTTTGTTTCTTTGCTTTTATGAAGGCACACAAAATTTATATAGGGACTAGCAATAAAATTTTTTACTGGTATACAAAAAACCGGCACTCAAGTTCTGGACCTTCCTTCCCGCACCAGTATTGATAATGGCTACAATTCCAATCATTCTAAAAGCATTAGCAAAATAAAATTAGCAAAATAACCTGAAGAAAATAGTTCAATTTTAAAAAGGTAATATTATAAGCTGTTTTTGTAATTTGTATATAATCCTATATTGAACTTTGTCAAAAATAAATGATTATTCAAAATAGCTATGAGTGGAGAAACATTCATTACATTCTGGGAGACTTATGCAATATTATTGTCTTATCTAATAATTAATTTTCTTGTTTATTATTGTTAGACCCCATGGTTAAATCTTATCTCTTGCAGTATCTCTTCCCCGAAGCGTCATTCCGGGAAATTCGTATTTTGTATAAATACTGTGTTTTGTTTGCTTAGCCGGGTAGGTGGCTTTTTCGACTGTATCGTGGAGGTAGTTTTATTTTTGTCTCATGGCTGGCTCGTTGAGTTTTTTTTTTTTTATAAGTTGATTTAAGTTTTATTTGTTTCATTTCCTTATGTTTTATGTTAGTAGTAATTAAATTCAGTTATATACTTTTAGCCGTGGTTGTTTTTTTGTTGTCATATCGAGCCATTTTTATTTTCCCTTGAATATGAGTTAAACATATTAGAGTTACTATCTCAAGGAAGTAACAATTATTAACAGCTAAATGAGACAGATATATATTTAAACTCTCATGAAAGCCATCAGGATCTGAGCAACACGTATGCGCGGTTCATGCCAACAGCACAATGGAATATATCGCTCCGGTTTAACAGATTGGAGACACTGAGTTTGGATTGATTGTTATCTGGGGCGATAGGGAGTACGTAATTTAAAATTTATCAGTAGGATACAAACATAAAAAAATTAAATTTCGTTAGGATGTTAAACAAATTGCGCTTTCACAGCTTGAAATACAGCTACACCTCTGCTTCCGATATTACTAAAATTACTCAAAATTACTCTTTCACTTTGACCATATATAATTTCACACACATGTATGATTACGACGTCCCCTTAAATGTCTCTTTAAGTGTTGGTCTTGAAAGTTTTGAGTTAGAAACAACGTGGGGCTCCTACTCAACGAATCAACTATTTCTATTATCACATTTAAAAAATATTTAAATTTTTTATAAAATTTGTCATTTTTCTGAAGTGCTTTTAAGAACATAAATGAACCCTTAAATGCTAAAGAATTTAATTTTCACAATCAAATTTCTTTTCTTTTTACCGTAAGACTACATGTGTAAGATCTAAAATGAATTAATGCTAAAAAAAAATCAAATTTTGATACGTCGCTAGTGGCGCCATCTTAACTGACATCTGCGAAATAGAACCTTTTCCTCCAAATCATAATTCTATTAATTGTGAAATTCATGAAGTCACTTTTAAATAATAAATACTCACTTTATTTTTGAAAAAATATAAACTGATAACTGTTTTTGTTTTTTATTTCCTTCGAATATGTGTTAAATTAATTCTTTGAATAATACTTATTATTTAATATTTAATACTATTTTTTTTATTTTTCAATAAAAAACTTTAAAAATGTGTGTAACAAACAGCACAAATTTTTAAAACATAAAATAAATAAATTATTAAAATATAAAATAAATATATAATTAAAATCACTGATTTATTTTATATTTTAACAGAATTCAATTGATATACAAACCTACTTTTTTATATTTACCTTTATTTTAGATGAAAATATTTTTAAAGGCTAATATTTATTTAAAAGTGTAAAAACAAATAACATATTGATGGACACATATATGCATTTAGATAGATATTGTTACATATAAACTCATATATTATTTAATAAACATTCTTTTATTACCTACGCTTTCAATTTCTTAAAAAGTCCATATACTTTTCGAAAGGAAAAAAACATTTTATTTAATACGTAATCTAGAATATTGAATAATATTTATTATATAATCTAATTGAAGGCAATATTTACTCTGGTAAATCTAAGTAAAGACCGTATCATATATATTACTTGAAAGTTACAGCTCTAATAATTAAATTCTTTATAATACTTATTAAATAAACTCTTAAGATTTTTCAATTCCTTTCAAACATATGATCCTGCCAAATGTAGTTTAATTTTTTATTCTCTTGTACGGAAAAAATATCATGAATTCATTTAGATTTTGCTGTAAAAAGGCTTTGTTTTAAAGGATTAAATATAATTTCATCTTTTACTCAAGAAAAGTCTAAAAATTCTGATGATTTTTGTTATTAGTCTTATAATTATATGTTACATATTGAAATGAATATTTAAAAGCATAACTACATATATTTTAACAATTCATATAACCTTAATTAAATTAAACTTATTTTTAAAGTTTTTTATTTAATATAGTTACTGTTTTAATTAATCAATAGGATTTTTTTCTCTTGTGTTAAAGAGAAGATACGTGAGATACATTTCTTATAAGAAAATTTATTAGCTGTTCTGGTTTGAGTATCAAATATTGCTAATAGATGGCAGCACCAAAACTTCAGGTTTTAAAATATTAATTAATTTTCACAAAGTTTATATTTTGTCTTTTGTCGTAACAGATAATGTTATAAAATTATTACTTAATAACACGAAAGTATTTTACTTGCTCAAAAAGAAGGGAAAAAATATGTTTTATTTATTTATTTCTGTAATACAAGTACATACGCTATATCTTCATTTCCTTCTACATTTTCAGTATAACTTTCTACCTATAAAATGAAACTATTTCTTAAGTACAAGAAAAAATACTTACTCTGCAGATTTTCTTTTTTTTGGGGGGGGGCATGAAATGTTAAAGGTGTAAAAATTATCTAACAATAAATATCCTTATTGAAATCAATATCAAAAAGACCAAATAGCCCTATGGATAAAAAGCTTTATAAATCTCATTATTGAAATCGATATCAAAAAGACCAAATAGCTTCATGAATGAAAGGCTGTATAAATCTCATTATTGAAATCAATATCAAAAAGACCAAATATCTTCATGAATAAAAGGCTTTAAAAATCTCATTATTGAAATCAATATCAAAGAGACCAAATAGCTTCATGAATAAAAGGCTTTAAAAATCTCATTATTGAAATCAATATCAAAAAGTCCAAATAGCCTTATGAATTTGCACTTTTTGACAAATAGCCTTATGAATTTGGACTTTTTGATAAATGGCTTTGTGATAAATGGACTTTTTGATAAATGGCTTTGTATATGTCATTATTGAAATCAATATCAAAAAGACCAAATAGCTTCATGAATAAAAGGCTTTATAGATTCTTCGCAAAGACGAATAAGAACAGTTATAAAAGTTAGAAATAAATATAAAGACATTTTATTGTTTAAAAAAATCTTTTGTTAAAATGTAGAAAATATAACTATGGGATCATATCTCATGAGCTAGAATTCAACTATGGGATAAACAGGCGTTGCAGAGTGCCCCATAAATTTAATGCAGGTGATCACAAAGCATGTTCCAAAGCACAACAAGACGAATATTGCTTTAGCATTAGAAATCCATACAAACTCACAGATTGAAAAACAAGCAACTTCAAATATCGCAGATAAGTGCCGCGATAGCTCATCGATCTCTTAACCTGAAAGTTGAGATTTTGAAACTGCAGCTGAACAATGATCCATCGTAGTCATTATTGGGGACTGAATCACAGAAAATAGGTTCATGGTTGCAATATCCCCCAGGTTCCCAAACCATGCCTCAGTAGGTGGCATGCCATGTCTGGAAGTCTTGTGTTGGGTCCCTGCTTCTAAATTATAAGGTTCCACTTTGCTTGTTTGTGTTGTTCTAGGACGTAATGCTAGCTGCCTGTATGGTGCTTCCATTATAAAATGGCCAACAAATGTCTACGGTTTAGCAGTGGCGAATGATATACCAGATAGTGTCCTTGCATTGGAAATAATAATAATAATAATTTTGGACAAAGAAAGAATACACGCTTGAAACGCTAATATATAGAAAGGAATGAACAGTATAATGGACACTTAATAAATAGAAAATTTCATACGATATCAACAGATTATATAAAAAAGTGTAAAATCCCTTTTGAAGCACTAATTATGAGTCCATAAGAACTCATAGAGTGACAAAAAAATCAACTTCTATTGACGCGGACAAGTGCCGCGGTTGCTCTTCGATCTCTTAACCGGAGAGTTGAGGTTTTGACACTACATCTGGCCAATGATCCATCGTGTTCATTTCCTTATTGAGTTCTGAGTCACTGAAAATAGGTTCATGGTTGCAATGTCCTCCGAGTTCCCAAACCATACCTTAGTAGGTGGGAGGTCAAGTCTGGAAGTCTTTTGTGGGTTCTAAATTGCAAGGATCCTCTTTGCTTGTTTGTGTTGTTCTAGGACGCATTGTTAGTTGCCTGAATGTTGCTTACATTATAAAATTCCCAACAAATGTCTACGGCTTAGCAGTGGCGAATGCTTTATCAGCAAGTGTCCCTGCATTGGAAAATCCCTTTTGAAGCACTAATGTGGCGCGGCACGCAGGTTGGGTATAGGCGTTTTATATGAATGAGATGGCTCGTAGGTCAGTCGGAAAGGAGTTTCAAGTTCGAATCTCCAGTTGTTCAAAGATCCCCTTGATAATGAGTACTGGAGCACTTAAAATAGGTTCGTGGTCGCAGTGTCCTCCAAACTCCCGAACCTCTACAGGTAGCAGGACTAGGAGGTCATCTGCTTGGTCCCTGCTTGTAAATTACGAGGGCCCACTTTGTTTGTGTTGTCCCTAGGGAGAACGTTGGCTGTCTACGAGGTGTTCCCATAATCAAATGGTCCACAAATATTTGATGCCTGGTAGTGGAAAATTATATAAAAACAAGTACCCCCATAGTGGAAATATAAATAATAGTTGGCTGGGATCAAAAAATGGAATATACATTTGAAACGCTGATATAAGGAAACGAATTAACAAGAAAAATGAAGCATGATAAATAGAAAATTTCATGCTAACGTTACAATATCAAGTGTGTTTTATAATTTGCTAAAAATCCTGCATCAAAGTTGATAATATCTCTCGATGCGCTAATGGGCCAAGGTACAGAATTTGAGAATCGTTGTTTTGTAAGAATGTAATATGAAATCCATACATATATATTACTATTAAAAGTTGCTAGATAGATTGATCAATAAAGAAATAATTATAGAATTTGTTACAGATACACAACAATTGGAGTGAAATAATTATAGTTTTCTCTTTCATACAATTATATTAACTTGTCGTTATTTCTAGCGCCAGTAGTCAGATGATCAAATTGCACTTCTCCGTCAGGATCAATTTCAAGTCCATGATTGTTTACAAGAATAGTCTGTAATGAGAAAATACTGCTATATGTTGCCTGTAGTAATGCACGGAGAGCAGATATGTGATACGATGGATATATTAATCTACAGGAATATAAAATACTAAAAATATAGTATGAAAAATAGACATATATTAAATGCTACTGAAAGAGTATGACAATTTACAGAGAAGTCTAAATGATAAATATGACATAAAAGAAAATATTCAAATACAGTAAATATAAAAAGTTATAATAAATTGGGATCCGCCTTGATTGTACAGTTTTTAACGTATTGTGTTCCCACAATATGGATTTTGATTTGATTACCGAGTAAGGCTTGTATGCACTTGCGTGTTATCTCCTCATAGGGAGCGATGTTTCCCCAGCTATATGGTGCTTCCACAATAAAGACGGCAACAAATCAGCAGATTGTGTTCTAATAAAGGCAAGAACCTCGCATTTGTAAAAAAAAATAAATAATAATAATTTGGGAAAACTTATACACTCAAGAGCCAAACCATTATGACCACCTGTCAATAACGAGTTGACCCACCTTTGGCGCGCAATACAGCTTCAACCCTCCTTGGCATGGATGCCACAAGTCCTTGGTAGATGGCTGGAGACAGATTGTACCAGATGTCCCTTATCCAACAGTGTCGCTGAACAGTGTGCTCCGATACTATTCTACTTGGCCGTGCATTGTATTGGGTTGTCAGCTGAGCCACTGTCTTTCTCCGGTTTTGCTTCACCATGCGAGACTGTCTCCGACGACCTTTTTCTTTAATAGCATGTGGACGTCCAACACCATGTCGTCTACTGCTGGTTTCACCGTCATTCATCCACTTTGCATAAGTACTAACAACTGTTGATCGCGAACAACCCACGAGTAGTGCAGTTTCGGAAATACTTGTTCCGAGCCTTCGAGCCATTACAATCTACCCTCTATCAAAATCGCTTAGATACGCAGCCTTTCCCAACACACACAGAAGTAAGTGTAAGAATGATTCTTCAGACTCTCCAGCAGCAGTTAAATATCACTTCCACTTGATCATGTGCCTTCCACGTCATTCAGGATAGTTAATTGCAAAATGTTGGGGTGGTCGTGTTTTGGTTCTTGAGTGTATATTTTGTAAAAACTTAATATCATTTGAAAAATTAAAAGAAATACTAAAAACAATTAATATATAATGCTATAAAAATTAATTAACAAAATATATATAAAAAAGGAATATAATTTAATACTGACATTTTTCCTGTATTTTTTTCTAGTTGTCACCTAAACGGTAATTGAAATGAAAAATTTTGAAAATATTTTCCTCCCAGCAAAAACTAACTCTGAGAAAAAAAGGTAATTTCTTCACTTTAATAAGCATTAAATTTTTGCAGGTAATGTTTTTACTAACCTCGAAGGTAAACTACAAATCTTTTCTTTATAACTAACAATAATGCTTTCCTTAAAAATATGTCTGTGTGTTTGTGTGTATAATATATAAAAAATTTTAGATTTTAAATTTCTTCGACATTCTTCTAATTCACGTTCTATTTTTCTAAATCTTAATTTACCAGACACACTAATTGATCATTGTAACAGCATTGTAAATAAAAAAATTTCATTTTATTGCTAATTGTTTTTGGGTTATATCCCCACAATGAAAATTTTCAATATAAATTATATTCTTGTTATAAATTATATTAGTACGTTATATCGAAATTTTTCGTAAAATACAGTCAGATTGCAATGAAAAGAGGGGGAGAACCAATATATTATCATAGTCTTAAGTACAAGACTTAGACCTTTTACGGCTGTTCTCTTTTCAGTTATGCTTTACAGCATAATTATTGGCTTTATTGAAATTCTTTGTCGTATAGAGTTCGAAATGCAACCGAAATGGGAGGTGCACAACTAGACGTTACAAGATGTTCAATAAAATTTTTTCACTTTCAACGGATAATAAGTTTTGAAGTATGCGATACACATACGTAAACACATACTTACATATGCATACTTACATCAAGAACAACTAGTCACAACTAGTTGAAAATGATCAAAATGGTTATTTAAAGTTTCCTTGGACATACGTATAGATGTAACGTTTTAAATAACCATAACTCAGTCATTCATAAACAAAATAAATATTTCCTTTGAATTTAAATTCTGAAATATATCGTGATTAGAATACTTCTTTTTACTTTGTACAAGTAAATGAAATAAAACTCGCAGTTTAAATTAGAGAAATTGAAATTCATTTATTTACCTAGAACAAATATAAAAAAGTATTTGAAATCGTAGTAATAAAAAATGCCCTAATAAGTAAAAATTTTGCTTGAGTACTTAGTTATGCAGCTTGCAAATAGATGGCGACACTAGTTTAAAATCTCTAGGGGTTCAAGTACGCTGAGCAACGTTGTGCATTTACGAAACGTATTTTACTTTTTTTCTCCAATCTAATATTTTTATGATTGAATATTGTATCGTCACAGGAATTGAACCTATGTAAGAAATTCCAGATTTCTAACTAGTCAGGAAGGTAATTCAAAAATGATTACAAAATATCAACTGACAAAAGTGAAGTTAACTAAAAATGTTTAAAAATACGGTATTTTCCACTCACGTCTCAACGCATTTGTGTATAACATGCACGCTCGAGTTAACTGGAACGCGCCAAACTGGCCAAACTGTGCACACTCGAGAAAATTCGAGCGGCGTTGTACTTTATGTTGCTATAATTTTCACACTCGAATGCAATCGAGAATTGAAAATAACAATGTGAAAGCAAATTGTGTAATATTACACTATTCGACTATTTTCTGCAATGTTATCAAAATCCAAAATTGCAATAAAAATTTTGATTATTTTTGAATTTTTGTAATTATTTTGATAAGATAGAGTTCTAAATTGTGTTTTTTTCATTAAAAATTGATATTTTTTGGTCGGTCTTTTTCAAAAACCAAAAAACGGAAAAAAAACTGTGCATTAAGGGTTTAATTGATAAAGTAAAGCACGTAACGTAGGGTTAATACTATACAGTACAGTAAATAACAATAATAAATTGTGTAACAGAAGTACGTTAAAAAACGCTCAATTAAAAAAAAAGACAATGTTTGACTGATAATAGGAACAATAAAATTTCTTTAAATACTCCACATCCATGAAATTTCAACTTTTATAGGCGTATAAGCAGTGTATTATAGCATTTATTAACGAAATTACGGTAAGAAATAGTTCTTAATGAGAGGTTGGTGTTATGTCTTTATAGAAAGATAATTAAAATACAAAATGCAAAATTTACATTATCAAAGAATTTCCCATTTTCATAATTCAAAACAAAGTTTTTTATTATTCACCGTCCGGATTGTATAGTGAGAATAAGGCTTGGATGTATTTGTGTATTGTCCCCTCATAGGGAGTAATGTTAACCTATCTGTATGGTGCTACCATAATAAAAAGGCAACCAAATCATCGAATCGTATGATAAAATGCTATTAAAGGCAAGTGCCCTGCATTTGTTAAATAAAATGTTTTTAAAGAAATTTAATATGGTATGTTTCTATATGAAAGCATTGGCGTTTATCAGGTTAAGTTAGTATTCTTTATCCAAAATCAATAATACCTCTGTTCAGTAATATAACAGCCACTGAAATTACTCCCGCACTTTATACGCCGTATTTTTCCGAAAGTGCTTCTTTTGTGTTTTGTTGGAAAACTGCATAATATGTTGCGAGTATTATCTTTCTTCTGTTTTATAATATGATGTTAGTTTTTTATGGCTCACTGATCAAACATGTCGAAGGTCATTGATAAGGCACGTGTAAAAAGTATAGCCCCAACACCTGGGATTTTCAAATACGCAGATGCATCGATCGAGAAATATGGAAAAAAATATATTGCTTTCTATTTTCTTAATCCTGTAAAATACGTGGAAATTTTTAACACTAATTCATCAAGATATGACGCGTTGATTATACAAAAAATGATGTAGACTCCACATGACTTAATAGTCTGACTGTAAATTATACACATTTAAAAATTTGATAGTATGTGTTAAAGGAAGACATAAAATTTAAACTTTCAAAATTTCGTATTTTTAATTTTTTTTTAAATTTTTAAAATTGCTGGACATTTTTTAATATAAGTAGTGTTCAATTACTGTCATCTGGCTGTAACATGGAAGGCTAATGTTTGCTATATCTTAATGTTTCGTTATACAGAGATCGCAGAATGCAATATAAAAAACGGTTATGAGTAACTAGATGTTACAATAGTACTATAAACAAAATTATTGATTATACACAGAATGATGTAGGCACCACATGACTTAATAGTAAGGCTGTAAATTATATACATTAAAAAATTGCATGTGTTAAAGGGAGGCATAAACTTTAAACTTTCAAAATTTGGTATTTTTAAATTTTTTTTTTAGATTTTTAAAATTGCTGGACATTTTTTAATCTAAGTAGAGTTCAATTACTGTCATCTGGCTGTAACATGCAAGGCTAATGTTTGTTATATCGAAATGTTTCGTTATACAGAGATCGCAGAATGCAATATAAAAAACGGTTATGAGTAACTAGATGTTACAATAGTACTATAAACAAATTTATTGATTATACACAAAATGATGTAGGCACCACATGACTTAATAGTACTGCTGGAAATTATGCACGTTAAAAAAACATTTGATTGTATGTGTTAAATAGAGACATTAAAATTTCAAAATTTCGTAATTTTTTTTTCATTTTTTTTAAACATTTTTAATATTGCTGGACATTTCTGAATCCAAGTAGAGTTTAATTACTGTCATCTGGCTGTAACATGCAAGGCTAATGTTTGTTATATCGAAATGTTTCGTTATGCAGAGATCGCAGAATGCAATATAAAAAACGGTTATGAATAACTAGATGTTACAATAGTACTATAAACAAAATTATTGATTATACACAAAATGATATAGGCACCCCATGACTTAATAGTACTGCTGGAAATTATGCACCTTAAAAAAATTTTGATTGTATGTGTTAAATGGAGTCATAAACTTTAAAATTTCAAAATTTCGTAAATTTTTTCATTTTTTTTAAACATTTTTAAAATTTCTCGACATTTATGAATCCGAGTAGAGCTCAATTACTGTCATCTGGCGGTAACATACAACGCTAATGTTTGTTATATCGAAATATTTCGTTATACAGGGATCGCAGAATGCAATAAAAAAACTGATATGAGTAACTAGATGTTACAGTAGTGCTATAAACAAAATTTAAATAATCAGTAATGCGAATTACCCAGAAACGTGAGTTAGTACATGAATACGTCAAATATAAACTGGCTGTCGGAAATGAATCAGCTGTTTACAATTTAAATCTCTATTGACGCTTCAGTCTATGAAAATAACGACGATATTTGTGTTATTTCAAAGAAAACTCGGTGATTTCATTGATTATGTAATGAAAGGGAAATTGGAGTCACATATAGGTCTAGAAATATTGTATGCTACCATATTGAGGTTGAGATATGTCACAGGTAACTTATGCGTCATAGTGACGTCAGATGCCGCCAGAGATGGGATTTTAATACCATTATATCCTATTTCTGGTGACTTCTGGAGTCATTATGACGCAAAATTACCTGTGACATAACTCGACCACAGTATAATAGCTTACATTTAGTATAATGTAAGAATAGAGCTTAAGTTTTGATGTTTTACACAGCATGGAAAACTTCACTGTTTCTCAACACTATTCTTATACAGCATTATTTTAACAAAACGCAGTTTTTACATATATTTGAGTCCGATTATGAGAGTCGTGTATTTGTGTGATACCATATTATCGTCGCGATATATCACAGGCGACTTCCAAGTCAAAATGACATCCTGCAAATATGGAAATATGGTTCCATAAATTCCCCTCTAGTGTGATATAGTGACAACTTCTAACGTCATTGTGACTTGGGTGTCACCTGTGATATATGGGGACTTCAATATGGAGCACTCTCAATCTGATGTTGTAATAAATAAATCCCTATAGAATTAATCCGAATTAATAATTCAACAGCTTCTGTATGACGCTGGATTAAAAATAAGAAATCATGGATTAAATGATTTTATAGCATTAATTTCCATATGAATACAATCTTCCTATTACAAATGAATTAATTGTATACAATCCGAATCAGATTCACTCTCTCACTAAAATGACTTCAAAGACTGTATTATTTCGAAGTAAACTTAGTGATTTAGTTGATTATATAATAAAAGGAAAACTGACGTCCCATGAAGGGCTTAGAAATGTTTTCTATAGTAAGATAATTATCCTTACGCCGAACCATCCGAAGACATACAGAAGCTGACAAACTAAAGACCAGTCACCACGACAGCTACAGAGCTGCAGATGACCAAAGCGAGGTCCGCCATGGTTCGAAGATTAATTTGATCAATCCCAATAAGGAGCAAACTCTACAGATTTAAGCTCAAGACTACCTGAAAGACGCTAGAAAAGATCACTCGGGTGAAACCCCGGGCTCTTGACACCCGTATTGCTAAAAGGAGGCATACCCCTGAGGTTATCTCTTATTTAGCACTACTCGGAGGACACATACGGCTTCAGCTCGTTGAGATGTGTCCTGCTGCTTGAAATTGCCTTATTCTTGAATGACACAAGATTTTAAGTATACTTCAAACTGATTATAACACGAGAGTCATGTGTTTATCTGGTGTTAAAATAAATCTAAGCCTAATAATTATATATAATCCCAATTAATTATTTACGAGCTTCAGTAAAACTTCAGTCAGCATGAGATTAAAAATAAAAACTTTAATTAATTGATTTCATACGTATCAGTTTCCATAGAAATGCTATCGTAAATGAAACAGCTGTCTACAATCCAAATTTGGTCAAGGCTTCGGTTCTTGAAAATGACGTCAAAGACTGTATTATTTCATAGTAACTTGGTTGGTTATGTAATGAAAGGAAAACTGACGTCATATGCAGGTCTCAGAACAATTTTGAAGGGTATAAATATAAAGGTTTAGTTTTGATGCTGTCAACAGCCGGAAAAACAGCCGGTCTTTTTATTTCAACAGTAATCTTTTACATCACTATTCGAGCACGAAGCACGATTTTGCGTATTTGTAAAGCCGATAA
>CM063504.1:17634450-17644450 GCA_032207245.1 Pardosa pseudoannulata | reverse complement strand
AAAGGAAAAAAGTTGGATTCATTATTTTCCCTCTACACCTCCTCAGATAAAAAAATCTTAGTTTTATAAATTATGACTGTTCTTTGTTATGAATTCTTTCTCCTGCAATTTAATTGCAATTTGAATTTAAAAACTGAAAAAATAAACAAAATATTCTATACTGATACACTTTGGCTTTCTCTTCTTTCTCAATTCATTATTTTTTTCTTACTTGCATAAAATTAACACCTTGGCTTTAAAATTACCTATGAAGTTTTCATAGGTAATTCATGAAATTCATGACATCGAAGTATTTCATGTAGAACAGTTTTATATTATTATAAAAATATTGATTCTAATTATTCTCATTTAACAACTTTAATTTTCATACAATTACAAAAACATCTAACTTGCAAACTTTTTGATAGTTCTTATGTTTTCCATAATTTTAAACTGATCTATTAATTCTAGCTCCTTAATATTTAAACAGGATCGTACATGATACACTCTTTAATAAAGGGAAAATAAATAGTTTCTCCCTATATATACAGATGGCACCACTACACAATAATTCCTTCAACACATTGGATTCGAGGAACCATAAATTGTGTATTACGTTTTGAGTCCTCTTCAATTCAAGCGCAGTACGTATGATTATGTATATAAATACATACGTCATACATAGTTATATCTATCCATACGTACATACACATTCATACTAAAAAATTAAGTAAAATAATGAGGAATTTAAAAAAAATTGAAATAAATATTAAATACAGATTACTTTTATAACTCTTACTGGCCATACTGACTCAAAATTACAAATGTATGTAAAATCGCAATATATAAAATATAATACTTTCAATAGGGTTTTCAATATTAATCAAATATTTTCAATATTCTCAGTATTAGATATTACAAGTTGGCTATCGCACTTCGTTTTATACTGCAATAAAAATAAATTTTTATATCTTTTATTTTTTGTTTATTATGGCTACAAACTAAGGGGTCTCGAATAACCTACTACTGAAAGCATTTATTTCTATATATTTTTTTTAATTTTGTTTTTGGTGTCTCTTTATACTAAAAACTAAGTATTAATATGCTGCAAATAGTAAACATATAGATTATTTCATCCAGCAGTAACTAAAATAAATAAATAATATTCTCCTTGATTGTGGGCAGGGCTCTACAGTCGAGTTTAAAATTGACTTAATTTTAAATGCTTCTCCAACTATAACAGAAAGGAAAAGTTTGTAGCCAAATATTAATTCTTCATGACACGTCTGAAGAGAGGAATTGAAAGAATGTGAAGGACAATTAAACGAAATGTTGTTTAGATACTAATCCCAAAGTAAGTAGGGAGTCTGATGATTAAAAATGAATAAATAGAAACTGAAACCATATTCGACTTTATTGGAAAAAAACTGCACAGATACAATAATTACAATCAATATTAATCCTAGACCGTCAGCCAACTACGTGCAAATTGAAATTACACCCCCGTGCATATTGAAATTACAGACCTTACGCTTGGTTATAAGTTGGTGTATAATCAATCCACCGCTATTAAAATTGGCCCAAGTTCTGTGCACATCTTTTCATCGCTAGGATGGACCTTATTTACCGTAGATGGCATCAAATAGATTATAAAATACTAAGGATAGAAAACATAAACTACAGCTTAATGGAGTTTTATAGTTTTCACTTGAATCAACTCCACAGAAAGAAGTCTGATGATTAAAAATGAATAAATAGAAACCGAAGCCATATTCGACTTTATTGGGAAAAAAATACCCAAATATAAGAATTACAATCAATATTGATCCTAGACCGTCAGTCAACTACGTACAAATTTAAATTACAGATCTTACGCTTGGTTATAAGTTGGTGTATAATCATTCCACCGCCATTAAATTTGGCCAAAGTTCTGAGAACATCTTTTTATCGCTAGGATCGGCCTTACTTAGATGGTATCAAAATAGATTATAAAATACTAAGGCTAGAAAACATAAACTACAGCTCAACGGAGTTTTATAGTTTTCACTTGAATCAACTCCACAGCAAGAAGTTTTCCGCCCTCATCAGTTAAAGTTTTTACTATACAAGCTATTTCGTTTCCACATTACAACTTTATAGATGTCAACAATAGATGTCTTAATAGATGTTGTATTACATTTGAAATTTTCTATTGCCCTTATCTCTTTTAGCCATTGGATGTGTATTAGTAGAAAGTAATTTTTTACTGTGGCCATCTTCATTTATCGGCAAGTTATTATTTCCTGAGCAAAAAAGAATTTATTAACACTATGGTGGTTATTGACCGTTTCGTCCATTTGGAATTGTTCAGTAAAAAGTATAGTTGAAACTCGATTATTTTGGCTTCTGTCAACCGTCTCAAACAGGAAATAGAACTGTGATTTTCACTTCCTAATAAAAGTCAATGAAGTTTTCAGAAAAAGTTATCATTAGAGCCAATTTTCAGGGTGAGAAATCCCGTAAAAAGTCGTTATAGGGAGGTAACTCAAGTTTCTTAGAGAATGAATAAAAAATTTAGTTCTGTTCTTCAGCACTTCGATAGACATATAATTAAATTTCATGTATTTTTATGATAAAATGGAGCTTTATATGATTACGCGTTGCTGTGCGAAAGAAAATAGTATTTTTGAGACATCTTAATAGAATCATTGGAAAATTTAAAGGAAACAGCTAGAATTATAGTGTTTTCCGAATAGATCTTATGTCGATCAAACAGTGTCGTGATCGGAAATTGAAAGATCATGTTATAGTTTATCACTTTTAAAAATAGCCTGGTTACGTCGGAGATTCTTCTAATAACTAGCATAGAGCCCATCATATGACGGGATAAGTAAAATTTTTAATATTCCAGAATGAGGCAGGTGAAAAATGGCTTGTGTTTTGGATGAACTATCTGGTTCACTCTGAATAATTTATTTATCGTCATACTCCTCTAGAGTCTCTCGATCCTGTAATGCAGTTTAGAATCACATTGAATTCATTGAGTCAAACCGTGTGGTTATGTATAATAAACAAACACACAAAAGAACAAACTTCTTAATTTCCAAATATATATAAATTAAAAGTTAAATATTTATTAGTCCTTGAAATAGACTCCTAGACTTATATGAAAAGAATTTATTGTTAATACCGGTGGTAAAAGTTTCATTGCAACAAAAAATAATCGATGATTAAATTTAAAATTATCACGTATGTACCTAATCTATTATTTAAGCCAAATATAAAAGAAAATCATTTACGTAATATCTAAGTTCAGTGATAAAAGATATTAAAATAGTGTAGACGATATTTAAATAGTTTAAAATATGAAATGATTAAATGAGATGTTTAAAGGAATGACGTCACAATGCTAGAAAAGATTGTTATTTTTACCTCTTTATTAAGTGATAAATGGATAAATTTAATCGCCTGCTCTTAACAGGGGAAAATAGGGCTTGAAATAATGGCATTAAACTCTCGAAAAGGAGGGAAGGGTTGGATTTCGAACGTTTTAAAGACGACAGTATTTTTTGCTGTGATATGAAGCATATTTATACAAATTTATTTTAGAATCGGATCGATAGTTCAGGAGAAGATAAACTTTAATCGCTTTGAATGGATGCCTCTATCCATTCCAGGTCTAACCGCTTCATAAATTGGAGGACAGACGTACAGATAATTTAGTCTATTATTATATAGGGTATTTATTAAATATATGTTAAATTGCAGTACTATGTATGTATGCAAAATTGTGTGTGCAATGCATACTCTTTTATGAGATTAATTGCAATTTGAATTTAAAACCTGAAAAAAAAAAATAAGAACAAAGTATTTTGTACTGATATATTTTTGCTTTGTCTTCTTTCTTTATTGATTATTTTTCTTGCTTGCATAAAATTATCCCATTGGCTTTAAAATTACCTATGACATTTTTACGTAGAACAGTTTTATATTATCATAAAGATATTGATTGGAATTATTTTCATTTAATAGGTTTAATTTTCATACAATTACAAAAACATCTAACTTGCAAACTTTTTACGAGTTCTTATGTTTTCCGTAATTTTAAAATGGTCTATTAATTCTAGCTCCTTAACCCCTTCCGGTATGATTTAATAATGAAAAACTGTGCATGAAATAATCATTTAAGTTTTATTTAAAAAACTTGTTTCATCTTACAATTCTTACATATTCTTAATTAAAATCCACTTTTTACATAGTGTTAAATAATATCAGAAACAGTAAAATTAAGAAAATATCAAAGCAAAACATTAATAAGGTATACAGATAATAGTCTTCAAGCTAGTGGTACTTTTCAAAACAAAGTGCAAAGGAATTCTTAATTGTTTACACCGCCAAGTAGTCTCACTTTTAATTTGATTCTTGTAACACACACGGCATTTCTTAGTAGGTTTTCTTTTATTCTGACTCATTAATTTGGCAATGACTTGTACCAAGTAAACAATATGCAATAGTGACTTGTGATTTTCACAAGTGATAAAAGTGTTGCCAAATTCAGTACACTAGAAATTTTAAACTAAATTAATTATCATATTTAACAGTAACTTTAATCGCATGACGAGTGTAGCTCGTCATTGTGCGGTATGGAATGAAAAACTAATGACGAGCTAGACTCGTCTTTTTACCGGAAGGGGTTAATACTGAAACCGGTTCATACATGATACACTCTTTAATAAAGGAAAAATAAATAGTTTCTTCCTATATATACAGTTTCTCCCTATATATCTAGTTTTTACATTAACTAGATTTGAAAAGTTACAAACTTTTTCAAATCTAGTTAATGTAAAAAAAAGCTTTATACAGTCTGTATAGGTTATATGGTCAGCTTAGCGGTCCAGAAAAATCAGACTATATAAGCGGGGTGACCATATATGCGGAACAATACAACCCTATTGAATTATAATAGGATTATATTCACCTAATAAACAAAAAATTATACTTTTAAGAACATTTTTAAAATTAATTCTAGAAGTAAAAACTACATTAAAAATATCCAATATTTTTTTATTTGGGAAAGGGGGAATTATTAGCTTACCTTACTAATCAAAGTACTGCACACGTACATACGTACATTCATGTTCAATGTATTTAAAAATATTCAGGTATATAAGTTTGCTTCGTTTTGTTGGTTGTTAATACAACTTTTTCTATGTCCCTAATAGCTTTTAAATGCTCATCTGCTGCTTCAGTAAAATAAACACCTGAATCAGTAAAATAAATACCTGAGGTCATGCATGAGAGAGATAACTTCAACCAATAAACAGACAGATGTCCATTTGTTATCAGCGGGGACGAGAACTGAGAGAGGTAGAAAACTCCGACGATGAGTCTACACAAGCAAGAAAGGGGGAAAGGGAGGAAAATAAAGGTTTGAATTCAGGTCCTCTCCAATTTCCCACTTACTTCTTTAAAAAAAATTAAAAAAATATAAAAAAGTGGAAACTTGTTGAACACATGAAACTGACCATATAACCGGTAACAAGAAAAGAAAATGACTGTATAAGAGGTGCGCTTTAACACATGTTCCCTATTAAGTTAGACGGCACTTAAGAAAACTGACTTATATAAGCGGGGTGCCCTTATAAGCGGGTTACCATATAGCCAATACTGACTGTAATAAGTTCTACTACATCCGTTGATAATTATAATTTCACTGCCGAAAAATCGCTGAACAAAAATATCGTCGATTAAAAATGTTGCTAACCCATAATATCGCCGGTCCAAAATATATTAGATTCAAAATATTGCCTGTTCCTAATATGGCCCGTCTTTCTAAGCACTGTCTTTTCAAAATACATAGATTCATCTTTACATGCTATAATGCCAATTAGAAATTAATTATACATATTAATTGCATGAATAATTTCACTTGAGAATGAGACTTAGATCAGTGGTTCTTTGGTGGCCTGCAAAGATAACGCTAACTGCAAATGACGTAATATGATTACAAAGATCCTTAGTTTTTTCAAACAGAATCGACAGCTGGTTTAAGAAAGGGAAAGCAAGGCTCACATGTAGCAGCTATAAATGCACACTTTCGTTTTGAGAATGGAGGAAGGAATGCAATCTAAATCTTGCTGGACAATAAGAAATTATAATCTTAGTGCAATCGTGCAGTCATTAAAAACAACGAAATCCAACGTTACCGAACTTTAAACCTATTGGGGATAAAATGAACGGTATAACTGATCGTCTTTACAGGGTAAGAGCTCTGCATCAAATGCCACAAGAAAAATGCATCTTGCAATGATTTTGCACCCCAGAGGGAGAGATCAAGGTATTTCATCTGAGACCAGAGATTATTGAGCACTTTTTGGAAGTCAAGAGTGATTTAATCATTTAAGTTATCTCGAAAACAAGACAGGCAGTAATTAGTTAAGGAGAATCAAAACTATTTTCTGGAACAACGTGGCTAATGGAAAAGAAAATTAGCATTTACGCCAACGTTAGTTTTGAGAGATGGGTAAAATAATTAAAGTCGGAGAACATTCCCTGATATCTGACACTTTACAGCTGAAAAATTTGGTATTAAAAATGAGGATGGAAAAAAAGGATGATTTTAGATAGATATTTTTAGTGTAATAATTCTGATATTACATATATATATAAATTTCTCTACCAAACACTTTTCCTGCACAATGGGAATATAATAATTCCTTCTCCATTTGCCTCTTACGCACTTTTGAATGAAAAGCGATGAGTAAAGTTACCTAATATTTTATTGAAAAGTATTTGAAACTCTCGGCAAACGATTCCACTGGCAAACAAGTGAGTCACGCCAAACATGAACCAGTTGAAGAATGAGAGCCTGCTGCGAGAGACCATCGAAGAATCTGGGTTTACATCTGCACAAATACATTTTTTACTGTAATTCTTATTTAATCAGGTGAAAAGATATAGACGTCGCTTCTGTATCAATAACCTGAGTGTGGAATATCGAACGTGTTTTCTGATAACACTGTTCGCAAAGTACTCCATGTTCTCTTTTTAATTTTTTTTTATTTTTTGGTTAAAGCCATCGTTTATATTCGAGATCTTTGGATAACTTCTGCCTCAGCCCAGATGCACAGGAATTTTTTAGAATATCGTTTAAATTTACTTCAGTATTTTATTCAAGATATTTTAACATTATTTTAAAATTATTTTGGATTTGGATTTGGTTTTGGAGCGCTACGGCCTACTTTTTGCGAAACGAAGGCTAATGTGACAGGGAACTACTGCTTAAAGCCGATTCCGAACGGCTACGAACATCCATGCCATAGTGGGATTCGAACCTACGAACTCCTGTTCCGAAGGCCAGCACCCTAACCATTCGGCTATCGTTCGGAAAAATTATTTTGAGGAAGGAGAATATAATATTAATGGAACACATTTCTACCAGAATTCAAAACTGATTTATTTCCAGTATAAAATAGCGTTGTGAGATGTGTATACAAGTAGGGTAGGACCACAGCCTCTATTAACTCATTATCTGTTCCATTCCGTAACCTTTATTTTTTTATACTTTGACTCCGATGAGTGTTACCAGAGGCATCTATTGGGCCGGACAAGCCGGACTCCTGACCGGGACAGAAAATTTTATGGGTGGAAATTTAGCTAGAACTTCCTTTAATCTGATTCCATTTTAAAAAATTTGACTACATCAAAAAATTTTATATAATTCTTTAAGGGTTATGATTCTTTACAGATTGGAAGGTTAGAAGTAATTATTTATTACTATTTTTTGACTAGATTTGATTTTAATGGCAACTAGTACAGGTAAGATTTGTAACTTGCGGAACTACCAGCAGCTATTCATTTCAACTACCTTGCAGCTTCTTTTACTGGTATTGACAGCCCGCTTCAGGAAGATACGGTCGAAAAGCGCGTATCAGTTATGATTTAAAGGAGTGGGAATGTTTAAGGACTAGCATATAGCCCGTTATATGACGGGATCAGTAAAATTTTTAATTTTCCAGAATTGCAAAGTACCCTATGAGGCAGGTAAAAATATGGTTTGCTTTTTGGCTGAGAATTATCTGGTACAAGCTCAATAATTTGTTTATCTTCATACTCCTCTAAAGTCTCCCGATACTGTGAATGCAGTTTAGAATCCCGTTGAATTCATTTAGAAAGATAATTCAAATTTTTCTTATCTACGTCGAAATTATCGTTAATTTCTTTTCAATTTTTTTGTCCCAGTAATTAATGGAAGTAAAGGAATGAAATTGTAATTTCCACTACACCCTGCAGGTAGATAGAATTTGTTGTTAATACCGGTGATAAAATTTTCATTGCAACAAAAAATAATCGATGATTAAATTTAAAACTATCACATATGTACCTATTCTATTATTTAAACCAAATATAAAAGAAAATTATTTAAATAATATCTAAGTTCAGTGTAGAATTGTAAAATACCCTATGAGGCAGGTAAAAAAAATAGTTTATTTTTTGTCTGAGAATTATCTGGTACACGCTAATAATTTGTTTATCGACATACTCCTCAAAAGTCTGCCGATCTGGGAATTCAGTTTAGAATCTGGTGGAATTCAGCAAGAAAGATAATTCAAAATTTTCTTATCTACGTCGAAATTATCGTTAAGTTTTTCCCAATTTTTTGCAATAGTAATTAATGGAAGTAAAGGAATAAAACTATCATTTCCACTACACCCTGGAGGTAGATAGAATTTGTTGTTATTACTGGTTATAAAATTTTCATTGCAACAAAAAATAATCGATGATTAAATTTAAAATTATCACATATGTACCTAATCTATTATTTAAACCAAATATAAAAGAAAATTATTTAAGTAATATCTAAGTTCAGCGATACGCGTATAAAAATAATGCAGAAGGTATTAAAATAATTTAAAATAAGGAATAATTAAATGAGATGGTTTAAGGAATAACGTCATAATGCTAGAAAAAAGGTTATTTTTACCTATTTATTATGTGATAAATTGATAAATTTAATCGCCTGCTCCTATCCGAGAAAAAAGGCTTGAAATAATGGCATTAATGCTAGAAAAAGGGGAAAGGGGTGGATTTCGAACGTTTCTAACCGTAACTCATCAAGAATCCAATATGGATGCCTCTATCCATTCCAGGTACAACCGCTTCATAAATTCGAGAACAGAATTCTATATCGCTATAAAAGCATAAACAGGCGACGGATTGTTTTTAGTCGCTTTTACTTATCTTCACATGCGTGTCAGTAGATACTTTGCAATCAATTTTTTAACTACCTTCCTGGCCAGATTGTAATATAAAATTGTGCACATACGTTCAGTTCTGGTGACAATAAAGTATTCAGTGATAAAAAATTAAATTGGAGAGAGAAATAAAATCAGTTTGGTAAACGCAAAACTGTTCAGCGTACTTGGAATCCCAATTGCAAATATTTTAAACTAGTATCGCCATCTATTTGCCAGAGGCATAACTAAAAACTCAAACAAACGTTTACTTTTTAAGGCATTATTTATCGGGTTTTTTTTTTTTTTGATAAATAAAAATGATCTTTTAAATCATACTTTTTAAACATATATCTTATTTGTTTCCTAGGACTATTCAAGCTTTATAGGTCTATCAACAATTCATCTTTGTAAATAGTAATTTGTATATAGGGGGAAGGGAGATTTCAGTGCCCTCAGGGAGCTTTTGGGTGTACCGGCTTGCAAGTGCTGCCTTGGGGAAAAGTCTACCCCGGACTCAAAGGCGAATAAGAATTTTTTTAAAAATAAAAGAATAAAATGAAATAAATAAGTAATAATGAAAAAAAGAAAGAAATATATACAATAAAAATAAAATAAAATAAATAGAATTAATAGAAAATAATCTGAATTACTTTAGAAGTTAATAGCAGGGGAATTTAACATTTTTGTCCTTTTTAACATTTTAGGACATCAAAACTGCTAGAATGGATCCTAGTGTTGCTCACGATCTTGCTTGTGTGTTGTAACCAGGGCTTCGAACCGGAACTGAACCGAAAACCGAAAACCGG
>CM063504.1:17614450-17629450 GCA_032207245.1 Pardosa pseudoannulata | reverse complement strand
ATATTTGTACACGTGATTGAAAAATTTTTCAGGTTTTTAAAGCTTATTAATTGGGAAGTAATGCTTAAGCAATTATAAAATATAGCAAATCTTAGAATCTTTATTCATGCTTCACTAAAGATGCCTTATTACTAAGAATATTTACATTCTGTAATAAAACCCAAATTTATTCCGTTATTTGAATCATGTACATAATGCGATATAACAGTAATTCAATTTTAAACAGTTTAAAAGGTAGTGTTTAAATTACAGTTAAAGAAATAAGTATCTTTGTATTTCTAATGCATCAAAAACTTTAACTGCTCCATATTCCTGTAGATATGTTTGAAAGTATTTCGAGCTTTTGATACTTTGTTAATTTTAATGTTAAAGGGCCAGATGAAGCCAACATAAAAGATCAAATAATTTTAGAAGCTTCATCTTTGCTTTTCTAATGATAAGTTTCAATCAAGAATCTTTATTTACTATTAAAAAACACCAATTAGCCCAATTTAGCCCTTCATATACATAATATTGAATATATGAGATTTTGATAATTTGACACTTTCAAAGGTAGAGTGTCAATCGAAGCAAATATAAGAGATCAACTAATCTTAAAAGTTTCATCCTTGCCCCTCTAATAATGAGTGTAAATTAAAAAAAATTATTTACTATTAAAAAGACCCAATTATCCCGTTATCTGTATCATATACAGAATATTTTGCGATAGGATAGTATGTAAACTTAAAAAAATTACAAATAATAATTCAGGTATAGATGACGAATTAAACTTTTTTCTGCTTTTAATACCTGAAAAAGTTTAGTTGCGGAATATTTTTGATAGTTTTGTTACTTTTAAAGCTAGAGGGTATATCGAAGCAAATATAAGAGATCAACTAATTTTAGAAGCTTCATCCTTGCTTCTCTAATGATGAGTATCAATCAAGACTCTTTATTTACTATCAAAAAACACCAATTAGCCCATATCTGTACCACATGAAGAATATTTTGCAATAAGGGAGTGGGAATGTTTAAGAAAGTGTTAAAAATAATAATTAAGATATATAACGAATTAAACTTCTTTCCTACTTTTTAATACGTAAAAAAACTCAATTGCCAGAAAAACAATGTAGCATATGTTTGAAAATTTGAGCTTTTGACAGTTTGATACTTTTAAAGGTAATGGGCCCATCGAAGAAAAATATAAGAGATCAACTAATCTTAGAAGCTTCATCCTTGCTTCTCTAATGATGACTGTCAATCAAGAATCTTGAAATAACTTACAGTGAAGGGGTAGAAGAAGAATTACCCACGAGGAGTGTGTGTAAATAAATGACGACGAAGGAAAGCTCATTTATGGGGTGAGGGTGGATGTACTCCTATTTGCGATTTCTTACATGAAGTCGATTGATTTTCTGTAGTATTAGATTGCAAAAACTCCACCAATGAGATTCTCTAACTTTAAGGCTCATGCATTATAATTTATATGTTATAATAAATAAATTATTTAAAGATATTTTATTGTTTAGCCTATTAAAATCGAATAAAAAAAATATTAAAGTTTCAAAATGAAAACTAGAATTGCTAAGCTCAAATTTTCAAATATGTAAAAAAAAGACTTATTAACTTTAACATGTATTCTTTACTTTTCAGATTATGCATTCTTCATTTATTATTTATCCTTTATTTTACATATATATTTATTTCCTCATTATTGCACTATTTTAATTATTTAAATTATTTTTATTTACTTTAACTTTAGATTTGACTAATTAATTACTGACTTTTATTTTTTAATCATTCTTGAAACTTTTTGACTGATGGCTTGGTTTTTAAACTCTTTCTCTAAAATCCTTTATACTACCTTCACATGATCACAATATTCAATAATTTCAAGGGGAATTCTTTTTAATAATGATAAGAGTACTAAATTGAAAGTTCATCTAATAAAATCCATTATCTAATAAGAACGGCTACATTTTTAATATCAGCATTTTCAATACTTTGAATCTGAATTCTTTTAAATAGTTCATTAAAATGATTCCCCCCCTTATATTTACTTTTGCTTTTTGACCATTTATTGCATATTGACTATTGAATTAAATAGTTTAACTAATTACAGACAAGAGCAGGGGTAGCCTAGTTGCCAAAAGATATCAATCTCATAACTGAAGGGTTTCAATTTCTAGGCTTGAACTGTCTAAAGATCCTCCTTGTCATTAATGGAAGTTGGAACACGAAAATTAGATTCGTTGTCGCAATATCTTCCAAGTTCCCAAATGATACTTCTTCAGCTGGCAGGTCAGTCTTAGGGTCTTTTGCATGGTCCCTGCTTTTTAATGGGGTGTTATACAAGTGATTGTATTTTTATATACAGTGGATTCCGCTTAATGTGATCGCGGTTAATGTTATCAATCGCTTATTGTTATCGAAATCACTTGGTCCCGATTTTCTCTATTCATTTGTATGATAAAATTAATGCTTTATGTGATCGGTACATCGGTTAATGTTATCAGTTTTCGAACCTCATTTTAACTGGCAAAGGAATATTCACAATGTATTCAGAAAGAACCAATTCTTTTCTTTCCCTTCGTTTTTGTTTCAATTTCCGAGAATTCTAACTCTTCCACCTAGGGAAAAAGAGAAAAAACAAAGGAGTGGGAAAATTATCGTTTTATGTGATCGTTACTTTGGTTAATGTTATCAGTTTTCGAACCTCATTTTAACTGGCAAAGGAATAATCATAATGTATTCAGAAGGAACTCATTCCTTTCTTTCCTTTCGTTCTTGTTTTAATTTCCGAGAATTCTCCCTCTTCCACCAAGGGAAAAAGAGAAAAAACAATGGTGTGGGGTTTTACACTTTCCTGGAATTTTTCAGAAATACGCACACCCTGCTAGTGGTCAATAGTTGTCAGATAAGCAGAAGGCAACAAATTCTATTCGAAACTGAGAAGGAGCGTATTCACATTTTATTTCTGGCTCGCTTACATGCAGTTTTTTAATATAGAAGCCAGAAAGCAAAATGATTTAACATTAAAACTGAATATCGAAATTTTAAATCGTTATGACAGGTTACCAAATATGAGTCAGCGCAATGCTGCAGCGCAGTGAAACGTTTCTCAGCTTCTGAATTGCGTTGAAAGTGTAGACAACACCATGTACAACACCACTCCGATGACTTTAAAAAGCATTATGATTACGAACGATTTATCAATGAGCTTCTTAGAAAAAATTGCAGACAGTCAACTATTGATCACTTATTTTTATTATGTAAACAATTCTTATGTATTAAATGATAATATACAGTACATAAATATAAGTGAATCTTTTCATTTTATTTTGCATTGTAGTATGTGTGAATAAAAGGGGGGGGGAAATTTATCTAATTTTGTATATCGGTTATTGTTATCAAAATCATGGTGCCCCAAATTGATCACATTAAGCGGAGCCCACTGTACTTCTTTATTCGATAAGAAAAAAATATTTTATGATAACTAGCGAATAATATAGAGAAGTTATTTATTTATACCGCAACATTTAGTTTGCTAGCAGTACAATATGTAAAAGAAAAATGTGAACCGTGCTTCAGGTTGGAAATTTTAGTGTTCATAAATATAGTGTTGCTAGCACTGTTGTATAATGAACTATTATAGTAGTGAAAAAGAAATGCATCAATGCTTCTATTGAAAAATATATTTACCTATCTATTTTCTCTCCCAAAAACCTCTTTTTAATACACGTCCATCATATAATTGCGTGAAGTTGTAAAATTTTTTTCACGTGTAAAGTGCACCTTAATTTTTTGCATAAACCTTTTGAAAAGAAGCGATCTTTATACAAAATAAATACTGTAGTTCCTAATATATTGTCAGAAACTAAATTGAGACCAAATAACTCACAGGTTAACCCTG
This sequence comes from Pardosa pseudoannulata, assembly GCA_032207245.1. NCBI lineage: Eukaryota > Metazoa > Arthropoda > Arachnida > Araneae > Lycosidae > Pardosa > Pardosa pseudoannulata. Next base: position 17,625,558 of record CM063504.1, on the reverse strand, counting down.
TGACTGCTTAATTTGTTAACCGAAACAGCTTCAAATATTGTGTATTTTTTCATATTTTAAATTTATATATATATTGGAGAACTGAAATACGCATTCTGTCTTTGAAAAAAAAAAGAATTTTTATACTGATTTTTATCATGAGTATCTAAGCTATCAGAAAAATTAATTTCAGGTGTTATCACATACAAAATTTATTTTTTAATAAATTTCAATTGAATTGCAGTTAATTTCTATTTATTGCATAATGTCTATATTTCTATTATTTAGTATATATATTGGAGAACTGAAATACGCATTCTGTCTTTCTAAAAAAGAATTTTTATACTGCTTTTTATCACGAGTATCTAAGCTATCAGAAAAATTAATTTCAGGTGTTATCACATACAAAATTTATTTTTTAATAAATTTCAATTGAATTGCAGTTAATTTCTATTTATTGCAGAATGTCTATATTTCTATTATCTAGTATAACTATAGTTCTAGTCATATGAATCTATTTATTTATAATGTATTTATAATCTATTTATAATTAAATATCTAATACTATATAAAATATATTTCACTGGTTAAACAGTCAAAAGGCGGGATATGCTCCATAATAAAGGCAGAAAAACAGATTCCCGCGAAAATCGCGGGATGAGCATATTTTCCTACATTTGAGTTGCACGGGATAAGCAGTCAGACGGTTAATCGTATGAGAGAGCTATTTAAAAATAAGTGTTCATTTTAAAATACACTAAATGTACAGTTAACCTATCTAAAGTCTTTGTTTATATTTGTAGAAATACAAGACAAATTCCAAAAAATTAATTTTTTTCTCTACTGAGCTGTTGATCCAGCGACTTAAATCCTCCTCTTTTAGTTTTTAATTCCTCATATTACAAGATTAAGAGCTGCTAAGTAAAAATGCTTTGAATTTATACTTCAATTTAATGTTTGGGCATTATTTTTATAAAACTTCTCCCCTTTTAGACTGCTGTGCTGTTTTCTACTTTTAATTGTGTTTTAATCTAAGATAGAAAACACTTTTTATCTGCATTCCCCTGAAATATATTTTATGATTTTTTAAAAGAACGGGTTATCCTAAACAATTTTAATTAAAAACTGTTATTTCACTACTAGCATATATCCCGTCATATGACGAGATCAGTAAAATTTTTAATTTTCCTGAATTGTAAAGTACCCTATATCGCAGGTTAAAAAATGGTTTGTTTTTTGGCTGAGAATTATCTGGTACAAGCTATAATTAGTTCATCTTGACTAATCGCATGCTAGTTGCAAAATTTTAATTTATCTTGTCATATTACGTGATAGGATGGCCAAAAGAGGTTTTAATATTGACAGTGATTATTTAGCGGTATATATGAATGATGTCCAAAATTTAGCGAATCGATTGCAAACCGTGTAGTTATGTATAAAAAGCAAATACACGAACGAACAAACTTCTTAATTTTCAAAGATATATAACTTAAACTTTAGATATTTATTATTCCGTGAAATAGACTCCTAGACTTTTATGAAAATAATTTATTGTTAATAGCGGTGATAAAATTTTCTTTGCAACAAAAAGTATTCGACGATTAAATTTAAAATTATCACATATGTATCTAATCTATTATTTAATACTAATATAAAAGAAAATTATTTACGTAATATCTAAGTTCAGTGATAAAACGTATGAAAATAATGCCGACTATATTTAAATAATGTAAAATAAGAAATGATTAAAGGAGATCGTTAAAGGAATTATGTCATAATGTTAGAAAAAATGTTACTTTTACCTATTTATTATGTGACTAGCATATAGTCCGTCATATGACGGGATCAGTAAAATTTTTAATTTACCAGAATTGTGAACTACCCTATGAGGCAGGTAAAAAAATGGTTTTTTTTTTTTTTTTGGCTGAGAATTATCTTGCAGCAAAAAATAATCGTTGATTGAATTTTAAATTATCACATACGTACCTAATCTATTATTTAAGAGAAATATAAAAGAAAATTAATTACGTAATATATAAGTTCAGTGATAAAACGTGTGAAAATAATGCAGACGATATTTAAATAATTTAAAATAAGAAATGATTAAATGAGATGGTTAAAGGAATGACGTCATAATGATAGAAAAATGTTTTTTTCATCTATTTATTCTATAATAAATTGATAAATTTAATCGCCTGCTCTTAATCGGGGGGAAATGGGGCTTGAAATAATCGCATTAAACTCTCGAAAAGGAGGGAAGGAGTGAATTTCAATATTTTTGCTGTGATATGAAGCTTATTTATACCAATTTATTTTAGAATTAGATCGATAGTTAAGGAGAAAATAAACTTTACTCGCTTTAAATTTTGCTAACCCTAACTCATTAAGAATTCAATATGGAGCCTATTTCCATTCCAGGTCCAACCTCTTCAAAAATTCGTGGACAGACGGACAGCTAACTTAGGCTATTATTATATAGGGGATAAATTGATAAATTTAATGTTCTGCTCTTAACTGGTTACAACAGAGCTTGAAATAATGGCAATAAACACTCGAAAATGGGGGTAGGGTGGATTTTGACAGTTTTCGAACTCGCTTTGAATTTTGCTAACCCTAACTCATCAAACATATAATATGGATGCCTTTATCCATTCCAGGTACAACCGCTTTATAAATTCGCCGACAGACGGACAGATGGACAGTCAACTTACGTTATTAATATATAGACGATAGTCAAATCCTGAAATCTTCTTTAGTTTTTTAACTCCTCACATTACAAGGTTAAGAATTTCTCAGTAAAGTTTTGAATTTAGATTTCCGTTTAATGATTGTGCCTTTTATATAAAACCTCTCCCCTTTCAGAGTACTGTGCCATTACATTTTGATGATTTTTCAATAGAAAGGAATATTTTACATAATTCGAATTAGAAATTATTACAGATTTCATTACAGTCAAATCCAGAACAAAATAATGCTTTATTTTCTCTTTTAAAAACAACCAAAAACATTCGGGGCCACATTTTTTTTCTTTTACTGAGCTGTTGATCTGGCAGTTGAAATCTACTTCTCATAGTTTTTATTTCCTCATATTACAAGATTAAGAGCTTCGGGACTTCGTAAATGTCTTGAATTTATATTTCTGTTTAATGTTTGAGCTTCTAATAGAAATTTTTAACTCTTTTTATACCATGAAGGGAACGTTTAATCTATGTGTTTAAAATTGGGGTTTTTTTAAAATATAAATTTAGTACATTATTTTCGCTATATTACTAGTGTAGTTTTCAATATACAGTTAATTGTTTGATATCACGTTTGAGCTATGGCTTTACAGAAAAAAAGAAATACAGTAGAACCTCGATTATTCGAGCTAACTGGAACCGTTAGTACCTCGGATATCAGAAATCTCGATTAAAAGAAACCATGTATAAAAACCTTCCGTGCTTGCAAATTTAACTAACTTTTAAAGTAAAAAATCATATAACGTTCTTTAAATGATAAAAATAAACATATATGAACTTGTGTTTCACAGTTAAAAATATTTTTAAAAGTTGTAATATTTCTTGCAAGTTGAGTGCTTTAGTATAAGGTGCCATGACTACTCATGTTGGTGGGTCTAATTAGAGTTTATGAGGGTCGTGTAAAAACAGTCCAGAAATTTAAACATTACTTTCCGCCCTCGCCATCCTATAAAGAATGAATAGAATAAGAAGGGGAATAAGGCTTGAAATAATAACATTAAACTTTCGAAAAGGAGGGATGGGGTGAACTTCGAACTCGCTTTGAATTTTGCTAACCCTAACTCATAAAAATCCAATATGGATGCCTGTATCCATTCCAGGTACAACCGCTTCATAAATTCGCAGACAGACAACTTAGGCTATTATTATATATAGGGGATATGCTATCTTTGAAATTTTCGCCAAGATATTTTGACAATTTCTTCCGATTGTGCAACAATATTGTAATGAGTTGCCCAAAGTGCTATTCAATCTGCTTTTACTTGTCAAACACAATTTGCACCTACTTTTTACCTGTATATAATAGAATATGCTCTCTTTGAAATTTTCGGCAAGATATTGCCACAATTTCTTCCGATTGTGCAACAATATTGTAATGAGTTGCCAAAAGTGCTATTCAATCGGCTCTTACTTGTCGAATAGAATTTGCACTTACTGTTTAACTCAGTGTCACTGTTCTAAGCACAATGTTGTCTGTGCATAACTTGGCAGATGACACACCCACATACATGGTCCATTTTCTTTCCACGGGATGGTCTTAACAATTTCGGAGGGGGACAGGTCCTCTAAATACCCTCCTTTGTCTACGGAATTGCCTTAAATTGTTCTCGACACTTTAAAATTTTGATAATTACGTTACCCGGTTGAATTCAAAGTTTCTTCATACGTTCGGTGCATTTCTAGGGCCCTTACTCTGGACGTTGCGGTTCGGTTCGAACGTTCGTTGTGACATCAATTTTACGTCATCTTACGGACATTATGCAAGCAAACGATCAAGCTGAAGTCAAAGTGAAGTCACCACGAACGTTCGAACCCGTTCGCAACGTCCAGACTGAGGCCCTAGTAGTAACAAAAGTATGAGTAGAGTTAATTATTTTGTTAACAATAAATGAGTAGTTGATATTTCAAGAAAAATCTTCTCATCTGCACAAAAGAAAAAACTTTCGAAAAAGCACGAAATTTATTTTTAACTGTGGTTTCATTCTAAAGTTTGTTTTTTAAGTGTCCCCTTTCCTTAAACCAGAATGGCAACAAAATCACGTGATTCTGTTCCAACTCTTCACCTGAAGCCGTAGCCCTGCTGTTGCAATTAATTACCGAGATCAAAAGAAACAGTAACAAGCGGTCATAAAGAATAAAAAAAAAAAGAAAGCTTGATGATCTCTTCCTATTAGCAAGTTTTAAAAACTTCCACTTTAAAAACGCCGGACAAAAAAATTCCTCGTTAAAAACTGGTTTTCTTTGGAATCAATTCAGCGAAAAATTCTTTCTTTGTGAGAGCAGAGTAGCACACGTGCCCGAGCTAAAAAAGAATTTAAGCTTCGATGATTTGACGATTGTACCTTTAAAGAATCGTTTTTCTCCCTTTTATATCTCTTCATTTTACACTCCTCCCATCCCCCAATGCCTTATTTGTGGACAGATATAGATAATTCGATCTTTCGTTCGAAAGTTATGAAGAACAATCTGAAGAACTAGGGTGGGGGATGACCATTGTAGAAAGTTAAATCACCCTTGTATTGTTTGAAGGTCCTTACAACGCTCGTTTGCACACGTTAAATGGGAAGTGAAGTGAAAAAAAAATTCCCGGGGAGTGTTTTTCAGTGTTATTTCCTAGTTTTTGTTCGCGATTTGGAGTCCGATTGCTAAAGAATGATATCTTTTCACTTCACCAATAAGACAGATGTTCCAGATTCGATTTTTCTTTTTTTTTACACGATAGGAGCACACTTCACTTACCATGTTTTTGCAAAGCTTGCATTTTGCACAGGAATATGCTATGGTGTGTGGTATAGCTATAGATTTTAGAGATAAGAACAGTTGTTGTTCTTGTCATTATATGAACATACTTGAGTTATCAGAAATTCCATCGCAGTACGTAGTCATAAAGTTTATTGGTAACTTTAATGTTTGTTGGGAGAAACTTATATCCAGTTAATTTTTCCGTCTACTCATTTAACTCATTAATGCGTAGAATCCCTTTTTAGGGTCATTTAAATAATTGTTTGCAGAATTTTTATGTAATCATAAATTCCATCGCAGTACGCAGTTATAAAGATCATTAATAGCTGTTTTATGTATTTTGGGTAAAACCTATATCCAGTATATGGTTACGTCTACTGATTTAACTTAGGGTCATTTAAATAGCTGTTTGTAGAAATTTTATCTTATCAGAAATTCCATCGCAGTACATAGTCATAAAATTTATTGGTATTTTTTTTATGTTTGTCGGGAGAAACCTATATCCAGTTAATCTTTCCGTCTACTCATTTAACTCATTAATGCCTAGAGTCCCTGTTTAGGGCAATTTGAATAATTTTTGTAGAATTCTTATCTAATCATAAATTCTATCGCAGTACGAAGTTATAAAGATCATTAATAGCTTTTTTATGTATTTTGGGTAAAACCTATATCCAGTAGATGGTTACGTCTACTGATTTAACTTAGGCTCATTTAAAAAATTGTTTTTAGAAATTTTATCTTATTAGAAATTCAATCGCAGTACAGAGTCCTAAAGTTTATTGGTAGTTTATTTTATGTACTTTGGGAGAAACCTTTATCCAGTAGTCTACTCATTTAACTCATTATCGACTAGTATCCCTTTTTAGGTTAATTTAAAAATATGTTTACAAAATTTTTACCTAATCCGAAATTCCATCGCAGTACGTAGTCATAAAGTTTATAGGTAATTTTTTATTTTTGTCGGAAGAAACCTATATCCAGTTAATGTTTCCTTCTACTCATTTAACTCCATACTCTATTAATGTCTCCGTCTACTCCGTCTACTCTATTAATGCCTAGAGTTCCTTTTTAGGGTCATTTAATTAATTGTTTGTAGAATTTTTATGTAATAATAAATTCCATCGCAATAAGCAGTTATATAAAGATCATTAATAGCTGTTTTATGTATTTTGGGTAAAACCTATATTCAGTAGATGGTTACGTTTACTGATTTAACTCAAGGTCATTTAAATAATTATTTTTAGAAATTTTATGTTATCAGAAATTCCATTGTAGTACAGAGTCATAAAGTTCATTGGTAGTTTATTTTATGTACTTGGGAGAAACCTTTATCCAGTGGATGGTACGTCTACTCATTTAACTCATTAACGACTAGATTCCTTTTTTAGGTTCATTTATAGAGATGTTTTCAGAATTTTTACCTTTTAGGAAATTTCATTGTAGTACGTAGTCATAAAGTTTATAGATAATTTTTTATGTTTGTCGGGAGAAACCTATATCCAGTTAATGTTTCCGTCTACTCATTTAACTCCGTACTCTATTAATGCCTCCGTCTACTCTGTCTATTCTATTAAAGCCTAGAGTTCCTTTTAGGGTCATTTAAATAATTGTTTGTAGAATTTTTATGTATTCATAAATTCTATCATAGTACGCAGTTATAAAGATCATTAATAGCTGAGTAATGTATTTTGGCTAAAACCTATAACTAGTAGATGGTTACTTCTACTGATTTAACTTAGGGTTATTTAAGTAATTGTTTGTAGAAATTTTATCTTATCAGAAATTCCATCGCAGTTCAGAGTCATAAAGTTCATTGATAGTTTATTTTGTTTACTTAGAGAGAAACCTTTATCCAATAGTCTACTCATTTAACTCATTAACGACTAACATATCTTTTTTTGGTTTATTTAAAGATAGGTTTTCAAAATTTTTACCTTATTGGAAATTCCATCTCAGTACGTAGTCATGAATTTCATAGGTAATTTACTTTATGTATTTTAGGAGAAACCTATACAAAGTCTGCTCTTTTAACTTACTAATGCTTCCCGTCCCGTTAGGGTTATTTAAATAGTTGTTTGTAGTGTTTTTATATTTTCTTGTAATGACTTTTTCTTTTCAGTGAAGGAAGATGTCTCTTCTAACATCAGTGTTCCAAGTTTTCTTGTCTGTGTTATTATTTATAATAATATCATTTCAATTACTTTTTCGGCAGGCACTTAAATTGAAATCCGGACTAATAACTATATCTAGTGTAAAACTTCATTTTATAGTCATATATCTTCATATAACATGTAAATAAATCTCTAAAATTTTCTTTATAAATTTCTTTTTAAATTCTGCTAGTTATTATTTTCTTTATACAGTGACCCTTATTTTTCGCGGTTAATGGGGACCAGAATCTTCCTTAAAACTGTAAAAACCGCGAAGTAGGATTTGCTGTTAGGAATTTTCGTGTATGCGGGTACAAGAATGTTTTAAATATGTAAACAGTATTTATACTTTACACATTTAAAACAAAAATTACAACATTATACGTATTTACTTAAACGTGTCAGTGCTAATTAATAAGGTTAATTACAAAACCTTATAGAACAATAAACATTAATCAACATTGCTTTTTGAGAGAGGCGAAGAGTCTTGTTGGTGGCTGAGAGGTTCTCACTTGACTCATAGAAGTTTTAGCTCCCTTGGAGACTATTTTGCTGGAGACGGTAGAGCCAGAGGGTTTTTACCTTGGAGAGAAACATGGCGATGGGTAGTTTTTCCTTTTCCTTCAAAATTCCCCTGTACAAGGATATAACCCCTTTAACTTGATTGCTAAACTCGACAGCTCAAAGCATATTGTCGTCAATGTCTTGTGCAATTTCTTTTTAAGTTACACGATTGTTGCAGATTCTGAAGGGTAAGGCCACGCTTTTCAGTTTGTTGTTCTTCTTCCTTTTCACTTTCTTCCTTACTTGCAAACTTTGTCATCTCAAGATTTGGTTTGGTTTAGTTTGGGTTTACTGACGCAAGATCCAAAATAGGATATCCTGCTCCAAACATAAGAGCACATTAAAACAAAGATGTATAATTTACAAGTAGGAGAAATTATTCCTAAAAAATTTAAGAAAAAAATTAAGAGCAAATATAGCAAAACCGAGGTAAAGACACACATTAAAACAATTTAGATGAGGTTTAAAACATTAATGCGAAAGAGGAATTCAAACAGTTTGGGGTGAGGAGTTTCGCCCAAAAACTCATTCAAACTAGGATGTAAAGTTTTAAAATATATATAATAAAAGCTTTTTAAAGGAATACATGATGTTAAAATATGATGAATAGTGAGATCGGTATGACAAATGGGACATTGCGGAGTAGGCTCAGCACATAATAAATGTTTGTGAGTGAGTCGGCTATGTTGTCATCTCAAGAGCCCGTGGTATGTACTCTGAGTCAACTCATCTCAACTCTTGTTTGACATGCAACAGGAATCAACTCTCCTTTCCGCAATGTGGCTACTGAAATGGTTGTATTTTTTCATTTTTATGTTTTGATGAATATTTTGGAAAACCCCGCGAAGCACTGAAGCCACGAAACATGAAGCGCGAAGTGGCGAGGGAACACTGTACTAAGATACGTAAATGGTAATAATGGTGCATTTTAGAATTATATTTCTCTTACTTTATTCTATTTATTATAGCTTATTGGATATTATTAAGTATATTTAAAAGGAGTGGGAGATGTTAAGAATTAGTGGAATGTATAAAATAAGAATAATGTGAACGAGGGGGATACGAAAATACTTACACACAATGAAATAGAATTAAATGAATACGGATTGGATCAGCGTTGGGAAAATGACAACTCAATAAGATTTGTTATTAAAAAGAATAAAGCCTTTACTTACAATGACTTCGAATATTCTCACTCCCAACGTCGTCCAAACCATCCACTTTAAAGAAAACCAAGAAAAAACAGAATATATGGCTGATTTAATCCCCTCGCTCTCAGCGAACACTCTTGTATTATATATTATTTCTAGATGGCGCTACGCTCAACGGTAACAAAATAAACACAGTTTACAAAACTATTAAACCCTTCCGGTAAAATGACGAGTCTAGCTCGTCATTGGTTTTTCATTCCATACCGCACAATGACGAGCTACACTCGTCATGCGATTAAAGTTACTGTTAAATATGATAATTAATTTAGTTTAAAATTTCTAGTGTACTGAATTTGGCAACACTTTTATCACTTTTGAAATTCACAAGTCACTATCGCATATTGTTTACTTAGAATTTCTTGGTACAAGTCATTGCCAAATTAATGAGTCAGAATAAAAGAAAACCTACTAAGAAATGCCGTGTGTGTTACAAGAATCAAATTAAAAGTGAGACTACTTGGCGGTGTAAACAATTAAGAATTCCTTTGCACTTTGTTTTGAAAAGTACCACTAGCTTGAAGACTACTATCTGTATACCTTATTAATGTTTTGTTTTGATATGTTCCTAATTTTACTATTTCTGATATTATTTAACACTATGTAAAAAGTGGATTTTAATTAAGGATATGTAAGAATTGTAAAATGAAACAAGTTTTTTAAATAAAAATTAAATGGTTATTTCATGCACAGTTTTTCATTATTAAATTTAAGCAAATAAAATTTAAGGAAGGGGTTTATTGTACACACCAACTAAATATTTCTGTAAGTTAATAAAACTTCATCCATATCATTAATATGGTGTAATTAAGCTTATAAAACCAAAATTTTGAAAAATATTTTTATTTTTTAAGTAATTAGCTGTCCTATATAGGACAACGGTCCAATACACTAATAAAATTTAACAAATATCAGTTTCAAACACATTAGGCTGATTCATAGGTGAAATTTGTAGAAATAGTAAATGTAAAGTCCAACATTACATTTTACGCATACTGTTGTTGGCTTACAGTTTATGAACTATGATCTTTGATAAGGGATAGTAAAAAAATATATTCATTTTACGATGATAACATACTGTTATATCCAAATTTAAAGGTTTATTTTCATGAACATCTTGTAAATGTGTCTTCCTATTAATATCTTACCATTCTTTCATCGATGGTAAGATTTTCAGAAAATAAAATTGCTTCAAGGTTATGTTGATTTTGTCATAGAGGTCGAATTTTATAATAAAAATCGTGTGGATCAATTGAAGAATTATCGTTAAATTTTATAAAGGGCTTGGTGTTATTATACCGTTTTCTAGACATAGAGTTACTCATTAATGTAGTGCGAGTGTCTGGAGCATTTTTCCAATACATTTTTTCGCGTGGTAACTAATAGTACCTACTAAAGAAATTGACACTTAGAAATTGCGTGAGTTCTGTCTCTGTAATGCTCAAAGAATGTGTTTTCTTGGGGGGGAGGGGAAGCTGCATACCGATTTGTTTCTGTTTCAGTATCAGATATTATGCCATGAACCATCATGTGGAAGAGTTCAATTGAAGTTTTTCCTTCAACCACGCTTATAATTTCATAATCTCGTGTTGAAATTGAATCACTTAATAATTCAAATTTTGGTTGACGTTTTACCTACTGGGGTTTTTTTCGGTGGAAGACGACATTCTTAAAAATGTGTTAAAATTTCAATACCAGCGGTATCTTAAATTTATAGCCCATCATGC
>CM063504.1:17601950-17609450 GCA_032207245.1 Pardosa pseudoannulata | reverse complement strand
TGGGTACGTCCACATTCCAGTCGTCCGATAATTCTACTACGTAAAAAATCATCCAAATGCTTCCTTTGTACCATATCTATGCAGTTATTGCACTGAAAGGCTTTTAAAGTGCTTGTGAACAATTTTACTTCTTTGCTACCATTCCTTATATACCTCTTTCATACACTCTCGTCATTGTGACGTACTATCCGCGCCAACTGGTGGTTTCCTGCAATTTGCATATTCTTCTTCAAGATATGTGTGATAATTCTACAGGTGAAATTTTTATTTTAGAGCTCAATTTCTGTGTGATTCTGAATTATCCTTAATTTATGGACATGAGTGTATATCACTTTGAACTAAAAAATTAAGTAAGAAGACAACTGTGTATTTTTTTAACCATCTTCTCTTTACATTAGATTTATGTCATCATCCGAATGGCAAATTAGGTGGTTCCGTAAAAATTTTTGGGCAACATTTATGGTACCTCTTCCAGTAGTCACATGACAATGCTTATACAATTAAACAGCATTTCTAGCGTAAGTGATGTTCAAAATAATATAATCATACACGTTCCTTTTTTCTACAATAGAGTGCAATTTTCTACAATACACGTTACGTTTTCCTACATTCCTAAAAAATATTTACTTTAATTTTTTTTTTATCGATTGTATTTTTTTTCGTAAAAATTGTAAAAGAAATGAAATAATTTTTAATTATTTCCCTCAGAGAAAAATAGGGGGAAATTTTGTTGGAGATGAACATGTTTAAATCACAAGGAAATGTATTACGTATTTGTACCAACGAATCAAGTATGTTGCAGTGCGCACTATATCAATTAGGGAAATTATAAATAATGAATGGCTAATAATTACTTGAGAATGAGTAGTGTTTTATAGTAACGTAAATTGCTTAGAATGTGTTATTTTGCAACAATTATTGCAGCAGGAAATCATAATCATATTCAAAACAAATGAAATTGAGAAGCAAACTTGTTGTTCTCTGCATTTTTTCGAATTATGTAGTAATCTGTTTTAAATTACGTTGATTACGCTGACATCCTTCCTAGTAAAAGTTACCTCCCAGAGAGTGTTATTTTCCTTTTCGTATTGACTTTCTGAAGATTCCTTAACTAAGAGTAAAAACCAAAAGTGTTGAGGAAAACTGATTTTTTTTTTTGTTATTTTCCTTCGTTATTGGTTTTATAAAAATTTCTGCTAGATTAAACCTCATTTATTAGAGTGTAATACGCTTTTATAATGCTTACTCTGTGTTTTACAAGAAAAAAAACGAAAACTTATATTTTGGAAATGAAGTGCATCTTATTTTTGACCTGTTGACTTTCCAGATTATATCAATTACTAACCGAGCTAGTCGGCGAACGCTGGCCGATTGGTTAGTGCGCTGCCCGTCGTTACCGGAGTTCGTGGGTTCGAATCCCACTATGGCATGAATTTTCGTGGCATTTCGGAATCGGCTTTAAGAAGTAGGTCCATGTCTCATTAGCCCTCGTGTGCAAAACCGTAGACCGTAACAATCCAAATCAAACCTAACCAAACTTAAAAAAAAAAAAAAAAAAAAAAAAAAAAAAAAAAAAAAAAAAAAACAAAGTCTAGTGGTATTTTAATACCATTTTTAAAATGACTCTATGCTTTATTTTATGTGAAGCTTTATTTTGAATGAAATCGTCATAATATTCACAGATATGAAAAAATAATTAAATAATTAATTTTATAAGGTCATACTTGATCTTATTTTGGAAGACAGCCTTTATTTTGGACTGGACATTTACCCATATTGCTCTTACCCTATAAATTTTAGTCAATATTTATTTACCTCTTCGATTTCTTTTTAAACTTATAAATTTCTGCTAGTTTTTCGTAAATTGAAAATACATTTGCTTCCTGTATAAATCATGTAACTTGTCTTTACCAAGCCCTCGACAGAGCATCCTAAACATTCTTTTGTGAATGAATATATTTATATCGGAACTGAAAAAAGTCCTTACAAAAGCATTAATTCGTATCTTTAAATACAGAGAAGTAACAGACTTGTATGTCCCGATATTTCCAGTTCCAACACGATTGATAACATGTAAATAGTAATGTGCTGATATAGAGAGATTGCTTGAGGAGCTTCTATAGGAAAAGATCCAGCTGCTGCGATGTCGGAGTCAGCTTTTTAATGATTACGTTCGGGAGACTCGTAAAGTCCGCTCATATAAGGAACGGCAGGGTCTCGAATACCGAACGGGGAATAGATTGGGTTTGCATTGCACCCTGGAAGACCCACCCCATTTGTGAGATTATTTAATCGATTTTTTGACTGTGATCGTCGTGGTAATTTTACGCAAGCAACAATCCTCTACATTTCGACTTGTTTTGGGAGAATTAGAATCCCGTTGTATATAAACAGTATTTACTCCAGAAAAAATAAAAGTGATTTCCAATTCTAATGTGACTGTGATCCTTCTATCACGCTCCATCTTCACTCAATAACACTGAAGTCGTCACAACATCATAACAACTCGATGTAATCCTATAGAAGCTCCACACGCAATTTTTCTATATCAGTAGATTATAATTTTCACACAGGAGCTTGTTAAACAATTTCTCTTTTCTGCACTGTTTTGAATTTTTTTAAAAACTTTATAATGCATTTTGTATCTTTTTTTCTTTTTTTTGTTTTGTTAAAAAAGCGACATTTTAAAAATGTTTGTTATATTTATTTCCATGTAGATTGAATACTGTTGTTTTTAGCAGAAACGTTTGAGAACATGAAGAATTTTATCCTCTTAATAAATCCTTCAGAAGCAGAATCCATAAGATGAGCTCAAGTAAAGGATAGTATTAATGAAGTAGTAATTAAGAGTAAAGGATAATATTTTTGAGAATATGTTCTTTTTAGAGTGCAAATACGAGGGTTGGAACTTTAATGGTGGCAACACTGCTGTAGAAAAAATAAGGCGATTTCACGCAGTAGGGAAAATTCTCAAATTATGACAATTCTGGCTTTAGTTGCAAACGAAAGGGCAGTTTATTGTTTGTCTATTGACTGTTGTAAACATGAAAATGAATGGGAAGGGCATTATAGTAGTTCGTGACGTTGCGACAAATTGCCTTATACGCAACAACACAAAGAATATAGCGTATACCACACCTGAGCTACATACCTATCTTACCTCTCAGCAAAAAGAATCGTTTTTCCTACGCCATGCGTATGCGGAGTAACTCGAAGGACCAATCCTTGTACTAGATTGTCTAAAGTGTTGTCAGGATGCTTTCAAAACAAGAACAACGAAGTTGGATAAAAATACAATCTGATCTGATGAACAACGATCTCTGGAGCTGTATGCGCTAGAGATCGTACAGCACGACCATGTCTTCCAGGGATTCAAGAGGCTTGTGGGGAATCTGCATTGGATTATAGAACTGTAACAAGATAGCTAAAAGCCCTCAATGAAGGATGCTAAAATGTGGCAGACATGCCTCGGCCTGGTCGTCCTAGTGTCATCGAAGCAGAAGTGTATTATGTTGCCGCACTAATGGACAGTAATCGAGGCCAAATGATTCGTGAGCTGGCCCGACAGACAGGATTAACGCATACGACTGTGCTGCACATTTTGAAGGAACGCCTGGGCATGAGAAAAATTCTGCGGAACACCCCTATCATTTTGCATGACAACGTGACTGATTTATTGGGTCGATGGGGCTGGGAAGTGCTTTACCATCCACCATATTCGCCAGATCTAAGCCCTTGTGACTTTGTTCACAAGGTGGTTCACAAGTGGTTCCTAAGATAAAGGAACCACTTCGTTCAGAACTGTTCCAGTGATTCTTGCGTCAATAGACCGGTCCATTCGAAATATCACTAGAACAGTCGTTACTACATGTGTTCTGAGACTTCCACATCATTGGAAACTGGTTATATACAATGCTGGCGACTATATCGAAGAACTGTAAAACATGGTGACATGAATCATTTTTGTATTCCGTGTAAATAAATACATTCCAAAGCATATCAAAGGCTTAGAAAAAGTTTGTGAAAAAGATTAGCAGAACATTATATATATAAAGAAACACATGCAGGTAAGTTTAAGTGGATTTGTGAAAAAAAAATTAACTCAATCTATCAAAACGCCCTGGTGGTAAAAAGTTTGCCACTTGTTATAATGTGGACTTTAAAATATGCACCTGTAACATCTATAGAAGTAGAGAGATCACTTTCAATTTACAAAATAATTTTGACAACTCAATAGACAAAATCTGTTATTTCAAAATACTGAAATGTCGGATAACATTAAGTTCAGTTTCTTTTATTAAATGTATTATTATTAATTCTACGTTTGATAATTAAAATTCTAGAAGTCACTCTTTTTGTTAATATCTGTTAGTTTTCCCTGTGTAATCAATGTTTTCCCCATATTTTGTCAGTACTTTTATCATTATTTTTCTAATATCTGATCACATTTTTACCAGAAAAATCTAAGCCTGCCATAAATCCTGCATGGCATAATAAGGACATAACTTCTTAATTTTTCAATATTGTTACGGAATACCTTACAGGAACAGAGGTTGTGCAACTTCACCAAACGCAATAAGAAAAATTATTTGGATAAAATTGAGAATTATTTTAAAGCAGAAAATAAATGTTTGAATCTACAATTGTTAGTATAACTAGATAAGTAATTAGTAGGTTTCAAATTACTAGACATATAAAATATAATTTGAGGGTGTTTTTGTTCAGTTTTCAAATTATAGACGTAATTATGTCACTAATATCTCGGAAACATATCTTACGATCAATGTAATTAATCGCGTTTAACTAACTACACTTGTATGCCAGTTGAAATTTTGTAATAAATTTTGCAATTAATAACTAACTTCTTATACAAATCTGAAAATAAATATAAATATTAATTTACAATTGTTCATGTAGAAAGGTAAGTAATTAATACGTTTAGAAGTAATAGATATCTAATAAGTAATTACTTACCTACCTAGCTAGAGATCTGAATTTTTTTATAGGTTAATTTTTAACGCCAATACAATATTCAATCATAAAAAATTAGATTGGAGAGAAACAAATCAGTATGGTAAATGCAAAATAGCTGTTCAGAATATTTAGAAGAGCCTTTCACGCAATTTCTCTTTTACGAGCTGTTTTGATTTTTTTTACTTTATAATGCATTTTTTATGTTTTTTTTAAATAAAAGTGATTTTCTAAAAATTATTTTTTTTTTAAATATTTGTTATACTTTGATTGTAAGTTAACCTCTTTGCTCTCAACTTTCGTTGTTGGTATATATAATTTTTAGGGTACTTTTAAGAGAGTTTTGCGGGGTAATTTAAATACAGCTAAATTTTAATGAATAAAAGTTATTTATTTTACAATATTTGGCGATTTGTGTTTACTGGAAATATTAAAGAAAGTGTAATGAAATGTTTTTTTTTATATTATAATCCCACTCATTTCTCGAAATTTTTAAAATCTATCCGAAAGTTCAATTTTATGAATTTTAAGACAGTAGAAATGACTTTCAGGAAAAGGGGAATAAAATTTGACAATAATTGTGAAGAACTTGGAGTGTCAGTAAAACTCAGAAAACTTTCTTAAAAAAAGGAAAAGAAAAAACTTTCGCGGGCTGTAAAATTGGTGTGTCGCATGCAAACAGCTGAAAACCCCTGTAGTAGAACTTCATTTCTCATACAGAAAAGTTGAAATAAAAGGACATACACCCCCCTAAAAAATACAACTTGAGAGGGCACAGAAATGCAGGAAAATAATAAAAGAAATGAAAAAAAAAAGAGAGTGGTCTCCTCTTCTCCCCTAATGCTAGGGAGGGGTGGAAAAAATAATAAAAAAATCCCGAAAAAATATCCCAGATGTTTTTGTGGCTACAGTGCGGCTGATAGCGGGCTCTATTGACACGTGACCGGCAAACCCATATCGCGGGTAATTACGTGTGAAAATCTTTGCCGACAATAGGGTTGCCAACCCACCTTTTTCCAACGCATTGTCCTTGCCCGGGCGTTGACAAATGGTCTTTTTCTGAGAGTGGTCAAAAGCCACGTGCTTCACTTCATGCAAGTACTATGTGAATGTATATGATGAAGTATAAACTCTTAGAAAAGCATAGTCATTTTTTTCTTTATATCTTCTATAGGCGTTTCCTGCTTCCTGTATTCATATTAAGTTTTCAGGGCGCTTTAAGCACGACATTGTGGCAACACGGGGATTCTGGGGTGCATGACAAAGAAGAGAAATTTCATACTGCAATTATTCAGGATTGTGCTATTTGCGGATGTTCACCGATCAGTATTTCGTTAAACGCAATGAGCTGCTTGCACGTGAAGAAAGAACGGTTTTTTTTCTTTTGTAAAATGACTGTTCGTCTTATACCATTCCAATTGAAGTCAAGTTCCATGGGGACATATATCATGGTTGAAATTCAGCAGGTTATTATTAACATTGTAACACGTTACTAAATAAAAAGGCTAAGTCTCGAACACTTAAAAAATGTTGTTCTTTGACAATATTTTCCCGAATGGCCTAGAAAGCTGTAGAAGTTGATTTTATTTTCATTTCATTAAAGAAATTATCTTGCATATTATTTACCTATTTTTATTGTTACCTTATATTGTTTAAGAAAAGTAGATGAGGTTAATACATTCCTTTGTAACTTGAGGCGTCACTTCATTAAGTAAAACAATAACTGAACCGCTGGACTTTGAAAAGCGACTTCTGGCTATTGAAATCTTATAGGAAAAGAAAAAAAACAATGAAATATGGGAAACATTCAAATTAGAATCTTAAGTGCCGCTAATGAACTGCACGTTAAAAAAATGTCCTATTGAAGAGCAAAAACATTTAAATTACCTAGTCCATCAAGTCATTAAAAGTTGAAAAAATAAATAAGCAAAGCACAATTATCGGGTAAGATTGTATGTCCTCTTTCATAATCACGTGGTTCAATTAGTAAGTAGATAAAAAATCTGGTATCAGATTTTTTATCTACTTACTAGTTTAGTACCTACTTTAATTTTAAATTTGACACTCTGGTCGCTATATTAATGTACGCATGATTTATATAGATATATGAAATAATATTTTTAGACTAAAAAATTAGCTAACGTAATTATGCCTGTCTTAAAATAATTTTCGGACGATTCTATCCTTTTCTCATAAACTTGGAGAATATTTTTGTTCTTCCTATTAACTGGGCTATTTTCAAAACACCAAAGCTCCACTTACATAAATGTTTTACACAACTATCAACGCTTAAACCACGTCAATGGCGTCACCTCTTGACTGGTGATTAATCCTGAGTTGTTTGCTCATACACCTCAAAAGTGAGCTGTACCGGTTTTTCGTGACAGAAGTCCGTGAGAGATGATGCCTAAATAAACTGCATTTCTATTCATCCACAGTTTCCCTTGTGTTGCTTCTTCTACGTTTTTAGTTACGACTGCAACTTCTCTTATCTGTGTGATAGGACAAATTACCTGAAAAACACCCCAC
>CM063504.1:17569450-17596950 GCA_032207245.1 Pardosa pseudoannulata | reverse complement strand
AAATTTCTCTTCTGGTTCCAATACTAAGACCATATATTTTACCGAACTCTATAAATTTCCACTGTAATGTACAAATGAAAATTATTAAATTTTGATACCGCCATATGATTTTGTATGCTTGACTACTAAAATCTTACATAAAAGATAGAAATAAATCTTCTTCCACAGAATATGAAAATGCTTATTTTTAATTAAAGAGAGACTTCGCACACGTAACATAAGATTTAAGTCTTTCGTTAAGTCTAAGATAAAATCTAAGAATAACGCTGCGCTGTAAAAAATTGCTTGAGGTACAAAACACGTGCAACTGGAAGTTAACATTGTCATTGAATAAACATAGCTTGTTGGTGTTTGTGCATTAGTCATTACCACTACCGATAAAATTTCCTGATGCCGAGTAACAAGGAAAAAAAACCGCCTGCTGTATAAAGCTGGTCCAACAATTTAATGTCTGACCAAGATTTCTACGTTGATTCGAGAAAAAAAAATCAGTTTGTCAGCTACGGCTTTTTGATTGTTCAAATAGATTTCCTACTTTCTTCATAAATACATATCTCTCTTTCTCCCTCTCGTTCACTCTTCATATATATATATATATATATATATATATATATATATATATATATATATATATATATATATATATATAATATATATATAATATATATATATATATATATATATATATATATATATATATACATATATATATATATATATATATATATATATATATATATATATATATATATATATATATATATATATATATATATATATATATATATATATATATATATATATTTATATATATATATATATATATATATATATATATATATATATATATATATATATATATATATATATATATATATATATATATATATATATATATATATATATATATATATATATATATGAGAGAGAGAGAGAGAGTCAGAGACACACACACACATGTATATCTGTGTATATGTGTGACTGTGTGTGTCAATGACGTAGACAGAAATTTTTTTCGGGTATTATCCAAAATTATGATCCAAAGAAAAATAAACTTGCAACTCATAAAAAAGAATTCATTAAAGACACGTATCTATAGTTTCTGAAAGAAATACGGATGCAGATGATTAGCATATATGCTACAAAAACATATGTCAGTGATATACCCAGAATTGTTTTTCGAGGGGGGGGGGTTCAAAATCTTAAACCAAAGAATTACAATAAATTTTTAATTAAATTAGAAACAATTCATTGTAAAAACCCACATACAAAGTTCATACATACACACATACATAAATCTTATAAATACATCCTTATTTTTGTATGCATACATAAATACGTGATAAAACAGATCAATAACGCTGTACATAATTTCATCATATCTCGAAAAATATATTTGAAATGAAATAGTGTCTGTTAATTTACGTTCTGAGTTTTTACCAGTTTAAATTGGCCTGGAAAAATACTCGAGAATATTTAATTTACACTATAGTAATTACCATTCGAAATTAGATTAAACTAATTTTATTAATAACTAGGGAAATAATAAAATATTTAGGAAGGATTTATGACATACCCTTTTATTTTTCTTATACAAAATTACATACCTTTATGACATCAAAAATTCGGAAACAGTCTGTTGCTATCAGTAATTATAACTACCGTTTTATAAGTAAATTATTTCTAGCTTTTTAGGCCCTCTTGTTTAAACTTTCATCTGATTTTGTAGTCATGCATGTAATAATAAATCGGTCAGACTCTTGTGACCTGTTCCATTAGGAACAAAAGTTTTTACTAATTTCATGGCTGAAAACGATCTTTCAACACTTGCAGTAGAAACTAAAATTTTAGGCACATTTTAATAGGTTTTAAAATGTCTTCTAAATCGTACAAAATATTTCGGGGAGGGGTCCAGTCTCCCCCATATAAGTCCTTGGCATGTGTGTGTACACATATCCAAGAACCAATACCGGACCCATAGCTAATAATATTTTCTGCACTTTTTTTTATAGTAGCACATTTTTTAATACATCTCAACAGACATTTGATATTGCTATAAACACAGGGATAGTTAACTTGCAGCAAGTAAGTAAATAAATTACAAAATAAATTTTTGAAAAATTCCCTAGCAATTTTCTTCTTTTATGAGTTTTAAATAAGCAGCTCAATAAATGCCTACAGATTTAATGAGTTTAAAGATATTCAAACAAGATTTTAATAAAAGTTGACTATATCTATAAAGTTGACTATATCGCCCAGAACTTATTCAAAAATACAATTGGTTAGTTTTATGTTTAAATTTTTCTACAGTAACGTATATTATTTGCTATCTGTAGAAAATGTCGTATAACAAAACATTGATTCCAAGCTTATCCAATGTGCAACCTTACTGTTAAGAATAAAAAATGTATGGACTTTTTGTGTCAGGGTATTGGTATATGGGGGGGATACCCAAATTACCCTTCTTGTGTTAGCCACTGTACATACCCTGACTCATCCAAAGCGGGATGAAATGTTAGTGAATCCTCTTCATTTAAGCTCAGACGGATTTTCCTTCTGATTCCCTACCTGTATCCATTTTCTTACCAGGTATGAGCTAGAGGACATTCAGATCCACAAGTTTATTTTGTAGGTTCAATGCTTATGAAGGGGAAGCACACATATTTTTCACATATTTTTAAGGGTCAAAGTGTATCCCAAAATTCCATTTCATCTTGTTTTGACAATTCGAGAACTAACCACGGAGTTTCTTCTTGGTATGCTAACCGCTAAGCTCTCTCAAACCTTATTTTATTTCATTCATACAATTCAAAGGTCTGGTAGCAATATCAAGTAAGAAGTTTGATGTTATGGGAGGATATACACAGTCAGTAAAGCAATACTAGATCATAATGGCAAATAAGTTGCTTGATATATTGCTGCATTTTTTATCTGAAAGTGACAACTGTTCTGTAAATGATAAAATATCACAAATCTCCCTATGTTGCATTGATTCCCTCAGGAGTGATTTGCTGACAGCCTCAAAGATTAGATTTAAATCCCATACTGAATATTTAGGACATGTCTTACAGAAATTACGTCGAAATTGCGCAACACATGCGCGTTTTACCTTTTGGTACCGGAGGACTAGGTATGAGTCTAATCGTTCTGCTAGCTTAGATGTCTATAATCGTCCAAAATCAGCTTCAAAGAGTAAATTATTATCTAGCAACATTACGTATAGAAAAAAAATATTATAACATTCAAAATCATCCAACTTTAAGTCTGTGTCTTTTTTTTAGTGGCTTAATAGTCTTGGAATGGGTCCTAGCCTCTTCTATAGTTCGATACCCGGAAATGCAACTTTTTGCTCTTTACTCGCAATTAAAAAATTTTAAAGCCTTTAGTTGAGAATGACTTAAAGACTTTAAAAAGATAATAGCGTTTGAGAATAATAAAGTCCAACTATCTAGTTTTAGTCATCTTCTTTTCCAGGTGCCTGTTGGTTTAGCTATAAAAAGTTATTTGTGGATATGTAGTCATTCAATATGCTTATGTGTCAATCTCATCTTAACATTTGAATTGTCATGAAACTAACTTATCTTAATTTTATATATTCTGCATAATTCAATACTTAACTTTCTTTTCTGTACATGGATATCTCCAAAAATACTTCTTAATATTTTTCCTTTCAAAATTACCAGAGTTCCTTTATATTTTTGCTGTCAGTACCTGCATTTATGCTGATTAAATTAAATCACTTTTTATCAAACACTTACGTACAGTAAATTTGGATTTTGTTATAATGAAATGAAACCCCTACCCCTTCTTCTTAAAAAAAAAGAGGTCAGCAGCAGTAATTCTGCTATGAATTTTACCTGATATTTTACTTTGTTTGCGACTTTCAGAACATTGATATGAACATTTTTTCATGACTTCAAATCTATAACTGTGAATTTTTAGGAAAGCATGGTTATATTTTGATATTAAACAAGGTATATATTTAAAGTCTGTGTAATCGATTGTATTATTCATACTTAATAAGCAATCTAAATTAAGATACAGGTAGTTGTAGAACGTACACATATATATAATTTTCCATTTCTAAAAAGTGACGTACGATAAACATCGATTTCAGCCTTGACCAGATTTCGTGCTTGTATTTATGCATCGACATATAATAGTTATAAATTGTACACATGCAACGAAGATCCCTCTTGTCTAGGATAAAGAGCCATGTGCACCAAAATTCTCTTAGAACAATTCTTTTTCTTATGTTGTGGTCTTAATGACAAACGGCATTCGGTATCCATTTAATAGCACAACAGCGTAATCACAATTTCATTTTCATTAGAAGCTCATCTCAGATTTTCATCTTCCAAATCGCGTTTCTTCTTCCCACCCTTGATTACCCTCTCGGAGAGTCCGGAGCTTTACTTATACACTTTCTTTCCTACCTGATAATACTATAAAAAAGTCTAAAAAAATAACAACAACTCACAAACTACCACTTCTACCTCGCAGTCAGAAAATCGACTGCTGTTGCATCCTGCGGAATCAAACAGGAACGTGAAATAAATATGGATTGGGGAGAGGAGACACTCGGTGTTAAACAATGACGCGTTAGGTTTCCCTTCTCTCTCTCACTCTCTCCCTCTTCTTCTACATTTTCTCTCTCACTACTCACTCTTTTTTCCCTTTTTCCCCTCTCTACGGAGTCGTCCCCCCACGCCTTTTTCTCTCCGCCAAATCCAATAATCCGCGTGTTTTGGAATTACTGTCCATTCCTCTCTTTTTCTCTCTCTCTCTCTCCTTGCAGGGTCCAGCAAGGGGTTGCCGTAATGGGAAATTAATCGCGAAGACTGTGACAAATTTTAATTTGGACTTTGGTACGAAAATGAAGCTTGAGTTACAAAAGGAAGTGTATAAACTGGACTGAATAACAATCTCAAGGTACAACTTGACTATCGGGTTTTAACAACAGGATGTAGTCTTTTCGTTCGATATGTAAAGCAGGGATAGGATGATTGGTAACAACATTTCACGAAATGACACTGGGACCTTTCCAAATGTATTGGGATTTAACTACTAGGTGTTGTTACATCAGACAGGTGTGCAAACTGATGCAAGGCATTTTTCTATTGTATATCAAAAATGCATTGCTCCGGATAAAATTTTAAAACCAAAGGTATATTAATTTCAATTGATATGAGCTGGGTAACCTGTAGCAAAATTTGTTAAAATGACACTGGGACCTTACTAAACCGATTGACCATTTTACTAGTACATATTATTACAAAGTAAAGACTTACAAACTCATATAAGGCATTTACTATACAGTTTTTGACTATCAAAATTTAAAGCTACAGAGTAATAAAGGTCTATTGAGATGGGAAGATAGCGAAAGTTTTTGATAAATGGATATTCCAACCCGAAATGATGCGTTGACTGGCTTACTAGAAATATTCTTTCATAATAACGGATTACTCTTTAAGGCAATATGCTCTAATAATGGACTGTGATATATTTGTTGTGTGATTTAATTTCCCTTTTTACTTGGCTAGCTCTGCTTTTAATTAGGTTTCTTTCATAGTTACAGAAGTAGATTAAATATCAATGGAAATATATTGCTATACAAAGGGGCTCAAACTTATAATTCTGTAAACTTCATACTACCATTGAAATGTTTCTCAAAAAGTGTTGGATGAATAGTGTATATCTAAGTTGCAGATTCTATAAACGTTAGACTAAGGTAAAGATTTTTCTTTATTCCAGATAGCGACACAACACATGTGGGCTCTATTATTTTCTCTTACTGATAAATACTTTGTAAACGGCACTTAAGTAGAAACACTTGCTAACAGCAATAATGTCCTAATTATGCAAATAATACATATATAATTCTATTACATGAAATGTAAAATTACAAATATATATATATATATATATATATATATATATATATATATATTTATATATATATATATACATATATTATATATATATGTATATATATGTATATATGTATATATATATATTTGTATATATATATATAAATATATATATATATTTATATATATATATATATATATATATATATATATATATAATATATATATATATATATATATATATATATATATATATATATTCAAAGAGGGGAGAGAAGAAGAAGAATTATAGTATATTATTTTTTATATCCTTAAAAGAGTATAGTTTTAGAGTCTTTTATAATATAGTCATCTTGTGACAGCGAAAGTTTTAAGTCTATTAAATATTTCACACTTTTACCTATATTATGGCTTTCAACCTGGTAACGCCGAATGATGCCTGAATGGTTAGTTCCCATTGGTTCTGGAGTTCGCGGATTCGATCTCACTATGGCATGAATGTTAGTAGCCGTTCAGACTTTAAGCAGTAGTTTCCTGTCTCATTAACCCTCATGTTGCAAAAAAGTAGACTGTGGCTCTCCAAACTAAATCAACTTGGCAAATGCAAAGGTTTTCTTCTTAGAATATGTATTAAAATCATACTTTATGATATAATAACAGGAGAACTGGGACATCAAACACTTTAAAAGCTTTTATTTTCACAACAAATATTTCCTACTCAATAGAAAATAACACTCTCTTATATTCTACTTTAATTCCCTCTCAAAATACACTATGGTGATTTGGCCAGGGTTTAATGTGATTCATCTTTCTAAATGATTAATACATAATCCCCAACACAAAGTCGAAAGAAGGTGAAATAGGCAAGCCAAGAACGGTCAAGTCTTTTAGAGTGATTGTGACATGTTTTAAGTCAATCCTCTATTTTTCAATAAATTTAAATTTCAGAAAAAAAGTAGCATTATAATCTTTAGCCCACAAGTGATCTTGAAATGTTTGGAATCTTTGATCTGTATTTTCAAATTTTATATGTTCATCTCCAAATGTTGAATAATTTTAGAATTCCATGGGCTTGGACCTAATATTTTAAACTCTTACTACTCTTAGAATCACTCTTCTAAGATTTTCAACATAAGCACCTTCAAGAGTGTGCGGAGTAAATGTACGGATTAATGTACTTTAGTAAAGTGTACAGAACTTTGATGATATTGAGGAGATTAGGGTCTTTAACTAGGTACTTTAGCGCCCGTAGCAAAAAACTGGTCTGTGCCCCTGCCAAAAAAATATTGTGAGAAAATACATAAACATGTTATATATATATATATATATATATATATATATATATATATATATATATATATATATATATATATATATATATATATATATATATATACAAATATATATCATATATTCAGAATGTACTCTCAAAGTATTTTGTTAATTGTTAAAATGTTTTTAACATATTAATTTAAATTTTTTTTCTATTTTTTCTTATTAATATTTAAAAATATTTTTGAACATTTTGGGGGTATTATTTGATTAATAAACTGAATAGTTTATTTGAGGGGATTATTTTTTATTTAAACGTTGAATTTTCATAAAAATTTGGTAAATTTCTGAATATAAATTTAGTTTTAATAACTTTATGAATTCAAAATTGAAAACGAATACTCTGAATTAAATTACGCCGTATTATGAGTGTTTGGTGAACATTGGTAAGAATCTGTACAGGTTTAGTCTCTAAAGCCTTTTAAAAAATAAGAAAATTCTAAAAAAAAACACATTGGATTTTAGAATAAAAAAATTATTTTTCAACTGTTACTTATTTCTATTCGAGGCGAATTGTCCTCTTTCGAATTCCATTTTTCTAATGGTGTGGCGCCCATAAGACTAATGCACCTGTGGCAAATGCCACCTTTGCCATGCCCTAGTTACGGTTCTGGTGGAGTTTGATGTGGCAACTATTCTTCTTTTATTTAAAATAGGCGAAAGGTAATAAGACTGAGGTCTATCGTTTAAAATCAATTTTAACTAGCTACGTGTCTGTATGCTAAAACTTGGGATTTAAACCCACTGATTCCAAACCTGAAAAATAATTTCTTCCCTGTTCGACCATCGTATATTCCAAGGACTTGATGGAAAATTTAGATGAGGATTAAATACATATATCCCGATTTAACAGAGTATTTTTAAATCTTATATTCACAAATAAAATTATGCCGAAAGATGTAATACAATACTAAAACTAGCCTAAAACTATATACTATATACTTCATGTATATCCTCACGTAATTATTCGGATATTACCAGCTTCATTGTAACATGATCGAAAGTAAATGCTTAAAATGTATACAGCAATAAAAGTAAATGTAACATTTATATTACTAGTGATATTTCTCCTTAAATACATATCAGATAGAGAGAGATAGTGAGGATTAGTGTAACTACGAAATCTTCAACTTTTGTTGTAATAGACGGGATGATATTTTGTTGACTCTGTCAAACAGTAATTTGACAAGACTTTTATATACACGAAATGGTAATTAACTGTTTTTATCATTGCAAAGCAAAATTTGTCCATAAATTACTGCAACAACACTCTTCTAAGACTTTCAACATAAGGATTTTAATAAGTGTAAAAGCTTTGAAAGTGGAGTTTAATGTGGCAATTCTTCTTCTTTTTTTTAAAAAAAATACTCGAACAGTAATAAGACTGTGGTCTATCGTTTAAAATCAACTTTAACCAGTTACAAGTCTCTCTGCTGGAATTGGGGTTCAAACCCACTGACTCGAAACCCGAAAAATAATTTCTTCCCTGTTCGACCATCGTATGTTTCGAGCATTTGATGGAAAATTTCGATGAGATTCAGATACATATATCCCGATTTACAAAAGTATTTTTAAATCTTACATTCACGAATAAAATTATGCTGAAAGATGTAATACAATATTGAAATTAGCTTAAGCTATATACTATATACTATGATGTATATCCTCATGTAATTCTTCGGATATTACCAGCTTCATTGTAACATGATCAAAAGTAAATGCTTAAAATGTATACAGCAATAAAAATAAATGCAACATTTATATTACTAGTGATATTTCTCCTTAAATACATATCAGATAGAGAGGATTAGTGTAACTACGAAATCTTCAGCTTTCGTTGTAATAGACGGGATGATATTTTGTTGACTCCGTCAAACAGTAATTTGACAAGACTTTTACGAGGTGCATCCAGAAAGTAAGTTTCCTATTTAAAAGAAAAAAAGAACTCACATATTCATGGACATATTTATTGGCAACAAGTAGAGCAATGTTTCAGCTCTTTTTCAACATAGCCACCACCAGAATTGAGACACTTGTCGTATTGTGAGATCAACTTTTGTATATCTCTGTCGTAGAAGTCTGCCGCCTGTGAATGAAATTAGCCTTCCTGTCCCAGAACACCGTGAACATCCGTTTTCGTACCGATAGAGTCTGTTTCAATTTGCTCCTGACCAAAGATCCACTATGATGCCAATAAATTGAAGACTTCTGCTTGGTTTCCGGGGTAAATTGCAAAATCCATGTCTGATTGCCAGTGACGATCCTGTCGAGGAACTCGTCGCCGTCATCGTGATACCGTAGCAGAAATGTCAGTGCTGCTCCTAAGCACTGAATTTTGTGTTCGGGTGTCAGTTTCGGCTTATAGACCTGGCAGAGCTGATGATGAATTTCAATTGGAGCACTACTTTGTGCATTCGAGATCATCGACCGAACATTGCAGGCGGCGGGAAAATGAATTAGAGTTTCCATTTTGGACCACTACCACCCCGCTACTGCATGAATCGGGACTTGTCCATCTGGCATATGATTACTATGTCATAGATATCAATTGGTACGGCTAATTAAGTTTACTTTAAAGGGGAAAAGATCGGGAAACTTACTTTCTGGATGCACTTCGCATATACACGAAATGGTAATTAACTGTTTTTATCATTCCAAAGCCAAATTTGTCCATAAATTTGCTGCAATGACATAAACTTGAATAAACTTCTTGGACTCTAACTTTGGTTTTGAGAGCAATGATCTCAATTTTTCCTATGCGAGGGGTGTTGTTAAAAATGGAATAAAAACTTTATGAAGTCATACTACCTTTTGAGCTGAAAAGTATTGATTTTAAAAACTCGTTTCGAATTCCATATAAAATGAAATCTTCCATTTGAATAAAACGTTTTCTACGTCATTAATAAGAATCTAATTTTCTAAAAAATTTAGTTTTGTTATTACGAAGCAATACATTTTTATAAAAAATAAAGTCTGTAGAGCAAGGGAAAAAATGGAAATCTACTTACCAGTAAAGTACTTTTGTATATGTAAATTTAGAAACTAATTTTGTTATATGAAGTAGAAGTTAATAAACATTTTTTGTTTTGTGAACTAAAATTATGTTGATGACAGCAATATATTTCATTTTATAGCTTAATGAATTTTAATTCTTTAAAATTTTTCTTTAAGAGGTTTTTTTTTGTAAATTTTAAAATAAATTAAAAATTTAAAGATTTAGTTTTCTCAATAAATTATACATACATAAATACTTTTTATAAAAGCATAATGTTAATTAACGAAATTGATTTTACTTTGTATATAAATACTATAACATATTTAAAAAATTATTGTTATTAGTGATATTCTTTTTTAGCATATGAATTTATAGCAAAATTTAGAAATTTTTTTCGTTATCTAATGATATCATTCTTTAAATTTTATATTAAGCAAAATGATTTAAAAAATATTAATTCTCATGTATTTCAAATATAATACTAAAACATTTTTCTTGTTGTTTTCTTAAATTTGTCAAACCAATCATTTAATTACTCGATTTATGCAATGAGTATCTAGATGTATCTAGTTGTATATCTAGTGGATCAGTTAACGTCACGTTTTCTCTATCGTTTAAACAAACACCGATTTCCCAAGATGCCGAGGAAGAGAAAGATTAAAGGATTGAACTCAAAAGCCTATATTTGGAAAAGACGTACCTATGAGTCACAAAAGAGATAAAACAAGCAGTTCTCCTTGTTGTTTTCTTATACCACTTTGCCAAACCAAGGTCGATATGAGCCGGAGGTTACTTGATTTATGCAAAGGGGTGAGTATCTAGTAGGGGTGGGTATCTAGTTGTATATCTAGTGGATCAGTTAACGTCACGTTTTCTCTATCGTTTAAACAAACACCGATTTCCCAAGATGCCGAGGAAGAGAAAGATTAAAGGATTGAACTCAAAAGCCTGTATTTGGAAAAGACGTACCTATGAGTCACAAAAGAGATAAAACAAGCAGTTCTCCTTGTTGTTTTCTTATACCACTTTGTCAAACCAAGGTCGATATGAGCCGGAGGTTACTCGATTTATGCAAAGGGGTGAGTCTTTAGTTTTAACGAGCACCTCAAGGGTGAAAGTACGACTTATGCTCAAGTGGATCTTCGTAATTTTGAAGCTGGGACCAAGCAAAAGACCCATAGACTTGGACTGTCACCCCCAGAGGTATTAATTGAGAAAATGGAGGACATCATGACCCATTGTAACAACATTTTACGTGCCGCAGTCACCTTTAGTGAACATGGCGGGTCTTAGGCTGGATCGGGTTCCGAATCCCCAAACTCTCATTTACTAGATCGTTGCCTTTGCCGACTGACCTACTGCGGCTCTAGTTCTCCTTGTTATATTGATTATCTAGATTAGAAATAATACAATACACAAGGTTTGACACATCAAAAAGTGGGATATTAAACCATAAAACCCAAATAAGCTTATAGTCAGAACGGTAAAAACTAACAGTAACTGTAATATAACAGTGTATCAACCTATGACAAAAAAGTTAATAATGTTTGGCGGTGTCTTAGTTTGTTTTAAAAATAATATAAAACTAATTTTATATTTACCATTGTCTGAGATTTTCATGTGTGATTTTTTCTATTAGCATACTGGTTTTGAACCTTGAGTTTGAAGGTAAGTTGACATGTTAACAATAAGCGAGATACAGAAAATAACTACCCTGTTCAGTTGAAATGCGTGCAAGTCAGATTTGTGGCTCCCTTAGCCTTCTTGCTCGGTCGCCTTCAAAGAGAAGAAGAAAAATTAGAAATATAAAAAAGCATTCTTTAAAAATTCACTTTTATGTAATTAGGAAAGTGATGAAAATCCCTAGAAATTAAAAATTTGATTTTTTTAGTTATGCTACTAGGAAGTAGATGGCGATATTTTAAAATTTCAAGTACGCAGACAAGCTTTTCGCATTTATCAAATTAATCGTTTTTTTTCTCCAGTCTAATTTTTTTGATTGAATATATTAATAGTCATCGTCATAGCTCCTTTGTGGAAAATTTTAGATCTCTAGTCATTTAAGAAGGATAAAAATTTATTTTAATAAAATATCAACTGACACACAAGTGCAGTTAAATAAAAGCGTTTCAGAAAGTTAGCAAAATATTTTCTCTTTCTAGAATGTTCTTCGACCTTAACCATAGTGTTAACTTAGAGGGCTAACAGAGGCTGAACTTTTCGCTGTAAAAAGGTTCATATTAAGAACAACAACTTAATATAGATTCAAATTTGAAATAAACGACTAAGCTTTTTATAAAATTTAATTACGGACATGAAATACAAGACTTCTAATTCGACCCTTAATTAAAAGAACTCTCAACTTTCCTCTTATGGCTATGGCTTAGAAGAATGGGTAGCAGAATTCGCGCTTGAACATAAGCAAAAAACTATTGTTATAAATTTATTAATTATTTTATTTATTGTATAAATGCTAAAATTTAGGTGCTGTTCAAAATAAAGATATTTTATTTTCTTATTAAGCATTAAATTATGTAAACGTATTGAAAGCAGAGGGTACATTTTTTTTCTTTCCGAAGATGGTGATATATCTTATCTAAGGAAAAATATATACAGGGTTAGCAAGAAATAAGTTCCCCACTTTTGAGGCTCTAGAATATTTTTTATTGGTCCAAATGAGATACAATTGGAACTACAGATATTTCAAATGATGCACTAGTCATTTATTACACACAAAAAAAAAAAAAAAAAAAAAAAAAATAGTACTAAAATCCGCCTATAGGTGGCGCTGTAACACGAATGGTATTTATTTATTTTCATTAAGTTAAGTCGAGCATTAGTTTCTTGTCTGCTCATCATGCGTCCGTCGCAACAAAAAGCTCTGCTGCTAAAACTGTTTTACCAGAACTAACAGAACTGCGTTGCTGCTCTAAAAGAATTCCGTCGTCTGAAGCGGGTATAACCAATGACTGCACGTGCCTTACGCAAGATGATCGTTCGCCAGATATCACCCCTTGCGACTTTTGGTTATTTAGTTTCATCATCTTTTGATGAAGGACAAGATATACTGTCAAATGCCAGAATCTATGCCAGATATGAAGGTCAACATTCTGCGTGATGTTCTTGATATTCCGGCAGACTCATTCCGGTCAGCTTTGAAAAATATGGTTATGCTATTACACCATATTGTTGAACATGAAGGGGGACATATTGAGCACTTTTAATGCTAATTTTTAATATTATTTAACATTTATAAAGCATATTAACTGTGCTTATATGTATAACAGCTTCACCTATAGGCAAATTTGTGTACTAACAATTTTTATGAAATACATGTTAATTGCATCATTTGATTTATCTGTAGTTTCAGTTGTATCTCATTAGACTAACAGAACGTATTCTAGAGTCCTCAGAAGTGAAGTTATTTCTTGTTAATCATGTGTGTAATACTATATAAAGAAGAAAGCTTTTTTTATTATAATAATTAAATTATGTTAACGTATTAAATGCATCGGGATGTCAAAATATACTGGGTAAATTTCATTTTCTTTCCGATTACAATAAATATTTCATAGCTAAGGAAAATTGATATATATATGTAATGCTATCTAAAGAAGAAAGATTTTCTTATTATAAAAAAAATAAATTATGTAAGCGTATTAAATGCATCGAGATGTCAAAATATAGTGTCAAATTACTGGGTACATTTTTTTTCCTTCGACTATGGTGATACATCTTCGCTAGAGAAAAAAATATATGTAACACTTTATAAAGAAGAGATCATATTTTTATTAAAAAAAAGTATGTTAGAATATTAAATGCATTATGATGTCAAAATATTGTGGTTACATTTAAAAAAAAATTTCCGTTACAAAGAATATTTCTTAGTTAAGAAAATTTATATATATGTAATATTATCAAAAGAAGAAAGCTTTTTTATTATAAAAAATTAAATTATGTCAGCGTATTAAATGCATCGGGATGCCAAAATATCCCTGTCAAAATACGGGGTACATTTTTTCCTTTCGATTATGGTGATACATCTTCGCTAGAGAAAAAAATATATGTAACATTGTATAAAGAATAAATATATTTTTATTTAAAAAAATAAATTATGATAGAATATTAAATGCATCAAGATGTCAAAATATTGTGAATACATTTTTTTAAAATTTCCGAATACAATGAATATTTCTTACTTAGGTAAAATTTATATATATGCAATACTCTCTAAAGGAGAAAGCTTTTTTATTATAAAAAATTAAATTATGTCAGCGTATTAAATGCATCGGGATGTCAAAATATTAAGTACATTTTTTCCCCTTTCGATTATGGTGATACATCTTAGCTAGGGAAAAAATATGTAACACCGTATAAAGAAGGAATCATATTTTTATTTAAAAAATCAATTATGTTAGAATATTAAATGCATAATGATATCAAAATATTGTAGGTACAGTTTTTTTTTAATTTCTACAGTTAAATTTGTACATTTAATTTTTACAATGAATATTTTTTAGCTAGGTAAAATTTATATATATGTAATCTTTATATGTAAAATTATTCTGTCCGTGTGTTTGTCATAGAACTTCTTCTGAACTGCTGGACTGATTTTGGTGAAATTTTGTGTATGTAATTACGTTGATTCGAGAATGGTTTAGATTCACAAATTGATCCGATAAAAATGTTTTTTTATTAAAAATCCAGAATTGCTCACTAATTGAAATTATTGTAATGCCGCTTGAAACCCTTCACTGCTAGTGTATCTGTGGCGTAGTGGGTTCGGCTCAACGGGCTTCAGTACGAGAAGTCCCAGGATCGAATCCTCGTACAGGATCTGTGGGAATTTTAATTAAATCTAATTATGTTTGAGATGATTGTACGCGTCAAGTATTTTTAAAATAATTTTTTCTGTTACTCTTCCATCGAAACGGTCTAATTTATAATTTATTTAAAAACATTTCACAATTTTTAGTTTACAGCTTTAAAACAGGACAACGTTTGTCGGGTCGTTTAGTACTATCTAAATAAGAAAGCTTTTTTATTATAAAAATTAAATTATGTAAACGTACTGAATGCATCGGGATGCCAAAAATACCATGTTAAAGTATTGGGTACATTTTTTTCTTATTTTTCTTATTTTCGATTTATTATTTACCAACTTTTTATGCATACAAATTCAAGTTTAATAATTTTTTTAGAGATGAAGTATTACTAATAGAGCTTTTATTAGATGCATAAATATAATTGCTATCTACTTTTTCAATAGACACAAGAGGATTAATGATTCCTTGATAAATGAACCATTAATCCTCAATGCTTCTATTAAATCGAAGAGAGTAAAAGGAACTTTAAATGCTAATTATTTTAAAAGTCTAAGACACATCCATGAATTAGAGTAAAACTGAGGTAGGCTGTTCTTAGCTGACAGATAAATTCTTTAAAATGGATTCTTATTTTAACGATACCTATTATATTTCCGTTTATGGTGATATATCTTCGCCAGTGAAAAATTATATCTAACATTACATAAAGAATAATTTTTATTTTTATTTAAAAAATTAAATAATGAAAGCTCATTAAATGAATCATGGTGTCAAAATATTGTGGATGTACTTTTTTGAAAAATTTCTGATTTCAATGAATATATCTTAGCTAGGGAAAATTTATATGAGTAATATTATATAAAGAAAAAAGCTTATTTTTATTACAAAAAATTAAATTACATAAACGTTTTTTTAAATAACTGGAAATGTTAAAATATACAGGGTCATTTTATTTTTCTTTCCAATTACGGTACATATTCCTCAGCTAGGAAAAATTATATATACATATATATATGTATATATATATATATATATATATGTATATATATATATATATATATATATTTATACATATATATGTATATATATATGTATGTATATGTATATATATATATATATATATGTATACATATATATATATATATATGTATGTATAACATATATATGATACATACATATATATATATATATATATATATATATATATATATATATATATATATATATGTATATATATATATATATATGTATATATATATATATATATATATATATATATATATATATATATATATATATATATATATATATATATATATATATATATATATATATATATATATATATATATATATATATATATATATATATATATATATATATATATATATATATATATATATATATATATATATATATATATAAATAAATATAAAACATATCTAAAGATTGAGTGTTTATAGAGATTTTTCTCGCAGATTGATAATAATTCACTTTTGAAGAATGTCCTACAACAAGTTAACATCCCTATCAGAAAAAGATAAAATATCGTGGGATATTCATTACGAGAAACACTCTGCAGCAATTACAGATATCAAGAATATATGTAATAGTTATATTAGTAATCCCATAAATGCTTTATTTAATTAAAAAAAAGAGCGGCAAGTACGGCGCACTTCCAAATCGTGGGCCGTACAACATCCCTTGGCAGTTGTTAATCAAAGTTCAGCAACAGCACTTCTTGTTCCCACTGTGACAGCACATGTCATGTCACTGCCCAACAGAGCCAGAAACAACACAAAATGATCGTATTGAATGAATGGACCAATATTGTGATGAGAATACAATGAAATATAGCACCGCAATCCATCAGAAAATGCGCGCAATCCATCATAAAATACGCCCTGGCTGGCATATGGGACATCTAAAAACCGGATATTGCGCTGAGAAAATTTTTTGTCTCGAATAACTTTATAAATGCATCATTTATTATATTCTGAAGTGAAACATATCAAAATGGTGAAGTGAAACATTTTTGAAAATCATTTAGATTCTTCAACGGAGTAGAAAAAAAATTATGTCATTGTGTTGTTTTGGTAGAGTAAAACATTTTCACTTATGATTAACTGACATAAAATGCTCGAGAAACAATACTATCTATTAAGAATCTTTTATGGTAGTATATATAAATAAATAAGAAATGAGAGGAAGACTAATAATACAAAATTAGTTGCTTAGAAAGACAGGATTTAATCACACATGGAAAGAGAAATGCTTATGCGCTTATTTTACTCGATATGACCAGATAAAGATCGAGTAGTAAGATTATTAGAAAAAGCAGCTTCAAACCTCAATTTTAGGAAGAATATTTGATAGTAACGTTCTAAAAGCGAGCAAATCAAAACATACCATAAAGGTTTGATGGGCTACAGCCTTCTATTTTTCTACACGATGTTTAATGATACTGGATTTTATTGCTTAAAGATGATTCTGAATAGGTACGAACAATGGTGAAATTGTTCACCATTGAACAATTAGCAGTAGGATCCAAACCCATGAATTCCAGTATCAAAGAGCAGCGACCTACACATTCGAACATCGTTGATCCAAACCATTATGAATGTGTATTACAAGATTGCTTTCAATTCCTTTCAGCCCTGTAATAAATATTTCAGCATTGGGTAATTAAAATATGGACGGTTTATTTAGGAGAATACTACCCTTTGATTTAAAGTCCAAATTATAATCAGTTAGTCTATCAATTGTAGTACCTATTTTTGATTAAAAATAATTGCTACCGATAATCAGTTAAGTGAAAATTTATTTTTGAAAAACTCTATTCGTGTTGCATGACAAATGCAACACCAATAGAGTTTGCCATTCTTATCTGGCCATTCTATCCATTATTGACTGGCCATTCTTAATAATTCATTGGTTTTAACAAGAACTTCCGAAAGAGCTCTGTACTCTATTGTTTATAATGTAATAAACCTTTGCCAAAATAAATTTGATGCCACACATTTCTGTATTTGGTGATTATTTTTAGACTCAAAATTTTAATATAAGTATTACAATTACTCAGTAATGCTCAAGAGTTTTTCCATGGTCTGGAAGAGTGTGTAGCATAAATAAGTTGGTATTTTTCCCTCACCTGATTTGGCGGTGTTGCAGATACAAAACAAATCATCGCTCTGTATAGCACTTAGTGGAAAATAAGTCCAGAAAGTAAGCTAGCACTAGAAAAGAAAAACAGGGGAGGGAATTTCTCCCATAGCTTTATAACTTTCAACTTGGAAACATCCAGGGTGTTGTAAACATTTTCAATAACCATTCAACAACGGTTAATCTATGATAAAATAGAAAGCATAATTATAAAAAAGCATACTTAAAAATGTTTTTCATTAGCCTCCTATGCTTAAAGATTTATAATTGTAATAATTGTGTTACTAAATTTTCTGGTTAGACTAAGGTCGAACTTTTAGGGTGTTACTTTTCACTACTAGAGTCTACGAGTTGGAATACCTCTGACGACACAGATGATCGTAGCCATTTGAAATTGTCTTTAAGCAAAGTTCGTGATCTAAAGACGCTGTTTAGCTGAAAATAGGCCATAAAACTTCAAATTACTGAATTCCGTGGACTTTGCCAATGGTAACAGTCAATTTCATATTAAACTTGAATTATTGATAATGTTGCTATGTGAAGTAAATGAAGTACATTTAAAATCAGTTATAAATTGCTATATCCCCTGTCTTGTCCAATAATAACTTAAATGATATAAGTGATTGAAGGATAACTGCCAAATAATGATGGTAAAGATCTGATATGGACATCACATGGCATTCTGCGCCCATAAAATTAAACAGCTTGTTTTATGATGATTTCATGGTTCGACAAAAGAATTGTCATTTACACGTTCCTTTAATTTTCAAAGTTAGTTTCGTTTCTCGAGCTAACGGTGTCCCTGGAGGGAAACTCGAGCACAACTATCTGGCGGTGACTACAGTGCTAATAACTATCATATAGAGATTTTTCAATACATACACGTGTCATAGTAAACCGTATCCTTTTGCTATTACAATACTATATTTTACCAGTTGAAAGCCCACGCAAACTCAGACAGCAATAATCAAGCGGACAACCTGGCTAAGTCCGCAACCTAACAAGACCACACTGATCTGGAACTT
Source organism: Pardosa pseudoannulata (assembly GCA_032207245.1). Taxonomy (NCBI): domain Eukaryota; kingdom Metazoa; phylum Arthropoda; class Arachnida; order Araneae; family Lycosidae; genus Pardosa; species Pardosa pseudoannulata. The sequence continues at coordinate 17,577,740 of CM063504.1, read as the reverse complement.
CCTCTCCCAGCGGTCTACGTCAAGGGTAAACTTCGAGAGCGCCAAATACCTGACTGGCAGGTCACTTGGGACACATCGGAGAAGGGTAGGCCTGTCTACGCGTACTACCCGAAAGTAAACTCCAACCCCTCTAGGCTAATGCAGCCCTTAAAGCTCTCCTTACCGAGCATGGTCCATTCCAGGTGTATCTTAGCCGGTTCCAGCTTTCCGATTCGGCTAGTACGAGATGCGTTTGCGGTGGCCCGGGTTTTCCTGACCACTACCTATTTGACTGCTAACTCACTAGGGATTGGCATTTCAAGCGCCTCAGACCAGGCCTTGGTGGTATCTGGGCTGATCAGCTAAACTGTAACAAAACCCTCTCCAAACTAAGCAAACTGTTCAGTTGGCTAATAGAAAATTCAGAGAATCTGCAGGCCCCGTAACAAGGCTGATTCTGAATATATAACTTTCACTGTACTGAGCTATTATATGTATTTTCATTCAATTATCTTGTAATTATTATCTTTAATTTTTTTATTTTAATTTAATTTTTTTAATTTTATTATTACTTTTTTTGTACTTCTAGTATTATTGTGTCTATGTACGTGTTGCTTTGTAATATTTTTACTGTATTTACACTGTATTGTATATTATGAGCTGCTGTGTACACCCTGGGGACACCCAAAACATCTTAAACCTTTGTTTTAAGGTAGATGGTCCTTGTCGGTACAGCCAATACTATATTTTTTTAACCAAAAATGTCCAAAATTTGACAGTTTTTGTGTCAGTTAAATGTAATATTAATATATATCATTATTTGGGTTGTCATATTGCATTAAACACACACACACACACACACACACACATATATATATATATATATATATATGTACATATATATATATATATATATATATATATATATATATATATATATATATAAATTTATAAAAAAAATCGAACTTTTTAAAATTTTTAAAATATTAATTCGTTTATTTACTTACAATTCAATACTAAAGTCTAGTTAAAAAAAATTGGATGAATTTGAAGGAGATAAAAGCGAAATTTAAACACAGTATGCAAAAGTCATAACCTATTTTTTATTTAAATTAAATTTAAATCTATACATTATAATTTATTACGATAATTTTCATATTCATTAAGTATCATAAAAAATATTAAAGCATCTATATAACAATTATTAATATAAAAATCACGCTACAGATCAAATATTACTAATGAAATTCATCTATAAACTCAAGAGTAATATATTTTCATATTTCTTGTATTAATAGTTTATATTCAGTTTATATTTTATTTTAATTGTTTTAGAAGAAAAGTCATGTTACTATTTCTCCGTCTTTTTACATTGTAGTGTTTTTGAAATTTTCCCTTGGCAGCTGTTAAAATAAGTAAGAATTTTGATGTTCGCGATAAACATTTGTTCTTGACATATTTCCATGAACTTAGTTCATTAGACGCGTATATTATTCAAGGTCAAGTTCTAACAGCTGCTCTTATTTCTTTTTAGTTTCACGTTCTAAATATTCTAAATTCAAAATCGAGTTTAATGTTGAAACATTGAGAAACACTGTAAGAGGCTCAATCGTTGAAATAGTCAACAGAGTACGTTTTAGAATTTTATGGAATAGGATCGAGCCTTTTATTCTAAAAGAAATGATTTATAATATTTTAGAGCGTAATGATTATTTACCGAACTGTAAAATAAAATGTGAGTCACATAATTTTTTTCCTGCTTCTTGTTCAGACAAGGTAACTTAAGTATCAATTTTCAAAAGATTAATTTTCAATTTTTTAACTTCAATCTTAGTGTGGTCATAAGAAGTAGTTATTTAATGTACTGACTGATCCATAAGTCTAGAAAAACTTTAAAATTGAATAATTCAAAAATAAATAAAAATAAATGAATGATTTGAAATAATAATTTTATTGATCGTGTGATGCTTTTTCGAGATATCATACACACTGTAATGCAATATAAGTGAATATGTGAACAAAAGAGGATTAACGTTGCTGGGTAACATTTACACGAAAGTGTTAGTAACACTTATTGTTACTAATAATTCGTTGTCATATTGCATTACAATTTGAACTTCCAACTTGAAGCATTCTTTTTCTGTTGTTGTTGTTGTTTTCTTATACCACTTTGTCAAACCAAGGTCGATATGAGCCGGAGGTTACTTGATTTATGCAAAGGAATGCACCTTTCGTTTTAATGAGAACAGCTAGGGTAAAAGTACCACTTATGTTCAAGTGGGTCCTCGTAATTTAGAAGCAGGGACTAAGAAAAAGACCCATAGGCTTGGTCTAAAACCCCCAGAGGTATCGATTGCGAACTTGGAGGACATTGTGACCACGAACATATTTTACGTGCCCCAGTCACCTTTAGTGAACACGGCAGATCTTAGGCCGGCTCGGGTTCCGAATTCACAACCTCTCATTTACTAGATCGTCTCCTTTGTCGACTGACCTACTGCGGCTTTAGTTCTCCTTGTTATATTGATTATCTAGATTAGAAATAATATAGTGCACAAGGTTTGACACATCAAAAAGTGGGATATTAAACCATAAAACCCAAGTAAGCTTATAGTCAGAACGGTAAAAACTAACAGTAACTGTAATATAACAGTGTATCAACCTATGACAAAAAAGTTAATAATGTTTGGTGGTGCCTTAGTTTGTTTTAAAAATAATCTAAAACTAATTTTTTATTTACCATTGTCTGAGATTTTCATATGTGATTTTATCTATTAGCATACTTTTGAATCTTGAGTTTGCAGGTAAGTTGACATGTTAACAATAAGCGAGATACAGAAAATAAGCACTCTGTTCAGTTGAAATGCATGCAAGTCAGATTTGTGGCTCCCTTAGCCTTCTTGCTCGGTCGCCTTCAAAGAATAGAAGAAAAATTACAAATATAAAAAAGCATTCTTTTAAAATTCACTTTTATGTAACTAGAAAAGTGATAAAAATCCCTAGAAATTAAAAATTTGATTTTTTAGTTATGCTACTAGGAAATAGATGGCGATATTTTAAAATTTCAAGTACGTAGACAAGCTTTTCGCATTTATCAAATTAATCGTTTTTTCTCCAGTCTAATTTTTTTGATTGAATATATTAATATTGTCATCGTCATAGGTCCTTTGTGGAAAATTTTATATCTCTAGTCATTTAAGAAGGATAAAATTTATTTTAATAAAATATCAACTGACACACAAGTGCAGTTAAATAAAAGCGTTTCAGAAAGTTAGGAAAATATTTTTTCTTTCTAGAATGTTCTTCGACCTCAACCATCGTGTTAACTTAGAGGGCTAACCGAGGCTGAATTTTTCGCTGTAAAAAGGCTCATATTAAGAACAATAACTTAAAATAGATTCAAATTTGAAATAAACGACTAAGCTTTTTATAAAATTTAATTACGGACATGAAATACAAGACTTCTAATTCGACCCTTAATTAAAGACCAGAAGGGCAGAAGGAGAAAAAATGTCAAAATTAACATGAATTACTATCAGAAATATATTTTAACATTTATTTTCATTCTATCCAGAAATTTCATACCTTTATCCAAATAATCTCCACTGCTTTAAGTTCCATCAATATAAGGCTACAAACCTTACCTCTAAATCTACTGCATTATTTTTTGAAAAAAAAAAGGAGAAATGAAATTTGCATTGAATGTAATCCCTTTAAAACCATCCGTGTTGCTATGATTCACAAAATAGAAGTAAATTTCTTTAACTATAGAAAATACACTGTGTGTCATATTTGTCTGAAAACTTTAATTATATGCTACATTCCAGGACTGTAAAATGTTTATATTTCGTAGAGTGACTAAAATAAGGTTATTGAGCAATAGTAAAAAAATATTTCCCCTATTTGTCAGAAAATATTTAATTGATTATAATTTTGGTGGGTAATTTATAATGAAAAATGACATTTTTTAATATTTTTAAATTTGAATACTCTATCTTTAATATATTTAAAAAAGCAAAATGACAAATATAAAGAACAAAATTAAAAAGATGCTTTAAAATCCGTTAGTTAACAGTGATGCGCAGCTTATAAACCACAGAAAGTTTAAAATATGTTATTAGTTAAATAATCTAAGTACCTAATTATATTTGATGACTTATTTTCCAGAGACTATAATTTTCTACTACAGCTATTATTTACCTCTACTCCTATTTTTTTCTACTTCAGCTATTATGTGTGAGAAAGAATCATTATTAACAGGCAAAATGACTTATGAATGTAATTATTTCCACCTTGAAATGAATAACTATTACTAAGTGGTAGATACTAACATTTTTGCCATATTTATACAGTTAAAATATTCAATGCTTATAAATATATGTGAGTGAACATCATTGGCAAGTGGTGGTTATTCAATAAGAAGATACTATCCAAAAAACCAAATACTTCATTTTCTAAAATTAAATTTTGTTCTTCAGTAATTATTTTTATTTTAATTTATTATTATCATTATTATGATGTCTATTTTAAACATTCATCAGTGCAATAAATCATCGATGTAGCAATTCTTCAGTTATGTTAGATTGTTATTTTCTTTCTTGAATATATGTCTTTATTTAAACGAATATGATGATTACAAGAAGAAGTAAATCTTCTTCCGTGTATAATTCAATCCTTGAGTTTTTGCCTTAAATTTTTGGAAAAAAAATAACCCTGATTCTTATAGACGAGTAAATAGATATCTGCAGATATTTTGAAAAGCAGTTTTTAGAGGGAAAAGTATCATAACCCCTCAATATGCTTTAAATGTCAGAAGACCATCAAGCGTTTTTTAATATTCTGTAATCATATCCTTTTGCTGATAAAATACATAAGTCTACGGATCTTTTGGCGATAAATATATCTGCTGTCGAAAGGGAAAAAAATGATGCGATACACTTTTACTCACGTACCAATTAATTTAAGACAGATCATGTTTCTTGTTATAGCAATGTTATAGGATTTCATTTATGTTTATTTTCTGCAGTGGCAAGAAACATGGAAAAGTTCTGAACAATGCAATGTTAACTATACCAAAAAAAATTCTTCTTAGATGTCATATAATAGACTTCATGTCGTTTTATAGTTGTGTATTTTGTTGAAATTTCAAAACATTTATTTATCGAATCATAAAACTTAGAAATGTAAAGTTTTTCTTCAAAATTGGTACTATGAAGCGATGACTTCATAGTACCAATTTACTATGAAGCGATATGAACTAAGTAAATGCCAAATTATTTTTAGGTTCAATTGACTTCTTCTAGATTTAACATTTACATAGCTGTCTAAGGAGAATCTTTAATAGGAGGGTCCTAAGGTGTGAAAAATAATCACAGATCTAAAATGCTATTGTTTGTTTTTCTTAAAATAAAATGACCACCCATTAAAGTATACCATTGTCTTTATAGGCCTGAAATAGACGAATAGTTGTTGCTAATAAGGTTTTTTTATGGAATAAGGCACTTATTTAGATTTGATTTTAAAAAAGAACCAAAGTTACTATTTTAAAACTCTCATTGTCCTGTCTTAACCCCCGCTTCAGAGACCTGGACTGTGTCTAGGAAGGAGGAAAAAATTTTGGGTGCTTTTGAACGAAAAATATTAAAAGTATTTTTGGAGAAACCATGCTCACGCCATATATGGCTTAGAAAGTACAGCACTGAATTACACAGATTGATTAGTTAGCCATAAGTTGTTCCTTTCACAAAGTCGCCTTAGTTGGGAAGGTCATGCTATTCGTAGGATTAATATACACAAATAAATCTTTAATATACTCGAAGAAATCTTTTTGGTTAGACCAAACAATACAACAAGAAAAAACTTTGATGTGTGATCGCAGTCCAGGAGAACTGTCTCGTTCGAGATTGGAGTATTCAGTCTACAAGCAAGGGTGTCTCTAATCGACTTATTCAGAAGACCTTGGGTTTTGCACCATGAACGATGATGTTGAATGTTTTGATACAAAGGCACATTTAAAAATGTGTGCCTGGCTGTTGTCTTTTGTTCTGATAACATGATTATGAACTTAGGATACCAACAATACAACTAGATTATGATTATGAACTAAGGAACCAGACAATACAACAAGAAGAAACTTTGATAGGTGATCGCAGTCCAGGAGAACTGTCTCGTCCAACATTGGAGGGTTCAGTATGCAAGCAAGGGTGCCTAGAATCGACTTATTCTCGAAGACCTTGGGTTTCGCGCCATTAACGATGATGCTGAATGTCTTGATACATAAGCACATTTAAAAAAATTTTTCTAGCTGTTGTCTTTTGTTCTGATAGCATGCTTATGAACTTAGGATACCAACAATACAACTAGATTATGATTATGAACTAAGGAACCAAACAATTTAAAACTTTTTAGTCCAGGAGAACTGTTTCTTTTTGCAAGCAAGGGTGCCTAGAATCGACTTATTCTCGAAGACCTTGGGTTTCGCGCCATTAACGATGATGTTAAATGTCTTGATACATAAGCACATTTAAAAATTTGTGCCTGGCTGTTGTCTTTTGTTCTGATAGCATGCTTATGGACTATGGATCATAGAAATATATAAAATTAAGCATACGGAATTTAAAACTTTTTGCTGGACGTTTCTTTTTTGAGTAGATAAGTTGGTAACAAGTTGAACACAAAACCAATTTTGAGCTAAACTTAAAGCAAAATTTAAAATATTTTTGGTTTGATATGGCACTACTGTATAGCTATCTATACCAACTTTGAAATTTTTTCTTTGACTTTTTACTTATGCCTAAATAACTTGGTCATGAACTATAAGCAACACGAATATTTAGACATAAACAGGCATTTTTGTACACAAAAACGTAAGTAAATTAAGTACACAAAATCATACACAAATTTTGTTTATTTTTATTTAATAAATAAATTTTCTAAAGAAACTTTAGTTATGAAATAAAAGTAACATAATACTAAGCTAAACATGTGAATTTAAAACATTGCTGTTTATATGGCCATGTACTATATATTATACGGATTCTTAGCTAAAGATGCGTATTTGAAACGAACAATTGTTCGATTAATCGACAATGAAGTTAATCGAAGCATGTAATTCAATTATTATCTCCTCCTCAAAATGATACTTAAACTTTCATTCAGACCATTTACTTTTAAATAACCGAATAACAATTGTTTCGCACGTGTGAATACGTCAATTATAAAATTGTTTATTCATCTGTTGAAAATTGCTAACTCCCTTTTCATTTTGGTACACTAATTAGGTAGGTAAAATCAAGAAAAAAAACTGATCTTACAGGAAAGCCTTTTTTTAAACCGGCATTCAAAGTTTGTATCATAAAGATCCCGCAAAAAGTGCTCGCAGTCATAAAGCTGTTAAGTTTAATTACATTTACATTAAGTTCTCAACGTGGTAGAATGTCAAACGAAACAATAAACGCTTTAATACCCTCGTGGTTGCATTAAGGCTATTAAACAATGTTCCGTCCTCAGACATAAACAAAAATCTAATAAAATTTAGATATAATAAGTATCTTCCTTAAATATAAATTTTTCAGTGGATGGTTTAATTTAGTTTGAAACGCTTAATAATGAACACTATTTCATGATTTTTTTATTATGAAAAAATCTCATTATATTAAATAACTATATAATTTTTTTTTCATAAAAAGTTTTAAGAAGGTAATTTAGGATATTAAATTATCCTTGAAATCTGCGAAAAATCATTACCCTTTCAGAAAAAAACCATATTCAAGCACTTGCATTTAATGGCTTTTTATTTTCCTTCTATTTCACGCTACAAATTCCTGAAACATTGTATTAAAGGTGTACAAGATTGAGGCACAGCTTATAGTTAGTAAAGATTTGCGGTGAATAATTCCTCTATATAATATTTCAACTATACCAATTAAAATCATCCTTCAAAATGTTTTATTTCATACAAAAGATTTGCCGAAAAATTCATTATAAGAGATATGTGTTTTATATAGTTAAATTCATATATAATTCAGTGAATATATATATATATATATATATATATATATATATATATATATATATATATATATATATATATATATATATATAATCCATTTTTTATAAAATTCCTTGACAAGGAGAAAGCTCAACAGCTAGCAGTAATAAAAATAAAATCGGGCATATATTGAAGAGACCGGAGAAGTCTAATTGAAACTTTATTCCAGAGCAGCTACAAAGCACATCAATTCTACTGGACAACAGACAAAGAAAATGCATAGAGAGCGAACAGAGGTGCATCCAAGAGCGAAGACAGAAA
>CM063504.1:17549450-17564450 GCA_032207245.1 Pardosa pseudoannulata | reverse complement strand
AAATTCAAAAACTTTTATTTACACACATAGTAACCATCTTCAACCTTGAAAAATTAGTTTTAATGTTATCAATTTGGTTAAGACAAGAATTTGATTACTTTTGAAAAGCAGAGTTCGTATTTGGACCAGCAATTATAGAGAAAGGTATCTCAAAGTGTGGTCCGCGGAAACCTAGGGTACCGTAAAGACACTTCCCCTTCCCACGAAAAAATTTTAACACTATCGAAATTTTAAAGAAAAGCCGTAAATTCATTCTCGAATTTTTGAACAGTCTAATAGTCTTAATGTTATCAGTTTGATTTAGACAAGAATTTGATTGCGTTTGTATCTTTACTGGGATTAACATTAAGCGAACAACAACTATAGGGATAGCGTAGAATTATTTGTTACAAAAATAGCTTTGCCTTCTACTGCATGACTTTTATTTTGATTTATTACCAAAAGATTATCTCAGAAAATCAACGATTTTAGTTTTTAACATAGGATTAATACCTTTAACGCATACGTAAGAAATGCTACATGAGGGAACAGAAAAGCTATGAGACTATTAGTTATCCAAATCACACGCGACAGTATATCAAAAGAAGAAGTGAAATTTTCATTAATTTATTATTTGTTTCATTTTATTAAACAATTCTTCCTTCCACGTCACTTTAATAAGAATAATCTACCTTTTCATACTGCTGTATATTCTTTAGTTTCTATGTTTATGTATAATCAGTTATAAATAACAAGCCCTAATTTCTTCTAAGTAATATTTATTTAGGAGATCTGTTGATATGTACGTGGTAAGAAAAATGTTCCGTGGTATAGAAAATTTGAGAACCACTTTTATGGAGAATATTAAATTCTTACTTCCACGTCACTTTAAGTAAGCATAATCTACCTTTTCATACTGCTTTATATTCTTTAATTTCTATGTTTATGTCTAATCATTTATAAATAACAATCCCTAATTACTCCTTAAGAAATATTTATTTAGGAGCTCGGTTGAAATGTACGTGGTAAGAAAAATGTTCCGTGGTATAGACAGTTTGAGAACCACTTTTATGGAGAATACTAAAATCTTACTTCCACGTCACTTTAAGTAAGCATAATCTAGCATATATTTTTAGATTGCTTTATATTCTTTAGTTTCTATGTTTATATCTAATAAGTTATAAATAACAATCCCTAATTACTCTTTAAGAAATATTTATTTAGGGGCTCCGTTGATATGTACGTGGTAAGAAAAGAGTTCCGTGGTGTAGAAAGTTTAAGAACCACTTTTATAGAGAGTATTAAATTCTGCTTCATAGCGTAAAGTGAAAACGTGCTCATTAACAATTCAAATTCTCATATTATGTCAGTGTTCTCGAGCTTAAAATGTACAAGTTTACAGCATAAACAAAAACTTTCAGCAAATTAGAGGAAATTTATTTCCTAAAGAACAAAATTATAAGCAAAAATTTATTTTCTATTTATGAATTGATAAAAATAGAATACAGAACTGATATGCTCGTTGTAAAACACAATACATTTAGTGTACACAATTCTTTGCAATAGTTGTTGAGCATATGAGACTAATTATGTTCAAGGAACCTATTAGCTCCCAACAGAACCAATCTCTTTATAACAAGGCATAACCTTCTAATTTCATTTTTACTTAGCATTCAGGGGTAAATTGGTTAACTAGCTAAATATATGAAGCACATAATTTTAGGTCGTCAGAGGTATGATTCAAATTTAGCTTATATATATTCACCGACAGAAAGAGATCATAAAATTCCTATCTTTGTTGTAAAATGTAATAAACTCAATGAATCCAGTCCTCTGTAATAGCTGAGGAACATTTGATACTAAATATTTACAAGGAATGTTTTATCTAACAAATAACTCTCTTTGAAACAAGGTACTATCATCTTATTTCATTATTACTTAGAATTCAGTTGCTTATTTAAACTATAACAAATCCTTGAATACACTACTTATTTATTATGTTACATTGCAAAATCATACTACTTATTTCTAAAGCAACCTGTTTAAAATATAAATCCGTGTTATAGATGAAGGGTATTAACTGCTCATATATATGTGAAACTCAGTTTTAGGTCGTCAGAATTATATGAAAAATTTGGCGGCTACTTAAACTCTCACAAATTTAGATTATGAAACGCAATATATCCTTGTTCTCTGCAAAAAGCGGGGAGTATCAAATACCAAATCTTTAAGTAACGTCTTACATAACAAAGAAGAAATCTCTTTGGAACAGGGCATTATCTTCTAGTTTCATTCTTACTTAGCATTCAGTTGCTTATTTAATCTGCAACAAATCCGTGAATACACTGTTAATCTGTTACGTTACCGAGCAGATTCTCTCCACTTATTCCTGAAGCACTCGGTTTAAAACATGGAATGTGTGTTACAGCTGAAGCGATAGTATTAACTACTCGCATATATGGGGCACATAGTTTTAGGTCGTCAGAGTTATAATTAAAATTTGGCGGTAAAAAAATAATTTCCACATAAAATTCTGCCAAATCCGGCAACCCTAGCGCTCTTCTGCTTCTCTGTAAGGAGAAATGACCGCCTGTAACGTCCAGTAGGATTGTTCGTTGTCATGGAAACAGAAGAAAGAGGGGGAGCGAGAGAATTTTTCTATAAAGTGTCCAGAGTATCGGGGTGACCGATGGCGAGGGGAGGGGGGATGGTCACCTGAGTCACGTGATTTTCCCCCATTTGTCCGCTAGAATTCCCCCCTCTCCTCAACGCGGAATATTTAGAGGTAGTAGTTGTAATAAAAGGGGTTGGATTTGAAGTGAAAAGAGGTGTAAGGGAAATTCTATGTTATGCTGACTCATAGATATAGAGAGGAGGGTTAAATTATAGAGAAGAATAAATGCCTTTCAGATTTTATGTTTTTCTGCCGTTCTATAATCAAGATTTATGATCTGGTGAGTATTAATCTTTGTGAATAGAAAGCTAGAAATTTGATCATTCTATTTTTGTAAACAAGAACTGGGTACAATGGAAAATTTATACGCTAGCTCTTCTCTGATTCATTAAACTGTAAATAAAACTTTTATTAAGTCTCCATTAAGGTCTGCAGATATTCACTGCATGCTTCTATAATAGAACAAGTTATGAGAACATACACAAATAAATTGAGTCTGTATTACTAAAGAGTACAGCCTGCCTGCATTTACATAACTAACAATTTTACTTGAAACAACAGCAAATAAAAGGCAATGCTGTATTATTTCCATCAGATGTGAAATGCTACCACATTACTAAAGAAAATACAGCCAGAAAAAGGATGTAGAATAATTCCGTATCTTATACAGTAGTAACTTTATCGCATTCTAACTTAAGGTTGTTATAGTACCTTAACCGAAAAGCCTTGATTAAAAAGTCTATTTTTGATATAATATAAAATAAAACTTTCAACTTTTATAATAAAATGTTTCGTACATCATCACAAAAGTCTAACTTTATAAAATATCTAGTTTTGTTACTTGTGGTTACACAGGTTTGCAAGAATATAAAATTATACACAAGAGAAAAAAAAGAACTTACTGATTAAATATTCATTTATTTATTTAAACAAATTCGGGAATACATTAATAATGTGTTTTGTTAGAGAGAATCTTTCCACTAATTCTTAAACCAATTTTTAACATTCAATGTGTACTATTTCTGTTTAAGTTAGAAATTTGACTGATTGCATATAGGGGGCACATAATTATAGATAGTCAGGGTTATTATTCAAATTTAACTTATATTTATTCACTAACAAAAATATTTTATAAAATTCTTACTTTTGTTGCCAGGCGTACTTATTAACCAAAAAATTGTTATATATAAATTAGAAATTAATTTATAGTATTCAATTGAAACTATCTATCAGTTATAATTTATGGATTATAATTAGTTACAAATGTTAATAAGAGCATTTTTTTATAAAATGATAAAAGTTAATTTTGCTTAACTTTCCATTTTCTTATCAGTTTTTAAATAAAAAAATTAAATATCATACATGATAAAGAGCCTAGAAAACTCTACTGATTGAATACAACAAATTGTTAAAAGAAAAAATGACAAACTATTTAATAATTAATGTTATTAATTTAAATAAATAAAAAACCTTATTCAAAATTTGTAAAGAGAGAACTTCGTAAAATTTCGAAAAACACCAGCAACAGATTTCATGTCTGTAGGCGGTACCATTTATGCTCAACCCTGTTTACATAATCCAAACTAAGCATTTTATGGTAGTTGTATTATGGTTTTTAGTAATTTGATCGGGGCTCCTTAGCAGAAAGCTGTATCCCCTGTCGTGAGAGCGAATTAGATCTATCAGGGTGAGTATCAGGATTTGCCAGTTCAGTTAGGATAACACAATAATTAAAATTAAAAATTACATTAAAAGAAATAACAATTTGGCCCTAGATAGCAATATAAATAGTAAAGTGGTAAAGTAAAAAAATTTATAGAGAGTAGGAAGTTTAAAAAGGGATAGAGAGTTTTTATGAAGATGCAAGCATCAATTTTATAAAATTTTAATATTTTTGGGGGGGTTTCTTATTTTATAATTTTTTATGTATATATATGAAAATATATACAAATTAATTAAATAAAAATAAAAGGAGGAAGTTTAACATGATAGCAGAAAGGAAGAATGAAGTAGAGAGATGATAGAAGTGACTAAAACGAGTGCTATCTAATACCATAAAAATCTATTAGTCACTTCGCCAGAATTTTTTTTTCTGGTAAAATTCCAAAGTCTTAACCCCTTGACATTCAATGACGGCTCAGATTCGTCGCGCATCTGACTCTTCGAGCATTTCATGTGCCGTTGTAGACTTTGACGACTCTAGCTCGTCTAGCACCGGACGGTATATTATTGGATTATTTCTGTGTTTCGGTCTTGTATCGGTGGTATTTTCTTCAGATTCTTACAGGTGCATCCCCCACTCTCTCCTCCCCAACAGTACCGATAAATAAAATCGCATCAACAAGCAAATAAACGAAAAGTATCGCAATGAGTGAGTTAATCAGTATAGCAGTGGTCTTGCCCTTCGAACTTCACAGTACATATTTGAGTAAAGTAAAATTCAGAAGTATCTGGGGTGGATGCATTATTTATGACAGTGACGATGAAAGTACATTAGGCTATTCTGGGGATGAGAATGTAGCTGAAAATGGCCATCAAAGTGTTTATAATGTGGAATATTTGAGTGATTCTTCAAATTCGAGTGTAGCTACCTCTGTTCGACAACGGATACGTAATCGTGTAAGACCCATTTCGAGCAGTGAAGATTCTGAGCTTGTCCATGAGTGATCACTGGTGCGCCTGGCAAACCAAATTAAATGGCCACCTCCGGATGCGTCGATGCACATTTTATTTGTATGTCAATTGGTTAAAACAAAGTACAGTGAAAGTCCACTCTTCTAAAGAGTAAAACATTCATTACACACACATACAAAGTACATATCTACATATAGAAGTCTAAAGATACTTCCATAGTTTAGCACGCGTGCATAAACATACCATAATTTGGGCTTTGTTTGGAGAGCTACGGTCTACTTTTTTGCAACACGAGGGCTAATGAGATCGGGACCTACTGCTTAAAGCTGAATCCGGACGGCTACGAACATACATGTCATAGTGGTATTCGAACACACGAACTCCAGTGCGTATAAGATCAACGTTCTGACTATTCAGCCATCCTTCGGCTAAATACATCATAAAACGGATCGAGCAACACCGAACGTAATTCTATTGTATCTTGATATTAGCGACCACAGTGTATTTTAATTTACGCTCTAAGTTTTCACCAGGTGAAATTTACCTGGCAAATACTGAATAAGAAATGTTTAATTTACGCTTCAGTATTTAATAAGCGAATTTAAATTAAAGTTATTTAATGAATAACTAAAAAAATATTAAAAATATTGAGAAAGGAATTATGACATATCCTTTCATTTTTCCTTTAGAAAATTTCGTACGTTGTATAACAAAAAAGAAAAAAAAATCGAAACAATATGACATAAGTGATTTATAATCTACCATTTTATAGTACCAAATTAATTTTCCTAGCTTTTAAGGCCAGTTGCTTATTCCTCAATCTGCTTTTATAGCCATGGTTATATGCATCGAAAGTAATACTAAATTTGTTGAAATTCTTGTGACTAGGTCTATTACAAAACAATGTTTTTAGGTTTTTCATGGTAGAAAACAATCTTTGAACACTTGCAGGAAAAACTAGTAAGGTACACAAATTCTAATAAATTTAAAAAATCTTGTACACACATTGAAAATATTTCGGGGAGGGACCAGAACTGCTAACCCTATCTCCACATATAAATACGTCCTTGACTAATATTATATAAGGATTTGAGAAAATAACAGGGACATCACATGCAATGAATTATCTGCCGGAGATGCTTTAAATATATATAAATACGCTACGTTATCAGAAAATTTTAATTTAAACTGACTGCGCTTAATAAGATTAAAAAAAATATTTGCCCTAAAATTTTAATTTTAATAGCATGTTTTTGTAATGAAATATTACATTTTTCTAAGCTTAAAATGAATCTTTATGGAATCTTTAGTTTAAAGGATATAAATAACTTAATTCAATTAATTGCCATTTCAAGTTAAAAATATGATGCGTATGTCTAAAATTCCCTTTAAATTATCGACAATTTCTTCTTTTAGTTTTTTGACTTATTCGGTATCATTAGAGGGCTTGTTCACAAATGTAAGTGTTGGCAAAAAATGTAGAACACGCAGCTACATTCTGTTTTAGGCAGGAAAATTCCTCGGGTAAGGAATTACAAAATTCTAATATACGATTTACCTTCCATGATTTTTCCTTTGTAACTTTTTTTTTATAATTTTATTTATTTCATAACTTTTTATTTTATTTTAAACTAATCTTATTTTACTAACTACATTGGTAAGTCAACTTTAAAGGTTCAGAGGGCCACAGTTGAAGCATCACTACATATAACAATCACCCCGTAGCCACCACCTGTGTACAGCAGAAGAAAGGGGGCCCCGGATGAATGGATTTGCCCTGGGCCCTGTTTCTGTAAGTCGGGCCCTGCTTATATCTACGTATTATATATATTATTTTCTCTAAAACTTAAAATATATTGTTTTAAAAAGAAAACAAATTGCATAATTTTTGTATAGATATTTATGTTAGTGTATTTTGGAGTTTAAAATGTATTTTTAAGACTCTAAATTCGAAAATTTTACGGGAAATTCTCAAATTTTCAAGGAATTAATTTTTTTTTTTTAATAGAAAATATCATTTTCAGAAGACTTATAGTTCAGAAGACTATAGTTTCAGTGGTATAATTTCCACACTACTCTCAGGTAATTGTGTAATATAATTATAATTATATGATACTTTTAAAAGTTTTCATCACATGTAGCTTAACACATTGTGTGCGGGTACATTTCGCCGCAGAATTGTACCGGAAGTGGGAGTTTTGAGCGTAAATTTAGTTATTCGGTTAAATCTCAATAGATCGAAAATTATTTAATTTTTTTTACCAACTTTTCTTATTTTATATTGAAATATATAAATAAATATATAAATAGAAGTATATAAATAACAACCATAAGATTTTTGTAAACAAAAATATATTTTTTAATGGATAAATTTATAATAGTGTCCTAAATATGAAAAATCAAATAGAAATAGTAGAATATAGTTTTAATTTTTTCCCGTTCTGTGGTTCCGCATCGACTGTTGTAAAAATTGGTTTTTATTTGTCTAAATTTTTTCAGAATCTATGTAGTAGACAAAAACATTCGGCTTCGTTTTCCTATATTTACCGTTATTTTTGTACCCACAAACAAACCATGTTGTTACATTAACCCGTACTAGTAAGTGACCCGCGCTCAAGTATCAATGTTGAAAAAACGTACTAGTATGTGTCTCGCATACAATGTGTTAATCAATAAATTTTAGTATAGTATTTCATTTAAACTTTTATTTTAAAAATGCAACCATTTTTTTTTAATTCCTGGCAAGTTGTCTTCCTTAATGGAAGGTTACTTTCGCTAACCCTAAAACAAATTTTTCCTTCATTCATATACAATTTCCCCCTACGCATGGATTCACGAAAACATGTTTTTCAAAGCGGATATAGTCCATTACGGCTCAACCGTATTTCTTCCTGCAAGGGGGGTGGTGGATAGTACGAGCGGGAGAAAAGGGGGAAGGGAGAGGAGAAGGCTCCAGAAAAAGGGACCGTCAAACGTCAAGCCTGGGTTGACCCCTCGGTAATTCCACACTACAAATAAAAACACGTAAAAAGAAATGGAGAGAGAAAAAAAAAGAAGGAAAATTGTTACTATGGTAACAGAATGACACTAGTGGGAGGTTGAAGATTCAGTGCATTGGGGGAGGTGTTATAGGGGAGAACCATATTGGAAAAGGAATGCAATTTGGGGGGGGGAGATGGACGTTGGCCCCTAAAGTATGGGAAATGAGTTTGAAGCAGAAGTGTTGTGTTAGTACATGCACCCTTGGCTTTTAATTAAAGCAAAGAACTATTTTAGTCTATTGGAAGGTATTCAACTTTAAAAAAATCCTTTAAATTTTGCCACATAAGTTAGATGTGTAGATTTCACACAATGACGACACACAATGACATGCACCCTTGGCTTTTAATTAAAGCAAAGAACTATTTTAGTCTATTGGAAGGTATTCAACTTTAAAAAAATCCTTTAAATTTTGCCACATAAGTTAGATGTGTAGATTTCACACAATGACGAATAGTTGATAAACACTCAAAAATTTTATTGTTTATCAACGAAACAGACTAATTCTGAAGCCCACAGAGCAAGAATCGCCTGTCGTAGAAATAACTTAAGAGAACATTCTGGAAGAACTTATACGGTTGTTAATTTGCATATATTAGAACTCTCCGAAAAATCTAAGAAGATGAAAACAAAAGAAAACAAAGTTTCCCACTTCACAGGTTAAAACTGGAAAACATTTTCAAATAACCACTGTTAAGAGCCACTTGCAGAAGGAGGTATAAATTTTAACTATAATATTTTCTCTCAAAGGGTGTCTGTAATCCTTTTATGACCATAACTACGAATTAAAAATTAATATAATCCGAAAAAACATTTCTTAGTTCATTATCCTTTTTTTCAAATGAATTGCTCAAGTTAATTCATTTTTTAAGAAATATGAATAAAACACAGAAAAACTAATCTTTCCTTCGGTATTTGAATGAAAAGTTAATGAAAATTTCCTATTTTCAGATATAAGGTCTCAGTCGAAAACTAATATTTTAAAAGAGAAATAATATGTATTAGTTTCAATGTAAAGATTTTTCATCGAAAGCATTTATTTAAATAAAAATTTCTAAAAAGAAAAGTCTGTAATGTATGTCTTTTTTTTTAAGCAGCATAGAATACAAAAATAATAAAAAATAAAAATAAAAATAAAAATAAAATAAAAATAAAAATAAAAATAAAATAAAAATAAAAATAAAAATAAAAATAAAAATAAAATAAAAATAAAAATAAAAATAAAAATAAAATAAAAATAAAATAAAAATAAAATAAAAATAAAAATAAAAATAAAAATAAAATAAAAATAAAAAAAGAAATCTAAGAATAAAATAACACTGTAAATTTGCGTTTTTCTCCTGACACTTTCCCTCTGATTTCTGCCACAGTCCTCACAATTTCAGGAAAGCCATTGTCTGCAGTTATAGTAAAACTTCAAGTAAAATCACTCAATTTAGAAATTAAAAACTTGGTTGGAGGAACGATGATCTGTTGGACTTTCTCACTCTTATAGTTAATCATCATCTGTAGTGTCTATACATCTGAGGAAATTATCTAATTTACTGTATTATGGTCTTTCCAGTTACCATAACGTAAAAACCATTAAAATCTTTCTCCAAAGCTTCTAAGCCAAATGATGGTCATAGGCAGGGCCCGATTTAGCCTAATGGAGCCTGGGCCAAAAATGTCTTTGGGGCCTCCCTCTGCTTCACTAGTTCAGTAAACTTTATGGAAATATTCAAATTTGTTACCTCATTAAAGATATGTGTATATATATATATATATATATATATATATATATATATATATATATATATGTATATATATATATATATATATATAATTGACTAGAACCTAAAATAGCTATAAAGCACCTACCCCCATGGTAAAATACAGCCTTTTGATTTGGCAAATTTGTCCCTTGTAACTGAAAATATAGCTGAATACCACCCTAAAAAGCCATCTATTTATGAAATATTTGTGTGTTCATACGATACATTAATGAAGAAGCTAAGATAAATATGAAGAATTTTACACTGTACTGATATTTTGTTTAAAAAAAATTCATTAAAGAAGGAACTTAAAATAATCTTTCTATTTGAGTGGGTGGTCCTGGGCAACTACCCCGTATGCCCCTGACTTAGTCACGCTCTAGTCATGGGGTGCTGTTTGATTCAAATCTGCCTTTTAGCCTAGATGTCATTGCTCGAAGTCGGATTTAAACATCAGGTCCAAGTATCATTAGTCATTGTGTAGCAAAGAACACCGTATCGCTTTAAACTAATCAATCCATCAAGGCTTTTATAAATCCAACTAACATTTGGAATCTTATGCCAAATTATTTGAATTAGCATTGCAAGTTCAATATAAGAACTATTACGTGCTCAAGATTTTTCGGTCAGATTAGAATATTTGTCAAAGACCTCTCTCTTTTGGACTAAAGTTATTATTTGGTTACTAAACTCTCTGGAAGTAATTTCGAAGTATATTCTATGCAATTAAACTGCGAAATAGTAAGCAGGATTGGAAATAGTGTATTAAAAGTTGTTTTTATTGGTTAAAGTGTAGACATTAAAACAAACTTCATTGCTAAGTACAAAAATAAAATCTCCCTGTACAGTTTTATTTTGAAATTTGGTATCCTTGTGGACAAATAAACCAAGAGTTTATTACTAATACCGTTAGACATTAAAGGTCTTTTTTTTTAGAGTATCGCGTGATATATATTTTAAACTCAATAACACGCGAAGAAAGTAACACAATAGAGCACTTCTTCAAAACAGTCAGAAACCACGCTATATAAGGAAAACGAGAAAGACTCGTTCAAAATGTAATAAAAATGTTATGAAACTGTATGAAAATTTAAGACACATATTTTTTAGTCGGTTTTGGGATAAATGATAAGGTAAGTCACAAGACTCTGATTGTTCCGAAACACGAAATAAAAGCAATTTGTTTTATTTTGCTCTACCAAATTCTGTTCTCTCAAAATTTAATAGTAAGTATAGCAGAACTTGAAACTATGAGTTATTTAACATTCTTATTTTAATATTACATGCATTTTTAAGGATGTTTTTTCTAAAAAAATAAATTGGTAAAAAAAGAGAAAAATAAAAATTTTTATAGCATTATATAAGCATACAATTCACAGATAAATTGACTAAACACAAATTCACAGATAAATTGACACAATTACTGAATTGCACAAATGGGAAGAGCCAGTCACAGCAGTCAGTTTTTTCTGACTACTATGATAGAAAAATAGATGATTTCAGAGTGAAACACTAAACTTTTTAAAGCATAAGCTGTAAAACTTTTCAATTAAAGGAGTAATTTGTACAATATAAGTAACACAGGAATGATAAAAGATGATTGGTAACTCTTTGCACTCGAGACCGTTTCCTCGCTTACTTACCAGCAACTTGAAGCGTTTCGGAGCGCTTTTGGCGAATTTCATACCTGTAACTTAACACTTGGCATTGCGGGTATATTTCACCGCCAACTTACGCGTGCAGCGTGCGTTTTTGCGTGAATCAAAAGTTTAGTTATTCAGAAAAATCGCAGTATATCGAAAACTACTGTGTTTTTATGAACGAAACATTTTTTTATTTTACTCTTTATTATATACTGTATGATTATTTAACAACAACAAAAAAAACAATATTTTTACGAAATCACAAAAATAAACGATTTTTAAAATTAAAGTCCGATAATCTGTCAGCGCATATTTCTTCATCACTATCTTTGTCACAACGGCTCATTTTATCAATTTTGTATTCAACAATAAAAAAAACCAAGCTTCAAATTGACAGAGCACAACTTGTACGTTCTGGAGCTAAGAATTTCATTGAAGACGAAATAACGCAACAAAAGACCGATTAACTGGACAATCATAACTTGCGGAAAGAAAAAATGCAAATCGTTGCACAGCAACGAAAACAACTCGCATATAATGTCACACATACATATAATTATACGTATTTAGTAGATTTGTGGTGGTTAGCGGGTATTCACAACAAATCTACTAAATACGTATTTTTACGTGACCCGCGCTCCAGTGACAGACTGCAAGAAACGTAAAAATACGTTGTCCGCATGTGAAGTTTTAGAATAATTTCACACATAAAGTAACACATAAAACTTTTATAATTTAATATTTAATGTATCTTTACATCTTTATGAAGATAATTTCTTAAACATTAATCTTTGTAATTTTGCTTTGTATAATATTTGATATAACAATTGCCGAGATGCTTGCCCGGCTGTCGGAAAAAGTTTCATAATAGTATGTCGTTTGATGTCTTTTGCCAGGCTTATTTCTTTGAGAGTAGAGTTTGTAATCCTTTCTAACTTAGAACGGTAGTCTGTTAGAACGGTATGCAGCTTTCCATTTACGAGGATGTTTTCGAATTCGGAGTTTGAAGTGGAAGCTCGAGCTTATTTAATTACTATGTTCTGTGGTAATAGAGATAAGAAATTAAAATTTTTCTGTCCCTTCGGCCAAGGCTGTCAAATTCGAATGGATGCCGAAAATGCAGTAACCTTCATAGTACCTCACTAATCTTAGATAAGAAAATCTTACGTAGTTTGAAAGGTACATTGCGTCGTCTTTGTAAGCCTATGCACGCAGTTCATAGGACAAAAAGAACGATAAGATGATAAGAATGATATGAGAAACATAAACAATATATCAATCCCCTATGTAATAAAAGCCTAAGTTATGTGTCCGTCTGTCCTCGAATTTATGAAGACGTTGGATCTGGAATGGATAGAGGTATCCATATTGGAATTTTGATGAGTTAGGGTTAGCAACGTTCGAAATCCACCCCTTCCCTCTTTTCTATCATTGAATGCCATTATTTCAAGCCCTATTTTCCCCGGTTAGGAGCAGGCGATTAAATGTATCAATTTATTACATAATAAATAGATAAAAATAACATTTTTCCTAGTATTATGACGTCATTCCTTAAACCACCTCATTTAATTCTTTCTTATTTTAAATTATTTAAATATCCTCTGCATTAATTTCATACGTTTTATCACTGAAATTAGATATTACGTACATAATTTTCTTTTATATTTGGCTTAAATAATAGATTAGGTACATATGTGGTAATTTTAAATTTAATCATCGATTATTTTTTTTGTTGCAATGAAAATTTTATCTCTGGTATCAACAACAAATTATATCTACCTCCAGGGTGTAGTGGAACTGATACTTTCATTCCTTTATTTCCATTAATTACTGGGTCAAAAAATTGGGAAGAACTCTTAAATAAATAGAGATAATTTTGACTTAGCTAAGAAAACTTTGAATTATATTTCTAAATGATTTCAACGTTATTCTAAACTGCATTCACAGTATCGGGAGACTTTAGAGGAGTATGAAGCTAAACATATAATTGAGCGTGTACCAGATAATTCTCAGACTAAAAAACGAACCATTTTTTTTTATCTGCCTCATAGGGTACTTTACAATTCTGGGAAATTAAAAATTCTACTAATCACGTCATATGAAAGGCTAAATGCTACTCACCAAATAAAGAAATATAAATAGTTTACACAGCGCATCGAATTTCAGCACCAAATTGGTGAGCGATAGTGACCTTTCGAGTTGAGGCATTAAATCATGTGGTGAGTGAGACTCACCTCTCGAGTGCAAAGGGTTAATATACTAAAAAAATAGATGATTTCAGAGTGAAACATTTTCAAGCATAAGTTGTAAAACTTTTTAACTTAAGGAGTAATGTTACAATACAAGTAACACATGAATGATAAAAGATGATTGTTAACCTCAAAGAATTGCAAAATATAGGGCGCTTTAAGATCTCAGACAGAAATAATTAATTAAAATTGCTGCAATAGCTCAGTCGGCAAATTCATCGAACACATAACCGGAGAGTTACTATTTCGGGACTCGATCTGGCCAAAGATCTGCCGTGTCCATTATAATATACCTCTGGAGGTAGCCGGCACAGCTCTTCTGATTGGTCCCTGCTTCTAAATTTCAAGGACCTAATACTATAGACTTTAGGAATATGTTACTAAAGTCTATAGCATTCTTTAAGCTAACTATACTTTCCGTGTAGTGCTAAATGAGTAAAAGCTTCTCAGCCATGTTTACCATAAAGATATATATCTGTATTGCCCACTGCTTTGGGAAAATTATGTATTGTGCATACCCGTGGAAAATTCAGCTTTTTATTTAAAAACAATTGAGTTAAAAACTGAAAATCTGCTTTGTATACGGAGTAGTTTTTACTGCTGTGTGTAATCATGCTATAGTGAGAGTAAAAGTACGAATTCAAAGAAAAAAATTAGGTAAAAATCTTACAAAATAAAAGTATTACCCCTGAGGGTGTAGCGGTAAATGTTCATAGAGGGGGGGGTCTTTCCTTTCAAATCATATCTCAACACTAATACACTAAATCTTACGTATATGATTCATTCATACACCAATCCTAATGTGAAGGTTTTAACACCACATCTCTTTTTTCGCTTCGTCACTGATTGCTTAATATGTACTTCGTTCGTTTTGCACTTTTTAATATACCATTGACAAAAATAACTCGTCAGCACAAAATTTAGTACTTGAAGCATTGTTCTCATTGTGTATGTGAATTTTATGCTACTTTAATCTTAAATGATTAAACTGGGTATGGATTTTAAATATTTTCACATGAAGTATAAAA
>CM063504.1:17539450-17544450 GCA_032207245.1 Pardosa pseudoannulata | reverse complement strand
CGTTCGATAAACGAAGTTAGATTAAATTTTCGAGTGTCTTGATTGCGTTCTCATCGCGATGTTCCACAACTGAAGGGTGGTGATAACCGCCCGGAACCTCACTTCGTAATGAGGTATAAAGCATTATTACACATACACACACACACACACACACACACACACACACATATATATATATATATATATATATATATATATATATATATATATATATATATAATCCTTAAATAGTAAAATTGTTGGGCAAGGAGAAAGCTAAACAGCTAGCAGTAATAAAAATGTAGTCGGCCGAAATTGAAGAAAACGGCACAAGTAAAATTAAAACTTTATTTCAGAGCTGCTAAAACGAACATCTTTACTACTCAACGACATACAAAGGAAAGACATAAAAAATCACTCTGTTCGAACAGAGGAGCACCCAAGAGCGAAGACAGAAAGATTTTTCCCATTTACTCAGAAAATTTAAGTGCAAGATCAAGAAAAACGCGCAGCCATTTTTCGGCGGCAGCTGGGAAACGTGTCGAATAGAGAGAAAATTTACATTTTTAGGATAGAAAGCTTTGGGAAGAATTTAAGTCGAAGACACAGCTTTGATTAAGACATTTAGAGGCTGAGAAAAGATTTTAAGGAATTAGAATGGGAGAGAGGAAGTTTTTAAGGAAATATTAAAGTTAAATAATTTTGATATATTACACAGACACACACACACACAAACACACACACATATATATATATATATATATATATATATAACCATTAATAAAACTAAATGTATTGAAATTGTTTGAAAGCTTTTATGTTCCAGAGGTTACTATCTTTAGGATTGGTATAAAATTAGAATGGAGACAAAATGGTATGAAAAAAAAAAGTAAGTTCGTTGAGTTTCACTTGTGGATATGCACATAGCAAATAAAGGCATCACTGTAATTTCTTCCATTCATATATTCAAATAACCGATATAATCTAAACAGATTTTATGTATGCATTCAAAATACACATTTAATCTGATGCTGAAATGACAAGCATTTTACATGCGAAAAGTCTTTGGTTTATTTTATAGCAGGGCTTACGATTGACCGAAGTAAAACAGCCTTAAGAAAGAAACGAAATTATTAATATTGATATTCTACTCATAATTTAAGTTAAAACTTTTGCAAACTTTATAAACTTCTAACCGTTTACATGTCGCTGAAATTTTTCTTTCATTCTCGAATAATTGTTATTGCTGATCAAGAATGAAAGGAATATAATATGATTTTAAGATCTATTGTTCTTCGTGATAAAATCTACAATGAATAACGGTTTGATGATGAGCTATTATTCAAAAGAAGGAGCTTACGATCTTTTTTCATAAAATACTTTCCGAAGAAGTTTTATAGATTATGGACTCGAGCTATTTCAAAAGATTAGAGAAACTTGTTAGTGCTCTCTTCGATAGTTTTCTATAGTGTAGCATAAATCTTAATTCAAATTACACGTGAAATATTGATTTTCAATAATCTCCTCACAAGCAAGAAAATATTGAATTACTCTTTGTGAAAGCAACCATATGTTACAATTATGAACTGAAGGAGAGCCAAAACCAAATGCTGCCCAATACATTTTCAGATATATCCATTTTCTCATTACTTTGCAAATTAATAGTCAACCAGGTTTCTTCTTACTCATAAAAAAAATTACCTCGAGTTGAAGAAAACTTAGCGTGGAGCATCCCCTCCCGCGTTTGCAACAGCGCACTAATCTTTGAAACCTGAAGAAACCTCGAGATCTTATCTATCCATCATACGCCAACGCGGAAATCGGATTGGATACGTTTAAATCTTCTGCAGCTCTCAAAATTCCGGCCGTGTGGTTGCCCCAATCACACGCCAGAACGTGCTGGTTAAACCCGCACGTCCGTCTGTCGGAGTCATACGTCTTCAGCTGAAAAGTTTTCGAAACCCTCCAATTAGTAATCGAAATGTGGATGAACCGAGAGGAGTTCTAAAAACGGACAACTTTAATCTGTTTTAGTGCAAATTCAACACACAGCCACGGCGGAGAGGAGTTAATAAATCAAAACCTTATTCGGCGAACCTACAATATGTATCGCCGGGGGCCCACTACGTTTTCATCCTGTCTTCAGTTCTTGCAATTCATTGTAGCCATTCATAATTGCTCGGCGTGATGCCAATACTAAATGCAACCGATAAATTTAAAAGTTCCACTGCCGTGTCTCTACTTTTTTAGAAAAACCACTATAATAAATTAAGCTTTTGCTGCCGGATTAATAAATAATGGATATTTCCGCTCAAAATATACTTTTGTCCTTCTCCCCAAATTCTAACTCTTTGTAATTAAATTTTAATGCGTACATGCCTTGCGAATCGAAACCCCCCAACACTCTAATATTAACCATAACAGGGTTGCAGCCATTTTGATTCCCCGATGAGTAATATTTGCGGTGGCGGATCCATAATTACATTTATTTCGATATGTATTTTTTTTTCTTTTGACGCCTTGTTAGGGGCAGGTCCAATCAGTTTCACAGCGGCTATTAGACTGAGAGAATAGGGGGGTAGACAGTGAAGTGATGAATGGCACAGTCCATCGGCATGTTTCTAAAAATCAGCTCCGGCTTGTTACGTTTCGAAATCACGATAACAGCGAAACGCCCCATCGAGGATTTGAGGATATCCCCAGAACCGATATTTATCATTTTTCCTCTCTTGTACGTGATTTACTTGATGAATGAGCCACCCTTTTTTTACGCGTTCCGTTTAAATTACGATTCATGTGTTGTGGCAGCATCTTAATGAATTTAAATTCGCTCGTTTGTGATTTGATGAGTCTAATCATGGGAGCTTCTGGGAAAATTAGACGGGGGTTATTCATAAATATTACAGGACTCTCCGGAATCAGAATTGATTTTTTTTCTTCCCCTTCTCTTTTAAAAGCTAATTAATTTTGTCTGCAGAAATATTTCGGCCTGGGAGTGAGTGCTCCAGTGACGCTCACGGGCTTGTCTTTTATTTTGATAACTCAGGCGGGGCGCAGTTAAAAATTTCATGCTTCATAAAGTTGGCCATCAAAATGGCAAAGGTCAACTCTCGGGTAATTTGCAAGATGACTATCAGACGTTTCAAAAATCTCGTAAAATAAACAATTCAGGAATCAAGGCTTTTGATTGATTAATTAGCCTCCGAGTATCCAAGGTAACCGTTTTTCAAACCGTCGTTCAGTTAAGGAACAGTCAGAAACAATGCTATTCAGCTTCGGAATGTTGTATATTATTTATACTGCCTTTACATAAAACGCCAGAAGGAATTAAATGATATAATAAAGTGACCTGGTACTAGCAAAGTATTAGTACCAGGAAATGCTTAGGTTTATTATAAAGGCTAGGGATAAATTTTCCTTTGGTGCACCTCAACAAATAAAGAATATTTTCCATTGTATAAAATAAATAATACTGGATGTTTAGATGAATAAAAAGTAATGAAATTTAATTCGCATACTTGTTAGGTCCAAATTGTTTTATCAATATTAATAATAATAGTTCTTATTATAAATATCGCAAATTATATTATCTCTAATTTATTTTTTGTAATACTGCAATAAGAATAAACTATTTACAGACATTAACTTAAAAAATGGAATAACAATTGATAGAAATAATTGTATGATTAAGTTGATTTACATTATTGTATAAATAATTATTTTATTAATGATTGGTATAATATTTTTAAAGAAAAACGCTTAGAGCACTATTATATCTCTGGAATAATCTGGAATAACTTAAATATCTGTAACAGAAATTACAGTTAAACACAAAGAAATAAGCATTCATACACATTAGAAAACAAATATCTGAACTCTGGTTTCAAAACATTGATCAGGGGAGAATTGAAAGGGAGAGAAGTCAGAGTTATCTTTACATAACAAATAAATAAAAAAAGAATGGAGAAAATATTAAGGCACATATAAATGAGGCAAAGGTTGTATAATAGTTTATGGCCTTAAAGAACCTTAATTTAAATAAAGAATTCATAATGTGAAGAAGTATGACAATGAATTCTGGATGGAAGAAATTGATGATGAAGAGGAAAATTGAGAAAATACATGGCAGAAACTGAAAAATTATACACAAGTGCCTACTACTTCCGCACACAGTTTTTCGTTTATTTTATAACTTACTGCTTATTTTTACATGAAATATGCACTTACGTAATGAACAATTGCAATTTACCAATCAGGTAATCATAACACGGCAGTAGGTGTGATGAGACGATTTGGATCTGTTATATAATTGATTCATTCATACATGAAGTAAAATGTTCGGAATCTAAATCTGACCTCATGAGGACCATAAATTTCTATTCAACGGATATTGTTGTCTTGTACGGTGGTCTCGGAGACGGGATTCTAATCTGGAAGGTAGGGATTTAGGAGACCTGTCCCCCTCCGAAATTCTAAAGAGACCGTTTCATGGATAGAAAATGAACCATGTGGCATTTTGTCATCTGCCAAGTTGTGCATAGATAACAGTGTGTTTAGAACAGTGTTTTTAGTGACATTGAGTCAAAAAGAAGTAATAGCGGATTGACTAGCACTCATAGCAATACATCACAATACAGATGCACAATCTGAAAAAAAATTGTGAAAAGTTTTTACAAATCTTCAAGGCGAGCATATTTTATAACGTACAAGTAAAAAATTTAAACATGTTCATTTCCTTTCAAAAGTATTATTTTTTTGTTTGGTTATATTTCCGTTTTAAATATTAGAAATTAATTCCATGTTGAATTTATACCTTTTCAATTTTAATTTTACTATTAAATTCATTGTGCAGTTACTTCATTACTTATTGTAGGCTTTAAATTTGTTCATTATATCCTTTTTAAATCATTTTGATATTTTGAAACCCCATTGTATTATGATACTCATTAGGGGTATACATACATAAGAAAACCTGTCCTATTTCTGAAGTGTATTTGTGAAGTGTCACAAAAAACAATGTC
>CM063504.1:17496950-17536950 GCA_032207245.1 Pardosa pseudoannulata | reverse complement strand
TTTAAGTAGCCGAAATTCCGTCACTTTGAGAAAAGAAGTTCGTTGGATTAACCCCTTCCCGGTTTTTCCCGAGCTGAACTCGGGCAGGTGAAATGTACCATCCTGGCTCATCCCGAGTGTAGCTCGGGCACTGTGAAATTTTACACTGTGCAATCAGTCTTTCCCGAATTATCTCCCTTGTTTTTTTATGGTTTCGAATGCTTTTGTTTACTTTTCTGGCTACTAGATTATTTACTGCTCAAAGAGAGACAGTAAAGGGAAGAAGGTAAGGAGAGAAACAAAGTTCAACCATCCAGATTGCGATGTTGGACTCTGTGCAGTACCTTGTTTTCGATTGTATCATACACGATCAAATTTTGATTAATAATTTCATGATCATTTATGTAAATGCAAAGGATATAAATAAAATTCAATTCAAGATAAAAGCTAGGTACTCTAAACTTTATATTTATAGTTAGTGTTAATTGACTCCAAAGTCTAATGATTTCTGTCGTACAGAAAGCCAACTATACATGTAAATTACTCATTTATTTAAATTGATTTTTTTACATTAATTTTTAGGAAATTCTGTATGAGAATGATGCTATTATGTTTACAAATCTATGTATGCAGGAAAATAAGCATAAAAAATAGACATGTTTTGATCCATAATCCTGAAATAAAATGAACCTGGAAGGGGTTAAGTGATGCTGTTTCCAGTTTCATGATATGTGTTCTGATCATACAATGAGAGTTTCACTACAGTCAGCTCCAGTAAAAGAGCTGGAAAATTAAATTCCACGTGAAAAGTTCAAACGTGACGCAAAAATATGAGAATGTGCTGGACCTTACGGTTAACCATTAAGTAACAAAATTTTCTGGAATGTTGTGCAGTGTATTTCGATTGAGAAGCCAAAAATTCGCCTCTTTGGAAAATAAAAGGTTCTCAGATTACTCGCTTCTGTTCCCAATTCATGTCATTACGTATATCCCATTTACACCACGAGATGTTCAGCACAATTAATTATGACCAACTTCTTCATGAATTGTTCCTTTATCGTACAAATATATTCTTCTAGTCGCCCATCTGCATCCCTTATTGCATAGAAAATCCATTTCCTCGTGATCTGTCTCCACATCTTTAATGTACTCTTCCTGACATGCGGAGACATCATAACTCTAAACATAGCTCTGTAGAACTCTTACCCGGTTAGGCCTAACGTGGCGGCGACCCGAGGTATCTTTTCTTTTATATAAATAATTCTGTCGCGTTTGAGACACATACCGGATTTATTTGCACAACGACACGATACCTAGAAGAAAAAGAAGATCCTAGAAAGGAATCATGAAAGTGCCGTGGTAGGAGGGGGGACAGTTGAGAAGGTTTTGATGAATTATTCCTTACTAGGGAAACTCCTTACCCGTGTAGTAGGTGCGCTGTAATAGCTATGTCGAAGCATTATCAAGTAGCTCTTTATTTTGTCATGTATACTAAGTCCTGGGGAAACTGAAAGGAAAACAGCCTGTCTAAATGAACACTTGTTACATATGCATATACATGACATGGAACCTATAATAAAAACGAAGTACGAAACTTAGGTTTTTACACTTAACTTGAAAGCCTTTAATCTTACTTTTGAAGTCGATACTTTATAGAGATGAAAAACGTAAGCTACGAAATTTATATCATCTTCCATTTTCCACATTTATTTAATTTTTGTGAGCTTCAAATATGAGATTTACGGAGTTTCAGAGAAAGTTTTTTTTACATAAATGTTCAGTAATTTAAAAGTGAAAATAAATTGAACTTATAAATTATAAAATAATAAGAGTTATGAATCTCATTAGAGTTTAGTTAAAAAATGTCAGCCTTTTACATGGGGTATTTTTAACAGGGAATGGTATGGCCAATTACTTTATTCAATAAGTCAGGTGATGGCTGAAGATGTCAGACTCCACTTTTCGTTTCCGAAGTTCATGGGTTTGAACCCTGTGGACATCATGGATAATTCTTGATGTTTATCAAACACCAGCTTTACGGTTCAAGATTACCTAATGGTCAGAATCCTGAGCAAAGCGCTCTTAACATTTCTCTATTACACCCAGAGAATGTGCAAATTATATCTGTAGGATAACGCCCTCTCAGTCGGTTGGTTGAGAAGGCTATGGTCAGCTGTTTAGCTACATGAGTGCTGATGGGAGCCGTTTTTATTGACTAAGTTTAATATAGAACGGCTACAAACATCTATGCCATCATTCGAACCTCTAAACTACGAAACCGAAGAGCAGCACCCTACCCATTCGACCATCATTCGGCGTCCTCTAACAATATTGACAGACAGGAGGTTAGTTGGTTGGTTTGCAGTGCTACGGTCTACTTTTTGCAACACGAGGGCTAATGAGACAGTGACCTACAGCTTAAAGCCGATTCCTAACGGCTACAAACATCCATGCCACTGTCAGATTCGAACCCACGAACTCGGGCACCAAAGGCGAGCACCCTAACCAATCGGACATCGTTCGGCTGACAGACGGGAGACAAGCACGGAATCCAAAACCGAAATTATAACTCCTGAGGATGAACAAAATTGGGAGGATATTTCAGAGTGGTAAAACGAAAACTTTATGCCCCTCAGTTAAGGAAGCCGCTGCGAAGTATTAGCAAATGATTGGTTAGCAAAATATTAACCACAATGCTCATGAATAAACTAAAATACGATAAAGCAGTTCTTATTAGAAAAGGCTAAAACAGGTGGAAAACTGCCTGATTTGTCTTAGTTATAGGATAACAGTAGAAAATTTTCGAGTCTTTCAAGTTTTCCTTTTTTTAAAAGGACTTTTCTAAAAACGAGGGTTCAAAAAACCCTTTTACCCACAGCTTATTGCTACTAGAGTTAAATCATTAAAATATATATTTTATGTTTGACCATTAACAGTAACATGTGAATATAAAAGACAATATTATTTGGTAAAATGTCGCACTGTGTTTTAATATTCATATTCATGCAAAGAATTTCATGGGTAATTATTAGTACAAGTCTCGTTTAAAAATGAACAATGTTAATATCGTATTTTGACAGATATGATAGCATCGCATGCGATAAATCTAACTCTATGCTGATGTTATCGTATGAGGTAATTATTACATTAATGACTCGAATACGAAATAAGGTTATAGCTATAATGACTTGTAAATAGCCCTGATTTACTACAAAGTCCAAACAGGTGTTAAACTTTTAGCTCTAAACGTATCCGCATTCATTTCATTTTTCCCGGTAATTTTCTGTTTCCCAGTACAACATGTGCTGCAAACTGGATATTAAAGTTATAAACATGTTTGTTAAGGGGGTCGGATCTCAGTCGTAGTGGGTTGTTCTAGATCAGTGATTCTCAACCTTTTTTAAGCTAGTATTAACCTATGGGGCCGAAATGTGTTCAACACCCCCCTGTGAAGCTGAAATGTGTTCAACTTACCCCTTTGTAAAAATCCCATAATTTAACGTGTAGGGTAGGAGAAGTACTTAATTATAAGAAGGAAAATGTTTAAGTAATTTTCTTCAATAGAGTTACAAGTCAAATTTTTGTTACTGAAATACGCTGAAACAACGCTCACAAGAATATTAAGGCCGAATGGTTAGGGTTAGCGCTCTGACATTCGGTTCCATAGTTCGTGGGTTCTAATCCCACTGGGGAATAGATGTAAGTAGCCGTTTGGAATCGACTTTAAGTAGTAGGTCCCGGTCTCAATAGCTCTTGTGAAAAAGAAAAAGAGTAGATCGTATCTCTCCAAACCAAACCAAACGAATGTTTCTGATTAGATATATTTTTCTAAATGTCGGTGAAATTTCAAGGAGAACGTAAAGAATGAAAATAACTGGTTCTGGTACCACAGCGTAAGTTTGTTTTATTACTGGTAAAAATAATTAAATTATATAATTAATGTAATAAATTAATTTAGTATTTTTAAAATTAAGTTTGAAAGCCAAAACCTGTTCACATCGTCGCCTTACTGCCCGAAACAAGTTCTCTGCCCACCAGCATAGTCCCTCCGCCCTCTGGAGGGGGCGGTATCGCTCCGGTTGAGAACCACTGCTTTAAATCCATTATAACCTATTGAGAAAACGAATCTCCTTCTAGGCGGTTTGCATTTAAGTGGACACTTCAACTTGAAGCTACTACAAGTGGAAGATATTTTTTTTCTAATTTTAAGCTTTATCTTTTTTAATTATTGTCTTATATATGGGATTTTCAGCATTCTCTATTTTTATTTAACTATTTTTGCTGAATTTACTTTGTTTTTAAAAATAAGAACCGTTTATACAGGGTGTCCCAAAACGGTATCCATATACTCTGCACAGCTAGATTCCTCATTGAAAGTAGATAAAAACTGCCCAAAGAATTGTTCCTGTACAATCCATAGTTTACGAGAAAAATACGAAAAATAAAGTATGACGTCACTTCCGGTGCAAGAATAAAACACACTTTAATCTGCATATTAGCTACAGTATTTGCATATCTTTATAGACGATAATGTTTAAAAAGTTCGCCTCGCATATCACTTCATGTATGAGCGCGCACCATGGAATGTCATTAAGCCGCCGTTGAACTGGTATTTAAAAGGCTGCATCTTGCAGCTATCAGTAGTTTTCGTATGGTGGCCATGTGTGACTCCGGTGACATGTACCTGATGTACGGCTGATGTAATGTAAATGCCTTACGAACTGTTAGGAAGTGCAAATACTGTTATAATGGATTTAGAGCAGTGGTTCTCAACCGGAACGATACCGCCCCCATAGGGCGGAAGTACTATGCTGGTGGTCAGAGACCTTGTTTCAGGTGGTAGGGCGACGATGTGAGCAGGTTTTGGCTTTATAAAATATAGCGCAGTTGCAATCAAAAAAAAATATATATTCCAAATTAAAATTGAAAAATTGAAATAATTCAAAAACAAGAAAAATTGTAATATATAGGAACGCATTTTAAACGCATTCAGATGAATTAAGTTACTTAAAGCATTTAAATTATCTTAACATGTAAGTCATATGAAAACTAAACAAATGATACAAGTAGAGTGATTAAAATGTGGTGTTTTGATTTACAAAACGGTCTCTAAATAATTGGACCTGTCTTATACTTTTGAGGGTTGACCTGAATCATCACGCACAATTTTGTTAATTGTGCGTGTACAATAATGAATACAGAATATAGATACACATACAAATAAGATATATATGTATATATGTGTGTATGTAATCCATTAATTATAAAACTGCTGGACATGGAGAAAACTAATCAGCTAGCAGTAATAAAAATGCAGTCGGTCGACATTGAAGAGAACAGCAAAGTCTAATTAAAACTTTATTTCAGAGCTGCTAAAACGGACATCTTTGATATTTAACGACAGACAAAGGAGAGGCACAAAATCACTCTCCTCGAACCTAGGTGCACCCAAGAGCGACGACAAAAAGAATTTTCCCACTTACTGAGCGAATTTAAGTATAAGATGAGGAAAAACGCTGAACCATGTGCCGGCGACAGTTGGGAAGCGTGTTGAATAGACAGAAAATTTACATCTATAGGATAGAAAGCTTTTGGAAATATTGAAAGAATTTTAAGCCGAAAACGCTCTTTTGATTAAGATATTTTGAGGCTGGGGAGAAGATTTTAAGGAATTAGAATGGGAGAGAGGAAGTTTTTAAGGAAATATTAAAGTTAAATAACTTTGATATATTACACACACACACACACACACACACACACACACACACACACACACACACACACACACACATATATATATATATATATATATATATATATATATATATATATATATATATATATATATATATATATATATATATATATATATATATATAATATATATATATATATATATGTATATATATATATATATGTATATATATATATATATATATATATATATATATATATATATATATATATATATATATATATATATATATATATATATATATATATATATATATATACATATATACATATATATATATATACATATATATATACATATATATATATATATATATAATATATATATATATATATATATATATATATATACATATATATATATATATATATGTATATATATATATATATATACACACACACACACACACATTGACAACTTATTTTAATTCTACTTTTATAAAAGGTTTCGGACCAGTCCATTCGCACCTAATCTATAAAACCCATTGCATTGAGAAACCAACATCGATTTTGGATACCATGGTTTGATTAGCCTAAAGCCGAGGGGAATACTTGTCATAGAAGGACTCCTTTAGAGAAAATATATTACACCACAGAAAATAAAGTTTTACTAGTAGCAAAAGCCGTCCTAAATAAGGTATCCTTAATTAATTAGAATTCATTATCAAAATTTAACAATGTGAAAAGCGTCATGTATACATAAAAAACTTAATGATATCAACATAATGCCAAAACTTAGATAATAGGTAAAACTCGATGTTTCCATTTTAATAGTTTGCGGAATTGTATATAATTATTTATTAATTTATGATTAATAACAATTTTTTAATTTTTTTAAAATACTTAAAAGAACAAGATAAACATTATGGGCTGCAAAAATTGTCTAAATAGTTTATTGTTAATAAATCGTAAAAATATATATTGAACAGTGATAGAAAATATATATGGAATCATATATAAACGAAAAATTACCCAGAATTAAAAAAAATCATAACATCGAGGTTTTCTTAGAGCAGAACACTATGATTTTTATTATTCGATGTTGAAAATAAATATTTTAATAGCATCCAAAAAAAAACTCATACAGAATTTTATAGATTCATAACTATCAATATTTTAAATTTTTTTATCCCCATGCATAAATTAGAAATTAACAATTATTTTAAGTTGTAAAAGTTGTAA
The DNA here is from genome assembly GCA_032207245.1 of Pardosa pseudoannulata. Classification (NCBI taxonomy): domain Eukaryota; kingdom Metazoa; phylum Arthropoda; class Arachnida; order Araneae; family Lycosidae; genus Pardosa; species Pardosa pseudoannulata. The sequence goes on along the minus strand of CM063504.1, from coordinate 17,530,035 downwards.
TTCTATAAGTAAATTATTGACACTTGATGGTACTACTAATGTTATTCAAATACTTACATATAATAGTAAGTACGTAGAAATCAAATAGCAAACTAACATCATCATGATAACATTTTAAAACAAGTTTTAAAACAGCTCTCTATTTTTTTTAAAAGTAATTAGGTATCTTATTTCAAGTAGTATATTTTAAAAACATAATGCATGTACGTCAAATAAAATAAATTCTTTATTTGAGGTAACTTTTGATGTATGTATATTAAAAACTAAATTTTACACCACATTAAAGTAAAATATTTGTGTTATTCTGTAAATATAAACTTATTTATAAACTGTAAATATAAAATTTATCTGATATTTTAATGTAAAAAAAAATAAAAACTGGTAATTTAAAACCTGGTTTCGATACTGTCCTATTTTTTTCTATATTGTCCTTTGTGTATTTTTCATAAACAATATTACAATTTTTTCTTAAGTCACTCATATGTAAAACTTCAATAATTTTACATCTAAAATTAAGGTATTACAGAAAAAATCTTATTATATTCTTAGAATTCTTAGAATATTCTAAGAATAATTTCATAAAATTATTATATTATATTATTAATATAGTTATGTTTTGTTACATCATGGCTGAAATGAAAGCTGTAGCGTTAAAAAATTAGAATAATATCCATTAGTTTTGATAGTCGTTATTTTGGTCTAAAGAACCTTAAAACTAATAGAACGTGACAACGACGTAGCCAAGGTCACAGTTAAAAATAATTTTATGCATTTGAGTTGTTTTACTTCGTATAATAACTGGTATTTCATCATTTTAAAACATCACCTGTTCGAATTATACACCTTTGCTTGCAACACGTTTTACTTTTTCTCGGGAGAAAAAGAGTAAAACTTTATTAACAGTTGTGGGAGCTTTTGAAAGTACTGTAACCATTCGACTTTCGATTTATTCCTCAGCAGCTGTCGCTCTACAAATACACCTGCTTTGATTTTTGCGAAGATACAAAAGAAGAAAGGAAGCTTTACATATTAGAAACACGTTGCATTTTTTTTTTTAAAAATTAAGCTGAAGAAAATATGCGATCTTCACGCTTTTTTATAATGTTTCATTTTGCATCTTTATGTATTCTAGGATTTATTTAACCCTCAAAAGTTGTGAAAGATTTGATTGCGTACTCAACATCTGCAACATCTTTCATAAAAGTTGTAGAAGTTCAAAACACAATATATAGATCCTAACCGCGAGCTCTCTGGAGTTACATGAGAAAGTGTGCCGGGCCTTGGAGGCCGAGTGTAACTTTTCTCAGTGAAACACCAACAAAATTGCTTGTAATGATAAACAGAAAATTTTTATCGGGTGTCCAAAAAGTCCGTATAAACTTTAAAAATTCATAACAACCGGAAAAATAGCCAAAATAAAAAACGGTTTTCAGGGTTAATATGGCTAGGGCATGGGATTTTTTTTTAAACAGAAAAAGCAGTAACTCAAAAACAGCCGACAGATGGCTCTGGTATGAGCGACTTCGGTGGAAATATGCAAATAAGTACGCTCCTGTACGTACACAATCCTCAATATCGTGTTGCAATTATCTGTTAATCCTCATGACCATGAATTACAGTAGCTCTGGCTTAGAGAGCTTGGTCCAGGGAAGCCAAACAAGAGTGCTCCAGTGCGATGTCCAGTGCGACATACACAACCAGTTCACCGCTGTAAACCATGTATGGGAACAAGGATGCTGAGTGCGAAGGATAAAGCTTTGTTGGTGAAGTTGTTTTACGTCAACCAGGAATCAGCGACCGCTGCCTTGCGTAAGTTCCAAATTCAGAAGAATATCAGGAGTGGAAAAGGGCCTTGTGACAGGCCTCATAAAGCTTGTTCAGCGGTTTGAGGAAACTGGAACGTTGGAGGATCGTGTAAGAACCGGACAACCATGTTTAAATGAGGCACGTTCGCAGCATGTTGCGAACAACAGAAAAAAAAAAAAAACTGCTTAAGAGACTTGAATGAAGATATACTGCGGTACAGTGGAAGTTTTTTCATTAGACAAGAGTTTTCTTAGTTAGGTTGAGAGGATTTTGTTAAAATTTAGCTAAGTAGCCCAGACACACTCCTGGCCTGGTCTGGGGCGCTTAAAATGTCAATCCCTAGTGAGGAAGCAGTCAAACAGGTAGTGGTCGGGTGTACCCAGGCCACCCCAAGCACAACTAAGACTATTCGATTCGCAGTGGTGGAACTGAGTAAGATAGGCCGGACATGGTCTATGCTTGGTAAGAAGAAATGTAAGGTCTGCATTGGAGATAAGCCTTGTGGGGCTTACTGTCAGGTAGTAATCCCCGTATGGCGAAAGCTGGGTCGGGTGAAGACGTTACTTACTGTCAGGTAGTGGATGTGGGCATACCTATCCTTATCATTTAAACCAGCTCGAAAACCACATTTACAGCAATTTAGACATTGGAGGAGTAAAATTGTTTTCGTGGGACAGCTGAAAAATTCTGCCAGTGAACCGCAAATTATCATTTATTCTAGAATCAGTTTTGAGAGACGGGTGAAAAGAATTTAAGCCGTCGAACACTCCTTTAAATCTGACATTTAATGACTGGGAAATTAAATATTAAAGAATGAGAAGGGGAAAAGGAGAATTTTTGATAAATATTTTAACTGTAACAATATTCATATATTACATCTATATTACATTGAATTCTTTTAAGATAATATTTTGGGTAATCTTTCCGAAATGCATTTTCTATAAATTTACACGAATCAATCAAAGAGGGCTGATAAAATAAGTTTATATATCTATAAATATTGTCCTGGCTCATCTAAGGCGCTTCAATAAAAGAAAACATTGAAATTATATCCGATCCTCTGTTAAAATAAAAGGATTTTATCAAGGGTACATCACAACATTTAATTAATGTTGCATCTGATATCTTTTACGGCAAGCGGTTGAAAATATTTGACCATATTACGGCTTTTGCTGAGACCGAAATAAATGTAATGGCTCCGAAGAAACAGGGAATCAACTACAGACATTTTATAGTCCCCATCAGAATGATGATCTTGCGTTCTCTGGGAAATTAATGAATTTGAGTGGAGGACTGTTAAGACGTAAAAGCCGGCAAGAAACTAAACGCACACACGCACACCGAGTTTTTGCGGACAAAGTACAGAAAACGATCTAATATATAATGGGATTGAACTGTGTACACTTCAATTAATATTATAATACAGCGCCATATATTGTTGGAGGAGAAATTCACATGTCAAGTTAGATACGAGACATCGTACCTTTCTGATTAAGTAGTCTTCATTAAAACGGCCTATTTTTATTTCGATATAACATAAAATATTCTGTTTTGATTACAATAATATTTTTTCTTAGGACACATGTATCGATCTGATTTTATAAAAATTATTTAGCTTTATTATTTGAAATCACACTTTTCTTTAAAATACAAAAAATGTAGGCACTGAATGAAAAAAGTAGAAATTTAATTAATTGCAAAATAATTTTCAAAATTCGTAAATTAGAAATTAAACTTTTAAATTAAAATAAAAGCTAATTATCTTTTTAACCCTGTGAGACGGAATAATATTAATATAATCAGTATATCTTATTTTACAACATAATCAAGGCTATTTTGGTACATATTTAATTTCTATAGAGATTATTTTATATTTTATAATGTCAGACACCTTTACAATTTTGTTTTACGGAATAAAACAGTTCTAAATTTGTATAATTTAGTTTTAAATTGCTATTAAAAATTGTTTATGATCTATCTACTTTTTCTATCATAATTTTCAGAAAAACTACCAATGATCATTTAGTGGTATCATCAAATTCGAAATAGCTGCTAAACACTTAAATCAAGTTAGGAAAGCTTGACAATTCTAGGAAACATAATGTGTATTTTATACCCGAGGGCAAAAAATTTCCTTTCCTTGTTTATAAATAATACATATATAAGAAAATAGTTTCATTGCTGTAGTTTAATTTTATTATGAGCATTAAAATATAGCTTAAAATTAGTCTATATATTAGTCTATTATAAATATGGCCATCTCCTGAAACTTAAGATAGTACATGGATAATTTATCTATATACTTTCTTAGGTTTCAGAAAAAGATCGTTTAACTAATTTCATAAATAGTAGAGGATAGTCTTTAAATTCTCTAAATTCTTTTATAACTGTAATGTTGTTTTTCTAGTGGAACAGAAAAGCGTTATAATATGAGTAATATTTCGTTGACGTGAAGATTTATGGATATATGATAGTAGTTGGATTAAAGTGCTGTCTTCAATAAAGTATAGCGAGTTTCTAAAAGGACATAAAAATATTTCCAAATTTCTCTAAATTATAATTAAAAGAGTGGAACACACTGATAAAAAAAGTCTCCAAAAATACGCAAAGTAATTGTGTCATGGCCAAAGCGTTCTATGATTTTTACTTCACCTTTGTCGACTAGAATGGAATACGGGAAACCCATCGTTACTGTCCCTTTACTTCCGGTATAAATAGCTTATAAGTAAATATTATAGATTGTTAATTTTTAATACACATAAAGCTCGTTAAGTCTCGAAGATCATCCCATAAGAAATAATGGATTCTAAAAGTACAAAAAATTTTTCTTTAAGAGAATTATTTATATTTTCTTTTACGAAAGTTATCCAAGATGTTTAAGTAGTGCAATTAGAGATACACAAGTTACAGCAAACGAAATACTTCGAAATAGAGATTTAGAAAGCCACGAAAAGCTATCAGCGTCTTTGTGCCTCAAGTAGGGGCATCCCTCAATAAATGTCAGTCAAGAGGGATGATTTTCTAAACAATCGACGACCCTCCTACCTGAAACACTGGCAGAAATGTACATTTCATCGGAACGTTTTTGGAGGTCGAAAATTGTACGTGACAACCACTTTGAACATCATCGGTTTGGCGGAATTGTATGTGACCGCTTAGAGGAAAAAACGCTGTAATATTTATTTCAATACTGCAACAGAAGCATTGAAAGTAATTGCTTCTTGGTGAGATTCAATCAACGTCCATTCTCCATGAGCTTGAAAGGACAAAATTTAAAACCAAAGTTTTTTTTTTATACATATTTGCTTTGGTAAATTTTTCACATGACACATTTTCCCCTTTAGAGAGTGATCATTGAAAAGCAGAGTGATCGATCATGGATTATTAAAATTTATTATTGCTTACTACTCTCTTGAGTTCAGTGACTGAATAAACTGTGGATAAGATTACACAAGAAAAACTGATTTATTATCAAAACGTTCAAAATTCAGTACAGCTTAGTCCGCATAAAATAGTGCAGAAAAAGTCTAGTTCAGAATAGATAGAGCAGAATAATTCAGTTAGCTCTGGCACAATTCAGTGCATAGCGTGCACAAAAATACTCTCTAACATTGCATGAAAAACACAGCGAGTGCAAATTTACTACAGTGTGACGAGGAAAAACACATATTTCGGCTCTGAAGTCTGCTAACAGAATACCAAAAGGTGAAGAATTGAGCAGTGTATCCCAAAGACATTTCGATATATTTTTGGACTTTGATAGTTCTAGAATTATCTGGTCATGACAAATATATCCCAAAACAGGCAGCAAGACGCGATATATGTATAATGTAAAAATATTACCAACTCACCAAATTTGGCACCAAAAATATAGTTTATAAAATCTTTTAACAAGACAAATAGGCATATATAATATGTATGTATGTGTGCGTGTACTTGTGTATAAATGATCTAGGGCTGTTTTTTTCTTTCACATACACATATAATTTGTATAAGCCTGATTATTCCAAATAGAGGAAGAAAAAAAGGGTACAGGAATTAGGTAGACGAATCTGAATCTTTTTCTCTTTTTAACTAATATTGTTATCATATTTGTATTTCTTCTATAATATAATTTGCCAGAAAGTAAAGACGAACAGGAAAGAAAAAAGAAAATGTGTTCTAATGATAAATAATCATATTAGGTATTTAGATGAAATTATAATATTCAGAAAATTTTACTTTTATTAGAGACTCTTATAGCAATGTTACTAATGTATAATATTGAATAACCTGTCAATTCTTTGTAGTTATAGATGTCTTGAGAAAAAAGAAAAGAAATTTGAATTATTTACCACTTTTTAGCCCGATTAGAGCAGTTAAAATTAACCCTCACTCATTTAATGCTACAAAGTTCTCTTGGCTAGCATTCTATTATTGGTAGAAATTACATTTTGAATTCGTCTAAATTTATGGCCCATTTGTCAACGTTCCGATATCATTTTGTCACATTTCTTTTCGCTTTTATACACTCAGATACCATTTCGAGTGCTTTGCTTTACGCCAGGAACACAAATTGCCCCAAGATAAATGTTTCATCGCGTTTTGCAGGAAGCATTTTGCAGGCGATGAGAGGTTTCAAGCGCATTACCTGATATTTTGTACTATTAATATTCATGATGCACGCAATGTTCAAAGCACTTAACTTATATTGTGTCCCGTAACGATTACTGCTGCACAATTCGAGGTAATAGTTACTATTTCTTTTTTCCGTTCCCTCTCTGAGCTCGATTCATTTAAAACGAATGAAGTTCAACTTTAACACTCGACTGCCTCATAATTTGTTAATGCCGTTACACATCCAAGACAGGGGAAAAAATTAACTGCACACGGTCCTTCTGTTATAAGGCACTCTGGCCCGCCTCTGACCACAAGAGTGATGGTCAAATGCGGGTGATGTATCCTTTGCAACCAGCGCCACTCTCACTCCTACTATGCAATTGAAATCGCTCCACAAATTATAGGGGTGGGGCAGAGATTTTTTTCTCCATTTTTTTCCCTCCTCAGCACGCTCGTTCGTTATTATTATTTCAACTGTTTTTTTGGCAACTACCAGATAGATAACTACGTGATTGTTTTAGCAGTTCCATTTTATCCCAATTACATTTGTACTGGACAGACGATGAATTATTCCTCTTCATTTTTTCTTCTTTTTTTTTTAGTAGGTTGGACCTCTTTCTTTTTTTCTGCATCGCTTGTCTGCTGATTTTTTATCGTCCCCTTCCCATACATAAGCATAGAACACACGTAAAAAATAAATATATAACGGTGTGGGCGGCGCTTTGGGGTAATGAGGTGTAAGTAGTTTGGTGACGAAGTTTGAACATATTTTTTGAGTGGCCACTAAAAAAAGAAAGTTATTTTAAGCCCTTAAAAGAAAACTAATTATTGGAAAATGGACTCAATTTTTCAAGGATCAAAGTGAGATAGAATAGGTATTAAAATGGACTGGTATTAGATAATTATTGAAATTCTTGAATATTTATAAATCTTACAATATTCGTAAATGCATCAAACTTTCTCTATTTGATAAAAAAATTATTAAAAGAAAAGTACGAAAATTATGAAAAATTATGAAAATTATTTACTATAAATTTTATTTTATAGTAAAATATATTTACTTTCTTATTTCAACTCTCCGATAAAAAATATTTATATTTCCTGGATTTTCACATAAAAGTTTTACATAAATAACATATTTGAGTGGGCACTATGAAATTAAAGTCATTTTAAGCCCCCCCCCTTAGAATAAAATTAATTATTGAGAAATGGATTTTTTTCAAGTGGTTTATGATATTTATAAAAATGGACTGGTATTAGAGGATTATCAAATTTGTTGAATATTTATTAATCTTACAACATTGATCAATGATTCATACTTTCTCTATTTGATAAAAACATATTTTAATGAAATAATAAACTTTATTTTTTAATATCTAAAAACATAACCTTTTATTCTACTATTTCCAAACAAAAAAATTCGAACAATGGTTAAAGTGTTGATCTTCGGTACCGGAGTCAGTGGGTTTGAATCCCCCAGTGGCATGGATGTTTATAGCCTTTCGTATTCGACTTTAAGCAGTAGGTCCCGGTCTCGTGATCCCCCGAGTTGCAAAAACTTAGAACGCAGCTCTCCAAACTAAGCCCAAATAAAAAAATATTTATAGTTGCGTTATTTTCACGTGAAGATTATGTTTTTAGAGTGGCCATTATGAAAGGAAAGTAACTTTAAGCCCTTAAAAGAAAATTAATTATTAGGAAATTTTCAAGGTTTTTTTCTTTTTAAAAGGATCAAAGTGGGATGTTATAGGTACTGAAATAGAATGGTATTAGATAATTAATGAATTCATTTAACGTTTATAAATCTTACAATATTTTTCAATGCACCAAGCTTTTTTGAAGGCTCTCTATTTGATAAAAAATATTTTTATCAAAGAATAAATCTTGAAAATATTTTCAATAAATTATTATAATTGTAAATGAAAAGAAAAATAAACAAATTTTAAATAATTAGGTAGTTTTATCTATCCTTTGTCAGATAAATTTCCTGTCCTTCTTCATACATAAGTACATCTAAAAAATAATTATATAACTTGTGTGTTACTGAGGTACATGTAATTTTCATGAAGGAGTTTGGTCATATTTTTTGAATAGCCACTAAAAAAAGAAAGTTATTTCAAGCTCTTAAAAGAATATTAATTACTGGTATCAAAATAGGCTGGTATTAGATAATTATTGAATTTGTTGAATATTTCTAAATGATAAACTATTGTACAATGCACGAAATATTTTACAGAGCTTTCTATTTGGTTCAAAAGTTATTCTTATGGAAGTATTAATCCTTATTTTTTAACAAAAACATTATCATGTTATTATTACCCAAATAAAAATATTGCTTATATTTCATAGATTTTCAAGTAAAAATTAATTTTTTTGCATACCTTACTTGGTTACTTCTATCCCACATCATGCCATATTGCTTATACTTCATAAATTTTCAAGTAAAAATTAACTTTTTTACATACCTTACTTGCTTACTTCCCACATCATGCCATAGAAGGGTTTATGGATGAAAATTCCAAGGTGGGATGGGAAATCCGCTTCCTCTATCTAACATAACCTAGAACGGGGAATGACCCAAAACAGATAAGACCTCGTGTTTATTGAAATCTATTTAAATAATTTACAATCTTCTACGTCACTTCGGAACCGGAAGCTGTGAATTTAAATCCTTTTAAAAAACATTTTATGGACAAAACTTTTTAAATTTTCATAAAGATTAGTTTAAACATTTTTCTAATATTTTTAATAATTAGTAACTTGGCAATTATAAAGTTTTAAAGCAAGAAAGTGTGGCTAATTTTAAGCATGGATTTTAATTTTTTAATAGTTAAAGTTGCTTTCACAAACTTCAAATGCGTTTTTCTCAGAACGGTATTTTTAATAAAATGTTGAAATTTGAAATGTGATTTTTCAAATAGTTTTAAAATATTTTGTTGAAAATTATTATGAATGCTTTTGATAGTATTTACTAGTGAATGACCTAAAAGCTTTAAATTTGGATAATTTTTAATGATGTTACACTCATAGTTAGATGTAAAGGTAATGAAAATTCCTTAAAAATTCAATGTGTATGATTTTGAAGGACCAAAATTTTTTATTAAATGTAAATTAAGCAAAGATTTTAAGTGATTCACTAGTCTAGTGTATAAAAAATGTGTTGCATCAAAAAATATTGAAATAATTTAATTTATTAAAAAATTAGACCTTTTGAAAAAACTCGATTTTATTACTAAATTTTCTTTATTTATTAGAAATTTTATAAAAACTTCTCCAGGTATAAATTTTTTAAGTGCAATTCTGTATGATAATATAAAAAATAAATATAAAAATATAAAAACATGAAATAGTTTCTACGTTTAAAGAAAAAAGTTCTCCAAACGTAGACGGATATCTTAAGCTACATAATCTCCTTAGGTGGTGTAAAAAGTAGCAGCTATGTTTTGTATAAAGATATCTTTTTGTATTACCAACTACATTCGGAAAAAATACTAAGAAATTAAATATTTTTTCATAATTAAAAATTACGAAAAAATATTTAATGTAGAAACGTATAGAGAAACATAAAGAAAAGCATATAACAACACATAGAAAATTTAAAATTGAACTTGAAAATACGTAATTTAATTTGCCGACATATTAGAATAATTCAATATTTTAAAATACATATTTCTTGGAAGCAAATTAAGTACATGACTATTATTCAAGTTTCAAAATCAAAAATATCTTACATAATTGAATGCTTTTCAGTATTCTCTATTTTATCTGTTAAATCCCTTGTCTTTTTTCTTCCTACATAAGCATAAAGCAGACTCAAAAAAATAAACATATAACTGTGTGGGTGGCGTTTTAATGAGGCGTAAGTAATTTTCGTGATGTAGTTTGAAAGTATTTTTTGAGTGCCCACTAAAAAAGAAAAAGCTATTTTAAGCTCTTAAAAGGAAAGTTAATTATTAGGAAATGATTTTTTTTTCAAGGACCAAGGTGGGATATGATATTAAAACAGGGCGGTTTTAGAAATTTATTTATATTAATCAATTTTTCTTAATTATGCATTATTAGTCAGTGTACTAGATTTTCTTCAGTGTTCTCTTTAAAAATATTAGGATAAATATAAACCTTATATTTTTAATAAATAACATTATTTTCGTTATTTTTATTTCCAAAACGAAAATAGTATTATTTTTATTACACGGTTATTCACATTAGAAATTAATTTTTTATATATATATCTTGAAAAATTAAACATTTTTCCGTAACTTTTGATTGACGTCAAAAATTAATATTAAAATGGAATATCAAAATACCTTTTCAATGAAACTTTCCACGGTTTAAACAAATGCACGTTTGTCCCTTATCTGAGTAAAACGTATTTGTCAGTTTTCTGCCAATAAGATGGATATAAAGGGTTGTTACTAAATATTTTGATTGGTCATAAGTTTTCCCGTGAGATCTTTTCTTACTATGATGATTGCATCTTAGTCACATTATCAATAAATCCATGCTAATTAAAAATAGGGAGTATTTCTCCCATGTAATCGGTGAAGAATACTTTACCAGTCACACACACACACGCATATATATATATATATATATATATATATATATATATATATATATATATATATATATATATATATATACATACATATATAGTATATATATATACACGTATATATATATATATATATATATATATATATATATATATATATATACATATATATAATATATATATACATATATATATACATATACATATATATACATATATAAATACATATACACACACACACATATATATATATATATATATAAATATACATATACATATATATATATATACATATACATATATATATATACATATATATATATCTATATATATATACATATACATATACATATACATATACATATATATATATATATACATATAGAGAGAGAGAGAGAGAGAGAGAGAGAGAGAGATAAAGATATAGATATCTGAGTATAAGTGAAGACTATTTTTTTATCCTACATCTGATAGAAAAATATATTGAAGGTACCATTCAAAATTTGATCAACTTCTTTTCACAACTTACAAACTTTCTCAATTAGATTAATTCAAATATAAGTTACATAATCCTGTTAGCCCTCCGTGAAAGTGTATTAAGACGGAGCCAGAATTCTTTTATGTACTACTTCGTTTAAAGATTTTTAATAATTCTTTACTTTTCGTCTCAGTTTCTGCCCGATCGACCCGAATATTATTTACACGAATGGTTGATATTAGCATATAAATTTGAAATTCAATCCTGAAAAGAATTCTCCAACCCTCGAAGTGAACATTTTTAGCTGTCTACCTCACGAGATAAAATCAATGTATATTCATCAAGTCGACTCTCATTAGTTTCTTTAAAATTTAGTTCATCTGCTGTCAAGGCAAGTGTTCCGCGTAATACTTTAATCTTGGGGGATAAACAAACAAGTTTCTAACGAGCATAAAAATGAGTACAATCTTTAATGAAACATTTCTTATTCAAATCATAAATTATTCCACCACCAAATATTTCTATAACATTCTATTTAATTCTTTTATGTTTCGCACCTGTATTCAGTATAAACAAAGCCCTACGGTTTGGGTTTTCCCCTCAGATGTGTCTATTTTGCATAATAAATCGAAATGAGCATCTGCTTTCGAATCGTCTTCTCTTCAAGACGAGTATTTTTAAATGTTCGTTTCTAGGCGTTTCCACTGGATTCTGTGTTTGTAAAAATGTTCCCATTTATCTATGGCAATGAATTGTACTAACAATCTTGCGAATCATTCAAAACAAAAACTATATTTAAATTATACGTATAATGTAATTAAAATACTACTTCCTTTATGCTTTATGTACAAACTTTTATCACCTTTTAGCATAATTTGAAAATAGCTAAAACTTTGAAGTCTTCATTTGAATTGTGGTTTATTTAGCTTAAAAAATGTGGAGTCAGTCTCATTTTTGTTTTCATAGAAATTGTTTTATCTAATTATGAAACCGATACCCTACAAACTTGCTTAATTTTGTTGATAACATAAGGCACAATAAATCAGATAAGTTTCAAAATTTTCATTTGCGCTGTAAGACATATGGTATTTAGTTTCATTAAATTAAATCAACCATTAGTTTCTTGTCTGCTCATCCTGCCAACGTTGCAAGAAAAAGCGCTACTGGTAAATCTCTTTTACCAGAACCAGCAGAACTCCCATGCAGCTTTAAAAGAATTCTGTCGGTTACGGAGAGTTTCAATGAGTCCAAGTGCCTTACCCAAGATGATACAGAAATTTGAAAGAACTGGGCAACTTCGTAGATTCTCCCAGGTAGAAGACGAAAGCAAATCCGTCTCCTAGTGTTGAAAATATGGCTTTCGAGGTAGTTGAAGCCAGCAGTCAGTGGTTGCATGGTAGTGTGAGTGTGCAGCTGTTTCCTGTGTATTATGTCATATTTCACTGTAAGAAAAATCTTAGAGGTGGATTTTGCATTTTTATTCCTTTAAAATCAAGACTGTGCAGCATTTGAAGGACGGGAACCCAGAGATTTGTTAAAATTTTGCAATTCAATTTCTTGCTCGAATGGTGATTGGCGTCACTTGGCCATTTAACATTTTAAGGAGTGGCGAAGATCATTTTTGTCTCAATAGGCAACGCAGTTGTCGAATTCGGGCAGCAGAAAATCTTCCATTATTCAGGGACAACCCTTTCATCTTGAAAAAGAAACAGTATGGTGTGGTTTTACGGTTATCTTTATTATTGGGCTGTAAATTTTTGAGGAGATAACGACAAAAGGAATTCAAAGCTGTTCCATCACAGGGTAACAATACCATGATATGCTGAGATATTTTGTAATTCCGCGCCTTCAACAGCGATATCTTTACGATGCATTCAGGATATCATTTTCATACAAGACGCACCTTTTCCCATTTATCGTCATGTAAAGCAACTAGTAAGACATCATTTCATAGATGTATGACTGTTAAGCCGACATTTTCCAACAACATGGCCTCTTCGTTCACCACACCTTGATACTTTTGGTTGTGGATTCTCCTGAAGGACAAGATCTACCGTCAAATGATCTATGTCCATCTGTGCTAGATCTGAAAGACAGCTTTCTACACTATGTTCTGGATATTCCAGAAGACTCATTACAACCAACAGTGGAAAATATGTTCGCGAGTACAACACATTGTTGAACATGAAGGGGGACATATTTAACACTTTTATTGCTTTTCTTAGTTAGAAATTATAAAGCATATGTGTTTATGTGTATCACAACACCAACTATAGGCTTTTTATGTAATAAATGTCAAGCGCATCATTTGAATTATCTACAATTCAAATTGTATCTCATTTGAACCAATTGAACCAATTATTTTAGAGTCATCAGAAGTAGGGAACATTTCCTGTATATATATATATATATATATATATATATATATATATATATATATATATATATATATATATATATTATATATATATATATATATATATATATATATATATATATATATATATACATATATATATATATATATATATATACATATATATATATATATACATATATATATATACATATATATATATATATATAATATATATATATATATTATATATATATATTATATATATATACATATATATATATATAATATTACATATATATATATACTTTATATAATATAATAAAAGTAAATGGCAGTGTTTTCGGGAACATAAAAAATTATCTCAATAAACAACTATTTATTCAAAAAACACGAGAACTTTCATAAGAGCCATTTGCATTATCAAATTTGCATAATTTTTATAACGAGGCGCATCCAGGAGGTTGAAGACATTATTTTGTTTAGGTTGACAAGGGCATGGCTGTGGATTAATCATCTACTAATTTAATTACTTCTTTAGTTCTGATGGGGTTAAACATGATTGATTTTTGAGGCATGAAAATATTATTACTCTTATGAGACCTCGTTTTTTAACCGGAGCACTTTCATCACGTGATATTTAGGTTAATTTTTTTATTTGTTTCTTTCCAGATGGTTGTTAGTTGTGGCAATCTTTGTACAATAATTTGAAAAGAAAAGAAATTTTCGTAATAAATATAAGAAAAGGACAAAAAATTTTCACTAAATTATTTAAGAATGTGTTTACATGCCTTATTTTTGAATGCTAAGGTATTCATATCTTCGGATCTGGTAAATATATTTTTTTTAACTAAAACTACCATTTTCTATTATTCATAATAAATATTATATTTTTTCTACCCTTATTAATAATATTTCAGAAGTACTCAATTATGATATGTTGCATTTAGATCTTTTTTTATACATCGGTATATAGACACACAATATGTTCTAAAAATTGAGCAGTTCATAATAAAAGAATATTAGAGATTACAAAATTTTTCTATACATTTGAATCTTTTGAGATTCTTATCAATAAGATGGATAAGTTTTTTTATCCCAAAATGTGAGGGGGATAACCTGTGTTTAAGGATTTTAAAGCTCTTATTAAATGTAAACTAATGTAGTTAAGTTATTTTTGCATTAGTGTAAATAAATCACGTAAATCTTAGGACAATATTAAAAAATAGTTTAGATCATCGGTAAAATAAATGTACATTTTAATACAAGTTTTAAGAATTATTTTTCTTTGTATGTTAGTTTCTTATGCTTTGCCTCGAACAATAATTTATAAACACAGACTGGAGCCTTAATTTGCTACACACACACACACACACACACACACACACACACACACACACACATATATATATATATATATATATATATATATATATATATATATATATATATATATATATATATATATATATAATGTTTATGCTGTTTTTAAACTCACCTATATCAGGAAAATTGTGAAACAAAAATGAGTAACAGAAACGAGTGCTAAATAATTTGGAATAGATGCCAATAATCTCACCAAATTACCAATTTCTTTGATATATCGCCAAATAGTGACAAATTTAGTAAATGTAAAAATGTAAATGAAAATAATAAATCGATGCATATTTGTAAATTATTTATAATTCTACGAAAAATACACTCTATCTAAAGTAGGAAAATTTGAAATAATTGAACTAGTCAGGTGAGTTTTTCATAAGGTGTAAAAAATAAATATAGCTAATGAAACCATTTTAAATTATTCAAAAGTGAAAACAAAAGAGAAAGATTCAAATTAATATCAAAAATGTTTTTTAAAATATTTTTAGGTTAGTCAATAAAATATAAAATAAAACATAATTCATTTACGAAGTGCTAGAACAATACAAAAAAAAATAAAATTTACACATTTCAACTTTTTAATTGCCTAATTAATGTACTCCTTATGTTATTTTAAGGTGGGAATTAAACTTAATTAGCAAAATTAAAATTGCAATTTAAATGTATAAATCTTTATTGAAATATTTAAAAATAATTAAAGTAATAAAAAGTACATATAAGGAGTAGTTTTTTAAATATTCTTAAAATTATTCTAGTTTTATCGCATAGAAAAGTATTAATTATTTTATGTAGACCAAATTTAAGACAGAATGAAATAGGTGAATTTTAGTATTGTTTAAGACTTATATGGTGAATTAATTCATTTCATGTTGAAAATTTCCTGAAACAATTTTTTTTAAATAACGTTTCTTAGCCCATTAAATCTATTGACGATGTGCGAGAATTGAGTCTACATATCGATAATTGAAAAATAGAAAAATGACCGTACCGGGTTTGAAGTGGGAAAAAAAAATTCAGCCATAAGTCATTTTCGCTCGAAACGTTCATGGGTATTCTATGTATACGAGTGACACAAACAGAAACAAAAAGAAAAAAAGAAGGAGGTTCGTAAAAATATATTGCAGGAATAAAATAAAACATAACTGCAACAGAAAGAGATTAAATTAATGTCTAAAAGAAAAGCGAAGCGAAAAAAAAAAGTGATGTTATAACGTTGAAAGTTTGTGAAGTATAAATCAAAAGCAGCCCAACATTTGTCATTGTAACGTTTTTCGAAATTACAACCGCAATTTATTTCAGAATTCGCGGTACAATTGCAATTTTAGACATTACTGGAAGTGATGTCACATTTCTGGAAACTGCGGCAAATGACAGAAGTGAGGTAAAATTTTCCGGCTTTCGCACGACGTTTCTTTAAGCATTTATCTTCGGAGATATTTTTTTGAAATAGGATTAAAAAAGGATTTTTTTTTCTTTAGGAAATAGCATTTTAAATTTTGAAATATTAGAGTTTTATGAAGAATCAGTGTTTAAAGTATGCGAGAATTTTCTAGCAGTTGTGTGCGAGGGAATGGTTTTGAAAATGAAGCAAGTAAACAAATTCTTCAACCTCTTCAAATATTGTGGTGGTTAAAGAACATATAAGATGAAGAGCGGTCATGTAAATACGTGTAGGAGGAATAAACGCTATTTTTTAAAAGAAATTTTTGAATTACTGTTTAAAAAAGAAATTTTTTTTCGGGTATTCAATTTTAAGGTCTCAAATATTACAGTTTTATGGAGAATTGCTATTTAAAGCATGCAATAATGGTGTAGAAATTACGTGTGAACAAATGATTTAGGAAGCGATGTAAACAAATTCTTTCCTCTATTTAGGTATTGGGATAGTTAAAGCTGAGGCTGAATATTGGTCATGTAAAAAAGTGGAGAATTAACACTATTTTTAAAGGTATTTTTGAATTACGGTATTTAAAAAAATATTTAGGGAATGCCATTTTATAGTTTGAAATATTAAGAGTTTTCTGATTGCAATTTAAAGTATTCAAAAATGGTGTATTACAGTATTGGGATAGTTAAAGCTGAGGCTGGAGATTGGTCATGTAAAAAAGTGGAGAATTAACACTATTTTTAAAGATATTTTTGAATTACGGTATTTAAAAAAATATTTAGGAAATGCCATTTTATAGTTTGAAATATTAAGAGTTTTCTGATTGCAATTTAAAGTATTCAAAAATGGTGTAGTAATTTTGTGTGACGAATGATTTTACAGTGACATAAGCAAATTCTAAACCCTACTGGCTTAGTTAAAGAACATCGAGGCTGAAGGTTGGTCATGTAAAAAGTGCAGGAAGAACAGATGTTTTCTTTAGAAGATATTCTTTAATTACACTTTAAATTTTTTCTTTATGGAATGCCAATTTTAAGTTAGTATTAAAAGTTTAATGAAGAACTGCAATTTAATGTGTAGCAGGTATAGCAATCAAGTGTGAACGAGTCATTTTGAAAATAAAATGAATAAATTCTTAGTCCTCTGCATGTAATGAAATTGTAAGAATACAGAGTCTATAAAGTGTGGAAATATAAAAAAAGTGTAGGAAGTATGATGTTGCTTTTAAAAATATATATATTTGAATTATGGTATTTAAAAAATTTCTTTAGGAAATGTCATTTTGATGACTGAAATATTAGATACTTACGAAGAATTGCTGTTTAAAGTATGTTAAAATTGTGTAACAGTCGAATGTGAGCGAAGGGTTTTTAAAATAAAGCAAGTGAACCAAATCATCCTCCTTTTCAGATGAGTATTAAAGCATGCGAGAATTTAGTAGCATTTGTATGTGATCAAATAATTTTAGAAGAGACGTAGAGTAAATTCTTTCCTTTTTCATGTACTGAGACAGTCAAAGATCGTTGAGACTGGATGGTGTTCATATAAAAAACTGTAGGAAAAATGAACGCTATATTTAAAAAAAGTATTTTTGGATTACGAATTAAAAAAAAAAGAACTTTTTCTTTAAGGAATGCATCTTTAGAGCCTGAAATATTAGATATTTATGAAGAATTGCTGTTTAAAATATGTTAGAATTGTGCATCAATCGAATGTGATGAAATGTTTTTTAAAATATTGTAAGCGAAAAAATTCATTGCTCTATACTAGCATGCATTGAGGTAGTTGAAGAATACTGAGGCTGAAGAGTGGTCATCTAAAAAAGTGTAGGAAAGTTTTTTTTAATTAAGATAGATTAAAAACATATTTTTCTTTGTGGAATTAAATTTTAAAATATAAAATATAAAGAATAGCTGCTTGGAGTATGAAAGAATGGTGGAACATTCGAGTATAAACAAATGGTTTTGAAAGTGATTTAAATGAATAAATATCTCGTCTTTTTAAGCTATTGGTGTAGATCAAGAACACTGAAACTGAAGAGTAAACAGGTAAAAAATTGTTCTAAAAACCAATGCTATTTTATAAAGTTTGGTAAAACGATATTTATAGGGAATTTATTTAATTAGGGGAAAATATTTATTATCTTACAGAATGTAATTTTAAAATTTGAAATGTTAGATAATTTTGAAGAGTCGTTATTTAAAAGAGATGGGATAGTATAACAGTTGTGTGTGAGAGTATGATTTTAAAAAGACGTAAGCAAACATAAACTTATTTTCGATTTTAGGTATAATAGTTAAAGAATAGTAAAGATTGACGAGATGTCTTGTAACAAAGTAAAAACTAAATAAATGTTGTTTAACAAAAATGGTATGTAATTTTAAAATTTGAAATGTTAGATAATTTTGAAGAATTATTCTTTAAAAGAGATGGGATAGTATAACAGTTGTTTGTGAGAGAATGATTTTAAAAAGACGTAAACAAACGTAAGCTCTTTTTCATTTTTAGGTATTGATAGTTAAAGAATAGTAAAGATTGGAGAGATGTCTCGTAAAAAGTAAAATATTATTGAATATTGTTTAATAAAAATGGTGATATTTTTGTAAAACAATATTTATTATTCAAACAGTGAAACATTTTAATTAAGGAAAAAAGTCATTGTTTTCGTAATAAAAAAAATAAGTTAAAGAATGAGATATTACAGTTTCATGCTTAAAGTAAGTGAGAATGCCAGATCAGTTTATATAAGAGAATGATTTTGAAAATGATATAAATAAATATGAATATTTTACTTCCTACAAGATTTGATGTATTTGAAAAATTGAGAATATTTTAGCAAAAAAAAAAGTTTAGAGATAATGAATACTGTTTTCAAAAAACGGGGAAAATTTTGTTTAAACAGTATTGTTAAAATGGGGAAACTTGTAAAAGGAAAATAGACGTCAACTAAACCCGAAAATAATATTCCTTCAACCAACCCACTAGGTTTAGGTTTGAATATAACGTTGAATTAGAGCCTGCGTAAAGATAATATTTTTGCATTTAGGGAGCACTTTTTTTTTAGTTTTACATCTTTTTTTCCTTTCTTAATCGTTTACAATAAAATTCATTAAAATATTAGAATTATAACCTGTGTAACTGTACCATCTTTGCATTGAGGAAGCACATCTCCTTTAAAAACCTTCCAAAATTCCTTTTTTGTTTTTATTTTTACATCTTTAAAATTTTTAGACATTTTTAATCGTTTACAATAAAATTCATTAAAATATTAGAATTATAACCTGTGTAACTGTACCATCTTTGCATTGAGGAAGCACATCTCCTTTAAAAACCTTCCAAAATTCCTTTTTTGTTTTTATTTTTACATCTTTAAAATTTTTAGACATTTTTAATCGTTTAAATTAAAAACTCCATTAAAATATTCGAATTAGAACTTGTAAACTATACTATCTTTTTATTAATCTGCATTTAATATTATAGATTTTAAGAAAATTAAAAAAATTTAAATGTATTCTAATAAAAATGGTGTAGCTGAAATGTTACTGAAAATGGTCAACTTGCGCGCATTGTAAGTAGAAAACAACTGCATATATTAATTTCAAATTTTCACAATTTCAATCACCCGGGGTACGATTTCTGATATTTTTTTAAAATTTAAATGGATGAAGAATTATACATAATCTTGATAGTTTAGATAAAACAAAAATCATTATTGAAACTAACTTTGTGTTGTTGTAAATCTGCGCACAGTGTGCAGAAAAATTAAAAAAAATTTAAAAAAGCTCTCACTTTTCACTTTATTTTTCGAAACAAAGTAAATTTATCAAAACGAATGAAATAAAAATAGAGAACAATTTCTGAAAATTCCATGTACTTATAATAAGAATATTTAAAAAGAAGATATGATAAGGAAAAAATTAATCAAAAATCTTCTATTTATAAGGTTTGTTTAAAGGTGATGCGTCCACTTAAAAATGACAATTATCATTTAGCATTCGCAGTTTGTTATTATGTATTAAACAAATTAAATAGAAAGTGATAAGAACATTTGTATCAATAAGATTGATATATTTCCACTTACTATTAGCGGAGTACTTATAGAAAAAAATCAATAAAAGTAGGCCTGAATATAAAGCAATATTAGCTAAAATTATTAAACATTTACAGCTGCTAACCATTAATCCCCTGACTCTTTTGCACGAATACTGTACGGGCGCGGTTACCGTGACTTTAATGATTTGTTCGTACGTTGTACGGGTCTGATTTCTTCCTGATCTCATTTGATGCATGAGAGAGAGAAAAGACAACTTCCAGGGAAGACATTGTTTTATTTCCTGTAAAAAAGTGGTTATACATGCTTAAAATAATTAGAAATATTACTTTTAATAACGTTTTTCTAGTTTACAAATGTAAAATAAACAAAAATGTGCAATAAAAACATGTGACATTTTTTGGATCGAATTCCTGAAAAAAATGAAACTATTAGGGGGCATGGAGGCATGCTATGGCTCGACGATTCTTAAAGAAGTATCCACAAGGATCACATAATTTATAAAACCATGCTCAGAAGGGATTCACACATTGCAGTTAAATAAAACAACTAGATCTAGACACAGATATAAGATAGTATAATGATTGACGTAGAGCTCTGGATATCAAACTGAACTAACGTTACAGAAGTTTAAAATACTGAAAGTACATACTAGTTACATAAACAAACATCAACACCTTCGATGCAACCAAGCCATCTGCTACTGTCACACTGACTCTTAGAACATATTCATACAGTACAGATATTTGCATATTTAAAAAGGTGCTGTGTTGCCACAAATAAAAATACGATAATTATAAAACTTTACTCATAATAAATATCAATACAGATCAATGAATTCATGTTACAATAATATACGAAAATACATTACAATATTTATAATATATACAAGACACTATTTACAAAGACTGAACATACGTCAACGGCCTTAATCAGAAATGATGCGTATGACGTCAATCTTCGGCGAATCAAAACGAGACAATGACTTTTGTCGTTATTGCTTAATCAACACAGGGTTAATAATTGTTGCTGAAAATACAATAAAACGAAGATAACTTTAATCAGATTATAAAATATAAATAGGTAAAATTCACAATCACGAGGAATTAACAAAGTGATGCATTTTAATTATTTTTGAGAATTATTAAAGCTTAAAAATGCAATTTACCATTTAACCTTAATAGTTTTTATTCTTCATAATAAAATTAAAAGGAAAGTGATAAAATATTTGTTAAGATTTATTTCAGCTTACTGTTTGCGGGGTACCTATAGGAAATAACCCACTAGGCGTATGTCTGGATACATAGCAGTATTAGTTAAAATTATCAAGCATTTGCATAAAACAAAGAGAAGAACTTTAATCAAATTATAAAATATAAATAGGTAAGGTTCACAATCACGAGGAATTAAACAAATTGACACATTTTAATTTTTGAGAATTATTAAAGCTTAAAAATGCAATTTACCATTTAACCTTAATAGTTTTTATTCTTCATAATAAAATTAAAAGGAAAGTGATAAAATATTTGTTAAGATTTATTTCAGCTTACTGTTTGCGGGGTACCTATAGGAAATAACCCACTAGGCATATGTATGAACAAATAGCTGTATTAGCTAAAATTATCAAGCATTTGCATAAAACAAAGAGAAGAACTTTAATCAGATTATAAAATATAAATAGGTAAAATTCACAATCACGAGGAATTAACAAAGTGATTCATTTTAATTTTTAAGAATTATTAAAGCTTAAAAAAGTGATTTACCTTGGTAGTTTTTTTTCTACATAATAAAATTAAAAGGAAAGTGACAAAAACATTTGTTTCTTTAAGATCTATTTCAGCTTACTGTTTGCGGGGTACTTATAGTAAAAAACCCACTAGGCGTATGTCTGGACGCATAGCAGTATTAGCTAAAATTATCAAGCATTTGCATAAACGAAGATAACTTTAATCAGATTATAAAATATAAATAGGTAAAATTCACAATCACGAGGAATTAACAAAGTGATTCATTTTAATTATTTTTGAGAATTATTAATGCTTAAAAATGCAATTTACCATTTAACCTTAATAGTTTTTATTCTTCATAATAAAATTAAAAGGAAAGTGATAAAATATTTGTTAAGATTTATTTCAGCTTACTGTTTGCGGGGTACCTATAGGAAATAACCCACTAGGCATATGTATGAACAAATAGCTGTATTAGCTAAAATTATCAAGCATTTGCAGCTACAAATGTTTAATAATTGATGTTGAAGACTGAATAGGGGGATTTCATCCAACGTCACGAACGGCTTTAATACCCTTCCCATTCATTTTCATGTTTACGATAGCCAATATGCAACCAATAAGCTGAGAATTGATATTAAATCCAAAATCGCCATAAGTTGAGATGTGCACTGCTGCGTGGAATCGCCTTATAAAACAAAGAGACGATCTTAAATCAGTAAATAAAATATTAATTTGTAAGTTCACAATAAGAAAGAAATACAAACAAATAAAATGAGGCACTTTTGAGAAACTTTTGAGAACTTTTGAGAATTATCAAAGTCTAAAAATGCCAATTATCATTTGACATTCACAGTTTGTTATTCTACATAAACAAATAAAAGAAAAGTGACAAAATCACTTGTTTCATTTACATCGGTTTATTTCAGCTTTCTCTTTGTGGCGTATCTGTAGAAAAAAATTCCCACACGGCACAGGCCTTAATATAAAGCAATATTAGCCAAAATTATTAAGCATTTGCAACCGCAAGTGCCAGGGGCTGGAAACGGAATAAAACAAAGCGAAATAAAATTTAATTAATGCTGTGCGTTTTCCCGGCAGATCTTGCTTCTCTTTATTTTGAATGATGCATGTCTTTTGCAATAACCCAATAAAGCATCTTTCCCATTGATTGGCTTCGACCCAAATTACTAGGCGAATACATTCTTTTGTATAAATTAATAACTCGCGTGGCATTTCCTAATGACCGCTGGATCTAATGATATATGTCAGGGCCAATAAATGATGGCAAGATGCACACCCGGACTGGACACTGACCCGAGACAGATATTTATGACTGACCAATGAATGAAAAAAAAACAGAATAAGAATCGTAATAATCGTAGGATAGGTCGGTTAAGTGATGCGGTACGTCAATTTTCGAGAATGCAAGCCACATTTATGCCAAGATGATGACTGGAGATCATGAAATGAATGTGTAGCAGACTATAACTTATAGTTGTCTTAACTAAAGCATGATCAGATATTTTTTAGCGTAATTGTGGAGACGTAAATAAAAACTCATAAATGAACTGCTCATTTTAAGGCAAGAGTGGAATTTCGTACCTAGTAACTTATATAAATGTCCAAGTACATTTCATTAAAATTAAAAAATATATATGTGTGTGTTAAACTGAACTGTGTTTCAGACATACTGATATTCTTTCGTGTATTTTCTTGGAACTGTTTTTTTTAAATATATGCGTGTTAAACTGAACTGTGTTTCATAAGTACAGTTATTATCTCGTATTAGCTCGGAACCTTTTAATATATATATATATATATATATATATATATATATATATATATATATATATATATATATATATATATATTATATATATATATATATATACGGGTTAAACTGAACTATGTGTCAGGCGTATTTCGTGTATTCTTTCGTATATTTTCTTGGAACTGTTTGAAAAAATATATATACGTGTTAAACTGCACTGTTTTTCAGATGTACAGACATTCCTTCATGTATTTTCTTGGAATTGTTTTTAAATATATATATATATGCGTGTTAAACTGAACTGTGTTTCAGACGTACAAACATAAAAACATAAATTTCTTATAACATTTCTTATAAACATTTCTTAAAAAAACATATGCGTATAAAACTAAACTGTCTTTCAGAAGTACAGACATTCTTTCGTGTATTTTCTTGGAATTTTTTAATATATATACACTCATGTCCATAAATTAAGGATAATTCAGAATCACACAGAAATTGAGCTCTAAAATAAAAATTTCACCTGTAGAATTAGCACACACATCTTGAAGAAGAATGTGCAAATTGCAGGAAACCACCAGATGGCGCGGATAGTACGCCACAATGACGAGAGTGTATGAAAGGGGTATATAAGGAATGGTAGCAAAGAAGTAAAATTGTTCACAAGCGCTTTAAAAGACTTTCACTGCAATCACCGCATAGATATGGCACAAAGGAAGCATTTGGATGATTTTTTACGTAGTAGAATTATCGGACGACTGGAATGTGGACGTACCCAGCTGGAAGTATCCGAGGAACTTGGAATCGCCCAGAGTGTCATCTCCAGGCTTTGGCAACGATTCAAATATGATGGTAATGTGAGTAGATGTTACAGCACAGGTCGCCCCCGAGTTACTACGCCGAATGATGACCGGTATTTGGCAGTTACTGCCAAGAGAAACAGACAGAGCACAACATCAGACCTGTCTCGTCAGCTCTCTTCAGCTACCGGTACGACAGTTTCAAGGCAGACCGTGTACAGACACTTAGGGAACATTGGTCTATATGCTCGTAGGCCTGTCAGATGTGTTCCCCTTACCGCAACTCACTGTCGCCTGCGATTATGCTGGGCTAGAGAGCATGCATTGTGGACACCGCAACAGTGGTCTTGTGTGATGTATTCCGACGAGTTCAGGTTCAGTTTACATTCTGATTCTCGCCGGGCTTTCATATGGAGAGCGCCAGGTACCCGTTACCACCAAGAGAACACCATTGAACGACACCGTTACGGTGGTGCATGATGGCTCGTTTGGGGAGGAATTATTCTTGGTTCCAGAACTGACCTGCATGTTCAGAGTGTAACGATGACAGGCCACATCTATCGGGATGTCATTCTGGAACAACATGTACGTTTGTTTCGGGGCGCCATGGGTTCTGAATTTCTGTATATGGATGAAACGCCCAACCTCACCGTGCAAACTTTGTAGACGAATGCCTTCAATCGGAGGATATCACCCGTATGGATTGGCCAGCATACTCACCGGACTTGAATCCAATAGAGCATGTGTGGGACATGCTTGGCCGACGAATTGCAGCCCGTCAACCCCCTCCCAACTGTCTATCGGAACTTCGGAGGGCATTGCTTGATGAGTGGTGTAATTTTCCCCAAGATCAAATAGATAATCCGATACTCAGCATGCGTAGGCGTTGTAACGCTTGTATTGCATCGTCCGGGAGACATACTCCGTATTAACCATCATACTAACCATGTTATACTGTTTTCTGTAAATAGGTTCTTTTTTGAAATTTGCTCCAGGGAGTAAAAATCGCAATTTTTATTAATTATGTCAAACATATAGCATCTTTTTTACTCTTTACCTTTTGTTTAATAAATAGACTTTACAAATAAGTCGAATTTGTTTTGCTTTTGTCTCTTTCATTGCCTGAACTTCATTATCCTTAATTTATGGACATGAGTGTATATATATATATATATATATATATATATATATATGTAATGTCCAAGCTCTATGACATATATATGCATGTTAATCTGAACTGTGTTTCAGAAGTACAGATATTATTTCATATATTTTCTTTGAATGGTTTTTAAGTATTTATTTACGATGAAATTTTTAAAAATATTTTTATTGCATCAAAAATATGACTATGTAAAAAGTGAATTTAATAATTATTAAAAATTGTGGAAGTAACTTTTTGTGGAAACCAAAAGATGAATTATTTTAAAATACTTTCTTTACTCAAGAGCGTGTAGCATATTTAAAAAAAATAGCTGTTGTTTCAATACTTAAAAATTAAAAAAAACCTAATTTTTCCATCGAATTTTAAAAATTTTAAGAATTGTTTCTTTGCATAGCAAGATTTATAATAAACTCACATTTAACGAAAAAATCAATATAGAGAGTGTATATATAAAAAAAGTGTATTCTAGGACACAGAAAAATTTTGAGAAAAGTATTTTAATAATTTTACTGGAAAAATTCTGTAATACATTTTTAAGTGGCATATTTGCATTTAATAACAATATATTAAAAACAAAAACTAAAATTTATACAACATACTCAAACTATCTGAAAATATTTTTATGGGGAAGTGCATTTTTCAAAGCTGTGAAGTGTAAGTTAATTAATCATCCCTATATATGTATAAAACGCGTAGGTATATGATACAAAAATCAGTCATATATCTACTCTTCGAATGTGACGGTTGCAACGACACATTCGACACAACGACGTTATACACACTAGCGATCGTACACAATTTGCACTATCGTATATTGCGTTTTAATTTCAAACAGTATGAAGTTGATTGCATGCATAGAAATGGTTTGGTTTGGGGCGCTACATTCTACTTTTTAGTAACTCTAGGGCTACTGGGACCGGGACCTAATGCTTAAATCCGATTTCGAACGTCTATGAACATCCATACCTCAGTGGGATTTGAACCCATGAGTTCCTGTGCCGAAGATCAGCGCCCTAAGTCTCTGGCAAACTTTCGGCTGTTTAGGAATGAAAAGTTAAGTATTAATTACAAATATTCACCCTTTTTTTTAACATACCTTGATTTTGTTGGCTACATCGAATGACTACTGCTACACGAGTATATGTTTTAATCATAATGCTTTAGAATAAGCCTTATAGAGTATTTAGAAATGGATATAAATTTTTTGCTGATGTCCCTTACCCCTTTAACTAATAATAATCTCAGGTATTAATAATATTTCTTACATCCTGCCTTTTAGATGGCTTTCAGCTGTTTTGTAAAGGAGAATATTAAACTAAAAGAGACCATGCTGAGGGTGAATTACATTTAAAAATTTGGAGACAGGCTATTATTGTATTTGTCAGAAGACTGGGTACGCATTTTTAAATTGCAATTTTGCCTAGAAATGTATAATTTATTTCCATGGAAGGAAAAAAACAGCTTCAAAAACATTGTATAACTTGTGTTATATAATTAATATTTAATGTAAGTGAAAATCGATACCCAGATTCGTTTCTATATATATTCTAAGGATAAAATGAATAAAAAACAACTGGTTATATGTTTTAGACTAGCAGCCTTTTTAAAATCTATTATAATATCACATTTCGATAAATGCCGAACAATGGTCGAATGGTAGAGCACTTGTCTTCGGAACCGGAGTTCGCTGGTTCAAATGTTTCGCTGTTTTTAGACGTTCGGAATCGGCTTTAAACTGTAGGTCCCGGTCTCATTAGACCTCTCGTGCAAAACAGTAGACCGCAGCGCTCAAAACCAAACCATTTCGATAAAAAGTATTTTTAAATCGATTTTAGACTTCTCATTTAACAACATGATATATTTACATGGCAAGAATATCGTTAAAAACTTAAAAACTGAAATTTTGGTTCTTTATACCTTTTAAATAATCTCAAAAATATATCAAACTTTCCATTTTAGAATTGTATAAATCCCACTCTCACCTTTTTTTGTGTGTATCTGGTTAAAACCTTTTTAAATTTATTTATGCACGTGATAATGAGGTTACTCGAAAAGGAACATTTCCATAAAATATGAAAAGCTTATAAAAATTAAATTCTCTACTTTGACATTAGTTTTCTTAATTTCCCTTTATTGGATGTTTAAATAAAAAAAATCAAGAAGCCAAACATAGTAAAAAAATTTAATGTGCAAAAATATTAAGCTTATTAGAATAGTTTGGCTTAGCTATACGATATACTCTTTTGCTCTTGTGAGAGCACAAGAAAAGGCTGGGGGCCTAGTGCTTAAAGCCGATTCTGTGAACGGATATGCCAGAAGCTGGATTCGAACCCGCCAAATTCGGTACCAAACAACAGCACCTTACAATTCAGTCATCATTCAGCTTAAGTCTAATAGAAGTCATCTACTTGTATAGAGAACAGTACCATATTTTTATCGTAATTATTGATATTCAAAGTATATGTCTCGGTAACATAGAGTGCTCAATATCTTCATTGAATAAAAAATGTAAAAATAATTATGAAAATTATTTACTATCCCTTAACAACGTATTACAGAATCTCTATAATTTTATTTACATTTTAGTTCAGTTTTAATTGGTCGTCCCATTGAGCTAACTAAGTTTTGTCTGAAGTTCGTTACATGATGCATACAATTGTTCATATCCAAGCCATTTTCGTGGGATTTTAGTCTGTGACCTCTTGTTCAATGTAAAAATGAACAGTGCTACTAACTTTATACAAAATATGATCACAGATTTAAGTTGATAGTTTCTCTAATTCCACTGTCAGAGAATAATTGACAGGCAATATACAAAAGGAAAACTAATACAAAAGAAAGTAAAAAATGTCATTTTCTCATTTGGCCTCTTGTTTGCCAATACTTCCCGACCAGAGAAGCTCCAAGAAATGCTCTGCAATACATAATCTGGTCACCACCTATAATAACAGGATTCCCGCACAGTATACAAAGGAACTCGAGAAGACACGAATTTTAAAACTGTGACCAGCCGTGAAATCGACTTGTGTGTAGAGCTTAAAAATTGCAACCAGCTCCCAGAGGATCCAGTCAGGCATAGTTTTAGGAGTGTAATGGAAAAACCGACAAATTAGTTTTTAAGTTACGCGAGGATGGAAATGAGTAGACTTGTAGCAGTTCAGCAGTATTGTGATCAAGTAAACTAATTGAAGTATTTTTTGTATGGTTTAAAATTTATCAGTGTTTATTAAAAAATAAACATAAGCGATATACAGGGTGTTTAAAAAATGACCGGTATATTTGGTTTGGTTTGGTTTGGAGCGCTACGGTCTACAGTTTTGCACGCGATGGCTAATGAGACCGGGACCTACAGCTTAAAGCCGATTCCGAACGACTACGAACATCCATGCCATAGTGGGATTCGAACTCACGAACTCCGGTACCGACGATCAGCGCTCTAACCAATCGGCCAGCGTTCGGCCCGGTATACAATAAAATCAATAAAAACTAAACGGACAGTGAAAGAAATACACAGTTTATTGCAATTTGCTTGGAACAATTTTAAATTTTCAGGTGGACAAACTTTCAAAATTAGTTACAATGTTCCTCAATAGATGGCTCTGCAGTCTGAAAAAATCTAAATTACGATATTTTCCAGATATCCACCATGCGCAGCAATATTATGGCGTATTCACAGGACGAAATTATCAGAAACCCTTGTAAACCTCCCAGGCGAAATGGTTTCACATGCAGAACAGATGTACTATTCCAGTTGTTCAATTGTTTCTGGATAGTGGCGGTACACCCGGTCTTTTAAAAGTCCCCACAAAATAATATCTAGTTTAGATTTTTCCAGACTGCAGCGCCATCTGTTGTGGAATATTGTAGCTAATTTTGAAAGTCTGTCTACCTCAAAATATACTATTGTCCCAAGCATATTGCAATAAACTGTGTATTTCTATCACTGTCCGTTTAGTTTTATTGATTTTTCAAATATAACGGCCATTTTCGATCTTTTGGTTTGGTTTGGAGTGTTCCGATCTGCTTTTTTGCAACACAAGGGCTATTAAGACCAGGACCTACAGTTAAAGCCGATTTCGAACTGCGATCCATACTGTAGTAGGATTCGAACCCACGAACTCCGGTACCGAAAGCCAGCACCTTAACCAATCGGCCATCGTTAGGCGGCCATTTTTGAAACACCCTGTATAAGTGAAACTGTACTGAGTATTATATTTATTAGAATCTATTCAATAATTTTTTTTATTTAAGAAGTTTACTTAATTGTCACCTAACCTATAATAAGATTATTTATTTTAACCATATTTTATCAAAAAAAAAAAAAAACGTATATTTGAAACACATTACAGTAAGAAGCACAAGCAAAAATACTTAAAGGTGTTTTATATAAGATTTATTAGTTAAATTTCTATTCAACAAAGACGCCTATTGAAAAGAGGACTATCGGAAAAGTTTTAGATCCACTGTTTTGCAAACAACATTTTTAAACGAAATGGATTTTTTAAACAAAAGATCTAGGACTGTTTTTAATAATAGGGAAAAAATGATTCATAGTTTGAAGTGAACTGAATGTGAATCAGCGAATGATTAATTTTTTTTATCTGTCAGTTGTAAAAAAATAGAAAGAATATAAATTGTCAAGTTCAAGCTGTCGTTTCTTTCAATATTTCTAAACCTACAAATTATAACAAACCTCATTTCATCATGAAATATAAAAAAAAACTATCGAATTAATCTAAAGGGGGCTTTAATTTCATACCTTGCACGCAATTCACGACAGTCACAGGTGGCTTGGAACATCGCCATTGCTATTTCTCATTTCACTTCAACTGTCTTTCCTTTCAGAAGGTTCTCACAGACCTGTGTTATCCTGTTGAATCCGTGAGAAGAAATCTGTAGACATGTCTTTTTCGAAACACACGGAAAATATATATCTTAAGAGGGTCCAAGAAGCAAAATTATATTTTTTAAAATTACAAGTCCTTTGTAATTAGTTTTTTCCTCAAATATGAGTTTATACAATATTACTATACGCATTATTATACGCATTACTATACGCATAAAACTTAACCATAATTTGAATTTTAAAAAATTAAATGCATTTTAATTTTGATATACATTGTGAATAAGCAGTTCTTTTAAAATACTTTTTTTCATTTTTATGTAGATAAAAAAATTAATTTATCTTTGGTATTTACAAAAATAATGATTATAATTATTTTTAATATTCCATAATGTAAGGAATTTGGACTTTGGGAGTATTTTTTCTTAATTTTGGAGGTAATTATTTGAAAATTATTGCTTTTAATTAAAATAAAACATATTAAAGAAAATATAATAAAGAATTATCTTTGCCAAATTTTAACCATAGAGCTAGAGTAGAATTTTATAAATCAATTTGAATTTGGCAAATTTTTGACAAAATTTGCGTTTGTCAAAAAGCGAATTGTTTAAATTTTTATAGTGATTTCACAATTCATAAATACAATTAAAACTTTAGATACAATGAATATCTGTAATGAAAAACCTATCATTTTTATTCACGGAAAAATCTAATATGAAAGCTCTGCCTATGACATTATACATAACTTTTGATGTATGCATTTTCGAAGAATAGAAAGAAAGAAATACAAAAGTTTCTAAGGATGCATTACATATGTAGTAAATGGATAAAAAAATGAAGTCTGAAACTTTTATTCTGGTTGAGGGAAAATAATACATAGATAGAATATTCAAAAATCAGTGTAAAACAATAACAAAATGTTCTAATTATTTTGGTGTACTACGGTCTACATTTTTGCAGCACGATGGCTAATGAGACCAGGACCTACAGCTTAACACTTAATTTGACAAGATGTTTTTTCAAATATTTTTTTAATTTCTGTTAATTTTCCATGTCTGTATAGACATTAGGATCTCCGTAAAATATACAGAAAAATATATCATTTTCCATTTTTGAGAAAATTAATATCCGTTGTGGCGAACACTGACAATTATGTTATATAGTAGTTGTACATGTCCGGTGTAGCGGCCAGACTTAGCCACATTAAGAGTTAAAGCCGATTCATATCAGCTACGAACATCCATGTCACAGTGGAAGTCGAACCCATGAACTCCGGTACCGAAGGCCAGCACCCTAACCAATCCGCCATCGTTTGGCATGGTTTGACTGGCAAATCCTGAAACGTATAACAAATTAGCAACACTGCTCAAAGTCTGATCATAGCATCAAATTAAGGAATATAAATAAAACAGTGGAAAAAGCAGAAGAACATATTAACAAATTAAGCTCTACTAAACTGGTTACATCGAAATATCCTTTGAATCAAAAAATCTATAAAGTTGTTTCTCAGAAAATTCTATTTATAACTCAATAATCTTAGTAACTTATGTGAATAATTGTAAGTTCTAAATGTCCAGAAGTAATTTCTTTGCGAGCATCCTTAGACATTCTTCCTGGGGTATAAATCCGGTTATCTAGCGATCCAATTTATTGGACGATCTCATTCGGTTTCAAGTAGCTATCAGTTCTGCTATTGGAGAATACGCGTTGACGTCGAACGGTTAAAGGTATGCACATACACACACAGAGAAAAAAAGAGAGAAAGCGAAAATTCTGCTTTTGTGGAAGTACGAACTCGTCTTAGAAGCACTCGAAGCATTGGAATACGTGTTAAGACGTAAAATGATAAAACCTTACATTTGTACAAACCTTTTAAACAGAGCTGGCACCGCTTCTATTTTACCATTTCACACCAGATTTCTTTCTTATCATATTAATTTCTTGTCTTTGCATAAGGTACTGAATATATGGCTTTGTCCTTTATTATATATATATGTATATATATATATATATATATATATATATATATATATATATATATGTATATATATATATATATATATATATATATATATGTGTGTGTGTGTGTGTGTGTGTGTGTGTGTGTGTGTACGTCTAAGGAAAGAAAAGGTAGATCGGGAAACAAATGTAGGCATTTTATATAAAA
>CM063504.1:17486950-17491950 GCA_032207245.1 Pardosa pseudoannulata | reverse complement strand
CTAAATTTCTCAAATTCTTGTTGTTACTTCTACTGCGAGGATGTGTTTTTACTCTTTTCTTAGGTTAAAACGATCTCTCAACATTTGTAGTGGAAACTAGTAATGTACACAAATTTTCATTAGTTTAAAAGTCCTGTAAAGCATACATAAAAATATTTTGCAGTGGATCCAGACTCTCGGAGCTCTGCCTTTATAGATATATCTTTATACCGGGTAATTCAAAAATTTAAAAAAAAAAAATTTAATTGTACAATTCAATGACAAAAAAAGATAAAAAGATCTGGTTTGTCACAAACGGATATAAAAGTAGGCGGGTTTTTGTGAATTAAGCAAAAATGTATAAAATAGCTTTTTTTTAACTCTATATAGCATTTGCGGTTTTCTGCCATCGAATTATGTATAGTAACTAGCTTAAAAGAACGTTTATATGAGAAACTGGTTGTCGAAGCTGTATGCCTAGAAATGATGTCAACATTAACCTTTCTTATTAATTTTTTATTTAATGATGAAATAACTGAGAAATGACCACAATAGACTATATACATTCGCAAATATTTCCCTTAGAGTTTGTAAAACATAGTCACATAGTTGATTAATATGTTGACGACAAATATAGATATGTCATAAACAAGTATTAAGAATTAATGTTGAGCAACTAAACTCGTCAGTTTTCTTATGTGAGAAAATACCGGCAACCTATTACTAGGACTTTCTGTCGCTCTCTTTTGTCCACAGAAGACAATCTCTCTTTCTGTTGGCCTCTGTCGCTTTTGTACCAGATGAATACCAAAGATTTTAGCAATAATGAATTTTCAATTGATTCTTGTAATTAATATTGTACAGTATTAGTACCTCACAAAACATTTTAAAATATGCTCAACGTGTCTTAGTCCTCACGAGACCTTTAAACAGAAAAAATTCTTATTTCATTTTTTAAAATAATTTTCCAGATGTTCACACAATTGTCAAATCTTAAAATAATTTCTTATCTTTTTTAAGATATAATAGTTTATAGATTTTACCCACGGTGACACCGAAAATTTTATTTTCGGTTTCATCATATTAAAAAATTTCACTTTTGCAGTTACTTTTGCTTTTTACGCACTTACTTACATAAGTTTTAATTCATTTTTAAACTTTATTTACTACAATAAAATATTCGCTGAAAAATTTTTATGCTAGAAAAAAAATTAAAAAATTAAAATTTTGAAAATTTTTAACTGTTGGGATACTTTTTATCCTTAAGATTTTCTCAAAATTTATAATTTAAATTTCATTCATTTTATATAATTTTTTATTTAAAATTAATTGCGAAAATATTATTTATTCTTAAAATACAATTAAAAAATTTTTTGTAAATTTGCGTACTTTTAACTATGATTTTTTTTCAGTTACTCCTTTAAGAATATTTGATTTTAAGTAAAATTTCTTTTCATATATTATTTTAGTTTTATTATTTAAATATGATGGAAAATTATAGTATCTTTTTAGATTTATATTGTTTTATCTTAGTACTTTAAAATTGATCAGTTTACAATATTTTGACAGCAAATGAATTTTATCTCTACTACTTCCTATGGAGAATATACTAAAAATACAGATTTAATTGTATGATTTTTAGTACTTTTTGCTACAAAGTTCTGTTTTTAAATGGCTTGTGTTATTTAAGTAACATTATACTACAAAGTGGTACGTAAATATTTTGTTTTCTTCTGTAATCTGAAACCGGGTAAACACTCTAATATTAATAATTGAATTCTTTGGGAATAACAACTACAAAACTAAATAAAGAAATGCAAAATTGGGGGGAGCCATTTTTTTTATTCTTTCTGATTATTGGAAAGCGCCGTTCACTTTGTTTTCGCTTTGGACCTGTGAAAATATAGCCGCCATATTGATTTCCTTTATCGTCACCTCCAAAGATGAAGGAGAGAGAGAAAGATTAAGTGAAAAGAGCGACAGAACAAGGGGAGAGGTAGGAATGGGGGATAAGAAAAAGGAGACTTCCAGCTCGACAAAGTGTCGATAGTGGCGCTTCCAAGTAGGTGCGTTAAAAGTTTTCGGAATTAAGAATTGCCTAACAGGTTGTGTTATATTTGAAGTGTCTCGGCTACAAACGAATTAAGATATTCGAGTTAACGTGACAAAGCATGTGACAATAAGTCAATGAAGTTAAATGGATTGGATTGATTAAATATTAATTTCAACTTTAAACGATGGCATTTCAATCAAGAAGATGGACATTTGTATTAAGAGAAGGAGCAAATGAAAGGAGCTTTACGGAGTAGGGTTATTTTTGTGGCCAGAGTTTTTCCGCGTTATTTTTCAGAGGGACAGGTTAAAAAAGGGATCCTTCCTAATAATTTACGTTAAGTTTAAAATTAATGTATAGCTGATATTATACAAATTTAATTATTTTAACTTATTCAAACTATTCAAATTAATAATTATGATTCTTATGACTACAGATTCTATAATTTTGTCTCTTAATCCAAAATTCAATAGCGTAAAACATATCAATCAAGAACAATGCATCTAAGCTTTAAAATATTTTGACAGACTTTTACGTTACTTAAGGAAAACTAATATAAACGTTATCAGTACTCATCGGTACTAGATGAGGTGAAAAATAATATACCGTCCTTCCCGATAACTTACAGTAAGTTTTAAATTACTGTAAAACTGATATTATTCAAATTTAACTATTTTAACATATTTAAAATTATTCAAATTAATAATTATGTTTTTTGGGCTACAGAATCTATATATGTTCACTGTAATCCGCAAGTCAATAGCATAAAACAAATTATTCAAGGAAAATGCATTTGGTCTTCAATATTCTTTGACAGACTTCTACATTATATATAGGAAATTAAGATAAATGGGATTAGTAAGCCTTAGATTTTTGATGGTGGTGAAAATAATCTACAGTCTTACCTGATAATTTACAATAAAATTTAAATTACTGTATACCTGATATTATTCAAATCTAACTATTTTAACATATTTAAAATTAAGATATTTAAAATTAGGAAATTAAGATAAATTGGATTAGTATGCCATCGATTTTCGATGGTGGTGAAAATAATCTATAGTTTTTCCTGATAATTTACAATAAATTTTAAATTATTATATAGCTGATATTATTCAAATTTAACTATTTTAACATACTTAAAATTATTCAAATTAATAATTATATTTCTTGGGACTACAAAATCTATATTTATTCACTGTAATCCGCAAGTCAATATCATGAAACAAATTATTCAAGGAAAATGCATTTAGTCTTTAAATTGTTTGACAGACCTCTACATAATTTAAAGGAAATTAAGATAAACGTGATCAGTTTCGTGATCAGTTAGTCATCGATTTTTGATGAAAACAATCTACCGTCTTACCTGATAATTACAATAAATTTAAAATTATTGTATAACTGATATTATTTTAACATATAACTATTTTAACATATTTAAGGTTATTCAAATTAATAATTATGTTCATTGTGTCTACAGAATCTATATTTCTGAACTGCAATCCCCAAGCCAATAGCATAAAACAAATTATTCAAGAATAATGCATTTAGTCTTTAAATCTTTTTTGTTTGGCATGCTTCTACATTATTTAAAAAATATTAAAATAAATGGGATTAGTAAGCCATCGATTTTCGATGGTGGAGAAAATAATCTACAGTTTTACCTGATAATTTACAATATATTTTAAAATACCTGATATTATTCAATTCAACTACTTTAACATGTATAAAATTATTCAAATTAATAATTATGTTTCTTGGGTCTACAGAATCTATATTTCTTCACTGTAATCCGCAAGTCAATAGCATAAAACAAATTATTCAAGGAAAATGCATTTAGTCTTTAAATTGTTTGACAGACCTCTACATAATTTAAAGGAAATTAAGATAAACGTGATCAGTTTTGTGATCAGTAAGTCATCGATTTTTGATGATAACAATCTACCGTCTTACCTGATAATTACAATAAATTTAATATTATTGTATAACTGATATTATTTTAACATATAACTATTTTAACATATTTAAAATTATTCAAATTATTAATTATGTATCTTGGGACTACAGAATATATATTTCTGTACTGCAATTCCCACGCGAATAGCATAAAAAAAATTATTCAAGGAAAATACATTTAGTCTTTACTATTATTTCACAGACTTCTACATTATGTAAAGGAAATTAAGATAAATGGAATTGGTAAGTCATCGATTTTCGATAGTGGTGAAAATAATCTACAGTCTTACCTGATAATTTACAATACAATTTAAATTACTGTATACCCGATATTATTCAAATTTAACTATTTTAACATATTTAAAATTAGGAAATTAAGATAAATGGGATTAGTAAGTCATCGATTTTCGTTGGTGGTGAAAATAATCTACAGTATTACCTGATAACTTACAATAAATTTTAAATTACTGTATACCTGATACTATTCAAATCTAACTATTTTAACATGTTTAAAATTATTCAAACTGATAATTATATGTTTCTTGTGACTTTAGAATCTATATTTCTTCAATGTATTCCGCAAATCAATGGCATAAAAAATTACTCGTGGAAAATGCATATAGTCTTTAAATTTTTTGACAGACTTCTACATTATGTAAAGGAAATTATGATAAACGAGATCAGTTACGTGATCAGTAAGTCATCGATTTTTGATGAAAATAATCTAGCGTCTTACCTGATAATTACAATAAATTTAAAAATTACTGTATAACTGATATTATTCAAATTTATCTATTTTAACATATTTAGTGTTATTCAAATTAATAATTATGTTCATTGTGACTACAGAATCTATATTTCTGTACTGCAATCCCCAAGCCAATAGCATAAAAAAATTATTCAATTAAAATACATTTATTCTTTAATATTCTTTGACAGACTTCTACATTATATAAAGGAAATTAAGATAAATGGGATTAGTAAGTCATCGATTTTCGATGGTGATGAAAAT
>CM063504.1:17476950-17484450 GCA_032207245.1 Pardosa pseudoannulata | reverse complement strand
AACATAATTTCAAAGTATCTTATTAAGACACTTTAGGATCTTACTAAATATATATTTTGTGTCAGCATTTATCAAACTTTATCAAATTTTCTTACCTAATAGGAAACATAATTTTCATAAATATATCTAGATCTACAAGCAACAAGGTCTAAACTTTGGAAAACTGCCAGCAAGCATATATAACTTACGATTCCTTGATACTCTCATAGCTATAACTGGTCTCATGTTATAAAAAAATGTGTGCTTTTCACAAGCTTTAAAAATTAGCTTACAATAATCTATACCTGTCGTCTAGACCAGGATAAATCTAGTTTACGAAAAAAAATTATCAATCAAATTTCGATTCAGCTTGAATATAGATGAACGTAGGAACAAATCAGACAAGTAACTTAATAAATTTAAATACAAGTTGAAAATATTTTCAAAGTATCTTAATAAGATACTTTGATTTTTGAAAAATTGTGAAAATCATGCTGCCTAATAGGTAACATAATTTCCATCAAAGTATCTTAATAAGACACTTTGTGATCTTACTAAATATATATTTTGAGTCCCCGTTTATCAAACTTTATCAAATTATGTTACCTAATAGATAATATAATTTTCATAAATTTATCTGGATTTACCTGCAAGCTACAAGCTCTGAATAAACTTTGGAAAACTGCAAAGTTAAAACTGCCGGTAAGCACATATAACTTACGATTCCTTTATACTCTCCTAGCTATAATTGGTCTCATATTATAAAAAATGTGTACTTTTCACAAGCTTTAAAAATTAGTTTACAATAATCTATACCTGTTGTCTAGATCAGGCAAAATATAGTTTACTAAATAAAATTATTTTAATCAATCAAATTTCGATTCAGTTTCAAGATAGATTAGCTTAGTAACGTATTAGACAAGTAATTCATAAAATTAAAGATAAGTTGAAAATATTTTTAAATACTCGAGACAGATTTAGTAGTTTTCAGAAAAAAGTGGATTAATAGTTTTAAAAAAATGTGCGAAAAATGGTGGTTTCCAATTTATTCACATTCAATGACACCCAGCATTTTGATCTGGGTTGTCAAGACATTAATGAGGTCCAACACAAAACTTCATCTAGTAGAATAATTTTATTATTATATAAAGCAAACTACATGTCTTTCAGTTGTTAAAATCGATATTATTTTTGAATTATATTGATTATTCCAAACATTCTACCAGGATTTAAAAGTTAGTCTATAACAGAATTAACTTTTCAAGAACTGGAAAATTTAATTTGATGTGCCTCCAATTTTATT
Source organism: Pardosa pseudoannulata (assembly GCA_032207245.1). Classification (NCBI taxonomy): domain Eukaryota; kingdom Metazoa; phylum Arthropoda; class Arachnida; order Araneae; family Lycosidae; genus Pardosa; species Pardosa pseudoannulata. The sequence goes on along the minus strand of CM063504.1, from coordinate 17,483,168 downwards.
AAAATCATATTATTAAGTGTGTAGTAGGTTATTTTATTAGGTGTGAAATTTTGAACTCACACTCAGTTTTTAAATGTCTTTGGAGATTTATTTAGGTAGAAAAATTTTAAATATATTTAACTCGCAACAAAAGATGACTCTTAAAAAAGTTTTTCTTCAAGTGTAATTACTATTAAATTCTTTAAGTGTAAATAAAAAAATTCTAAATTTCCTTGGGATTATTTCTAATTTAAGAAATTTTTATATAAACATACACATCAGGTGGAATATTACAAGTATGCAAAAATACAAAAAATAGACATTTGTTTTCCAACTATCTTAAAGGAAGAAATTCCCACAAATATATTCATAATAGCTTTACTTTTTTCTAGGTAAATGACTTTTTAAGTATCCAATTATAATTTTAAGAAAAATGGAAAATTCAACTGAATTTTAATAGTATCATCCTAATTGCTTCCTTAATTATGACTGATGACTTTTGAGAAAACCTACTCTTACCTACAAAATCCAATTATCTTTAAATTATGATTTACTAGCAGAAATATCTCCATTTTACTTATATTTAAAATTTTAAAGGGCACAAAAAAAATAATTGCCATTCATACGTAAACTCGTTGCTGTTGGGACGAACTACTACAAAAACATGTTTAATGATGATAGGAAAAATAAACAAGGGGTATTTGCAACACAAAAAAATAAACAATAAAAACAAAAAAAACAGTTATGTTTTAACAAAAATAAATATTAATTTTAAAATTTCCCAAAATAAACAAGAAGCATTTGTAATACAAAAACACAATGAAAAAACTAGATATAAAAAATACCAAATGCTATTATTAAATAATTTTGTACAAGGAAAATAAAAAAAGGGCAATAGGAAAATTATAATAAAACACGTCTGAATTTTACAGACACAAACTCTTTGATCTTTTCATCCTCGTTATCGGTTTACAAACTCTATTTTCAGTTGAAATAGTTGCAGAATATGTTAACCACACTTGACATAAACGTTACTTAATATTAAATCGGCTAGGGTGAAAAGTTTCTGCGGGAGAGCTCCAAAGACGTATTAATTCAATGACCTCATTATATTAATTTTGGGTTAAAAACACCCATTAACACAAACACATACATACATACATACATACATACATACATATATATATATATATATATATATATATATATATATATATATATATATATATATATATATATATAAAATTCTTCTCTCCTTGTGTTTGTAATAGAACCCCTCCTAAACGGCTGGTCTGATTTTGAGGAAATTTTGTGTATTTAATTAAGTACATTTGAGAATGGTTTGGATTCACAATTTGATCCGATAGAAAATAATCGAGAATTGCACGCTTATTGAGATTATTATAATGCCTCTAGAAATCTTTCGCTGCTAAAGTATCTGTGGCGCAGAGGTCAGCGGAAAGATCTTCAGTAGGAGAAGTCCCAGGATCGAATCCCCGTGTAGGTCATGTGGGAATTTTGATTTAATCTAATTAAGTTTGTGATTCCTGTAAGAGTGGTGGCGTCAACCATTTTTAAAATCATTTTTTTCCTTCCAAAAATTTCCATCCAATTTATAATTTATTTAAAAAACATTTTAAAATTTTTGCATTTATAGCGTTAAAACACAACAACGTCTGTCGGATTGTCTAGTATATATATGTGTGTGTGCGTGTATCTGAACACAAAAGATGAATTTTGTTTAATCTTTACAAGGGGGTGATAGAAGACCTCGTTTAAAAGATTAAAAGTATTATGTCATGTGGTATCTCTAACATAGTACATAGACACTTTTAGACAAATTTTATTCTATTGTGTTTGCTAGATTGGATGAAAAACATTGAATAATTCATCCCTCTTTGAGCGGTTAACTTTTATTTCACAGGATACCTGCCGAATTTGACGCCTCTAAATTTTGCCGCGTGCGTGAGGGGCAATTCATGCTATGGACTGTTTACGATTCTAGCAGTAAGAACTTGGATGTAGCAGTATGAAAACAAAAAAAACTTAAGCTTTTTTTTGCTAGCTGGTATTAAACTTTATTTGCTTTACAACATTACGATAAAAACTGTGTAAGTTTACTTTAATAAATTAACTTCTAAACCGGCAGTATTAATGTTTTTTAGACGGATTGATAATACAAAACTCACTGACTGTAATTAAATACAAATTGCTGAATGAGTAAAAAAACATAGAATATCATTTCAAATATTTTAGAAATGATGTGATAATTAAAATTACCGCTCTATCATAAATATTTAACACAACATTTGTTTTATTTATAAGAAAATAAAACCATATTTGAAAATAGTGTTTAGATCACAAAATCCTTTATATATTACCTGATTTAACATACTGAATACATAAAACACTATAGAGCATGAATTCGAACTTATTAGAAACTATGTGCTTATAAAAATTATTGCTCTATCATTAATGATTAACAGAACACCTCCTTTATTTATAAGAAGCTAGAAATTGTATTTAAAAACCGTACATATATTGTAAAATCTTTTGTAATTTGTTTTAATATATTCAATGTGGGAAAAACCATAGAAAGTCAGCTTAAACTTTTTAGAAATTGTGAATTTATTAAAATTATTGCTCTATTAGGAATAGTTAGCAGAACATCTGCTTTATTTATAAGAAACTAAAAATTATAATATTTAAAAATAATAAAATATTTTATATATTACTAGATTTAACATACTGAGTGCTTGAAAAATCATAGTACATCAATTTAAACGTTTTCTAATATATATGCTTATTAAAATTATTGTTTTATCCTGAATGGTTAACAGAACATCTGCTTTATTTATAAGAAACTAAAAATTGTATTTAAAATAGTAAAATATTTCCTATATTACTTTATTTAACATACTGAGTACTTGAAAAATCATAGTACATCAATTTAAGCGTTTTCAAAATTATGTGCTTATTAAAATTATTTTTTTACTGAAAGGGTTAACAGAACATCTGCTTTATTTATAAGAAACAAACATTATATTTAAAAATAGTAAAACATTTTCTATGTTACTTGATTTAACATACTGAGTGGAGAAACCATAGTACATCAATTTAAACAAAATCATGTGCTTATTAAAATTATTGTTTATTCTTAAATGGTTAACAGAACATCTGCTTTATTTATAAGAAACTAAAAATTATATTTTAAAATAATGCGTAGATCATAAAAACTTTCATACATTACTGTATAAATACTCCCCTTAATCTCGCTTCCTCTATTTATGACACTAAATATATTTTATACTCTAAACCGATTACTTTTATTTTTGATCTACTTTTTTTTATAATCCTATCACATGAGGATAAGAAACCTATAAATATTTTTGCTTGGGGTTTAGCTCTTAATTTCTCAGAAAATTTTCTGGAATAGAGGCGATCTTTTTATCTTTTAGTTCATAATAAAATCTCTCGTAGTGTAAGAAAGAGATTATAATCTACCAGATATCACAGAGTCATTCTATATTATTTTGTTTAAAATTCTTGTTGGTTATTTTTAGAACCCCTGCTGTAAGGCTGTCGGAAAAACTTATTTTATCCATTATTACCGCTTCAGTCTGGATAATTAAAGTTCGCATATGAAGTTAGTATTTATTTGTAAGTTTATAGTTGATATTAAATTTTATCTAATATTAAACTAACAATATAAACAAATTTGAAAATAACACAAATAAATTTACTAAACAAAATTATTACTTGCATTGCAATTGCTTCTTATGGCATTCGTCAGTACCAATTCTCAGATATTTGTTCCCCATTTTTACTATGGGAGCACCATGTAGGCAGCCAACATTACTCTTTAGAAACAACACAAACAAAGTGGGCCTTAGTAATTTAGAAACAGGAACCAAACAGACGACTCCAGGTTTGGACTGCGTTTAGTAACTTTAAAATCATTCTAACAATAAGTTACATTCGGTTCAGCTTTTTTTTACCTTTTCCTCTGAGCCGTCGTCAAAGACATGCAGAACAGGACCGGTTTGAAGTAGGAAGAAACTTCGGATTTCTCCCAACCAATAGAAGGGCCCGTTGGTTTGGCGGAATTCTGACCCCTCCGTTCTTGAATGGACTCCTGTTTTTTCTCCTCGGGGCAGTCGGATTTTTTTAGAGGACAAGTTTGTTACCAAAGGAGGTGTGAGAGGAGGTTTGTTACCAAAGAGGGTGAATGCTGCTGGCATCCGCTGCTTCCGGGATAGATATTTTTTGGAGCGACACGAGAAAAAGGAAAAGAGACGCCATTTCTTGGCGAGACCAACGCCTTCTATATTTACAAATGTATTCCAGTTGTATTCCTTAGGCATTTAATTGTACAAAATTATTTAATCAAGACATAATTGTCCATGTGTTTTTTAATGAGCTTTAATTTCTTCTTTCTCAAACACTAGGCCAACGTGACATTATTTTGACAGTCATCTCGCAACCTTTCTATTACGAGATTGTTGTTTTTCCCAACTGAGCTACCATGGTTCAACGTTCTTACAATGAATGACCTATTTTATTTAAAATTAAATTTTAATAAATTTAGCGAGTTATATTTAATGGTTGAAATTTGCACTTGCGTTTATTGCTAATTTACTTAAATAGAAGCAAGATATGAAAAAAAAATAGAAAAAATGAGACAAAACCTCACCAGTATCGATTAAAAAAAATCAGATACATACTTCCGTCTATAATTAAAATTCACTGATTAGATCCCATCAACTACGTTAACACCGGATCTAAGACTGTGACATAAATAAAACATAAAGGATCCTAGTAATGTAGTACCAGGGACCATGCTAGGCACCCACTTGGAGGTATTTGAGAACACCAAACTATCTTATGTACTTTAGCCTTCATTAATGAACACGACGGATCTTAGGCTTGCCCGAGCCTCCGACTCACAACCTTCGGATTACGAGATCGTTGATTTGCCAACTAAGCTACCACGGTTCAAATTTCTCAAAAGGAAAAAATTTATTTTATTTAAACTTATTTTTTAATAAGCTTAAAAATAAACAGCTCTAACTGGCCGTTTATCTTTGCAATTGAATAATTTTCCGAATTTATTTCTAGAAAAGCAATGTATGTAAATTTTTTTTTAAATAACACTCGATTTTACCATTGTCGATTAGTTACTAAGTAAATGCTGTAAAACCAGGGCTAAGCCTCTTACACAGATAAAAAGTTAAATATTTTTAATTTTGCTAATGATTATTCTATTACACCTTGTAGTGAAATAAGTTTACCATTTTAAAAAATTACGAAAATTGATGTTAAAAAAAAAGAACTTTGAAAAACTAAATAGATTGAGTAAAATAAATGCAGTTAAAAATCACTAAAATTTATATCGTCTTAAGATATACTTTATAGACTATGACAGGCATTGCGTTATGTAAAAAATTTAAATTGATTTAGTTATTAAAGAAACACTTCTCACTTAAAAAAATGTAAATATAAGATTTTTCTTATTTTTCTTATTCTTTCATGATATTTTATGCTCTAAACTGACCTCCTTTCTTATTTTTAATCCTCTTCTTTTACGATACCAACTATTTTTTTTTGTAACTAATATCGTAAACACGTGGGATTCTCAGCATTTGATATCTATTTTTATTTAATTAGTTTAATTTGGTTCTAAAATAATAATATCTCCACCAGTTACATGAAATTTTAATTTCCTTTGTCGATTCAATGCCAATTAATTGCAAAATAACATTTGAATGTCAATGTGGCAATTTTATTCAACTTCGGTTGCTCATGTAAATATATATATATATATATATATATATATATATATATATATATATATATATATATATATATATACATACATATATATATATATATATATATATATATATTACATATATATATATATATATATTAATATACATATATACATATATACATACATACATATATATACATATATATATATACAGATATATATACATATATATATATATATATACATATATATATACATACATATATATATATATACATATATATATATATATATATATATATATATATATATATATGTGTGTGTGTGTGTGTGTGTGTGTGTGTGTGTGTGTGAGAGAGAGAGAGAGAGAGAGAGAGAGAGAGAGTGCGTGTGTGTGTGTACTGTTCTTTTTGGGCTTCTTGTGTTTTTGTTTTTTTTTTGGTAAACTTTCACGGTTTTAATTTAT
>CM063504.1:17471534-17476850 GCA_032207245.1 Pardosa pseudoannulata | reverse complement strand
ATGCTATACATATAATGGAAAATTAAAAATAATTTAATAAAATGTTGTGGGGTAGAAAGTTTTGCAGTGAATTCTGTTGAAGGACTACATTTTTGAAAATATTTTTTAATCTATACCGTCCAGGTTTTATAGTGGTTAGAATTATGAGCTTCAATGTTACCAAATACACTAAACTTTTAATAATAATTTAATCTTTTTTACTCTAAGCAAGTGTGTTTAAGTGGGTTAAGTTAGTTTCTATTAAATTTTAATCTGATAAAGGTTAAAGTAAATCCCTTTAATTTAACTCTAACTATTTTTAATCTTAGTTACTTGATCTCGTTTTATTTTTCATGTCTGAAGCCCATGTCAGAGCAGTTTAATTAGTAATTTGGAAATCGTTTTTTTTATGCTCCGTGGTCTTTTTTTTTTTTTCTTCAGCATGTGAATAATTGTAAAGTTTACGAAATCATGAAGGAGTATAAAAGGGGTCACTTTACGTTCAGCTTTTGCCTGTTGCTCGTCGTGTTTTGCTTCGTCGATATAGTTTTTATTCCATCGGTAAACTACATAAATTAGTCACTTGCCAGAATGTTTAATTTGTAACTTAGTTTTGTATAATCGGCCAACTTTTTTGGATGTTCTATTTAATTGTTTTTTATTTACGTTGTTTTTGAGAATGAAAAAAATAAACTTTGATGTTTTTATATTTTTGATGTAACTTCTTTAAAGAAACCCAGTCTTCAGTTAGGCCATGCTACTGTGCTAAACATCAGTGGAAACTTGCTGACTGTTAGTGTCGAAACATTCCAACCGATATGCATGGGTTCTATTCTTATGTAAGACATGGTTTGGTTTAGTTTGGTTTGGATAGCTACGGTCTACTTTGTGCAAAACCGGGGCTAATGAGACGGGGACCTACAGCTTAAAGCCGATTCCGAACGGCTACGTACATCCATGCCACAGTGGGATTCGAACACACGAACTCCGGTACCGAAGATCAGCACCCTAACAAATCAGCCATCGCTCGGCGAAAGATATTTGAAAAATTAGAAGATGAAGCGAACCGATATCAGCCAGTTACCACGTGGACATGGAGCTGCCAACACCTTTTCCACGCTTAGCTCCTCCACGAAAGATGAAAGACATGGGGGCACTAGCAATGTCCCTTCATAAGGAGCAGTATTGACTGCTTTTATGTTGCTCTCCTATTAAAGAGGTCAGCTAAATTTCCAATATTATACAGACCAATGCATAAAGGCAAGTGCAACCCTTTAAGAAGAATATTGAATTTTATTCATAATTCTTTTTTTATTGATTTAGTGGTTCATTTGTTTTATGTAACAGCTTCAAATATATAAGAATACTGATAAAAGGGTATTATTTCAGATTGTGAAATTCAAAGATCATTGTATAATAAAAATGCAGGTAATATATAAACGTACCTACTGTGAAAATGTCGCAACTGTTGATCAGAAATTTATGACATGGTGTGTATCACATAATGAAAATATGGAATTTCGTTTGAGCGATTAAAATTTGCAAGTCTAAAATTTCACCAATAAAAAATGTGTCGAATGCTGCGAAGTATAGAGACAAAAATCTCGGGATAGAAGAATGATAAAAATCACATAAAATGAGTTTAAATCTCGGGACGTCTATGACAAAAATCTCTCAAAATGAGTCCAAGACAAAAATCTCGGGATAGAAGAATGATAAAAATCACTTAAAATGAGTTTAAATCTCGGGACGTCTATGATAAAAATCTCTCAAAATGCGTCTAAGACAAAAATCTCTGGATAGAAAAATGATAAAAATCACTTAAAATGAGTTTAAATCTTGAGACGTCTATGACACAAATCTCTCAAAATGTGTCTAAGACAAAAATCTCGGGATAGAAGAATGATAAAAATCACTTAAAATGAGTTTAAATCTCGGGAAGTCTATGATAAAAATCTCTCAAAATGCGTCTAAGACAAAAATCTCTGGATAGAAAAATGATAAAAATCACTTAAAATGAGTTTAAATAGATTAAATTTACTAAAATCAGTTAAATAAAATCATTTAACACATTGTGTGCGGGTCATTTCAAAGCGAAATTGTACCAGGAGCGGGCGTTTTGCACTTAAATTTAGTTACTCAAGTTAAATCTGAATAGATCGAAAATTATTTAATTTTTTAACCAACTTTCCAATATTTTATATTGAAATTTATAAACAAATATATAAATAGACAAATAAACAAATATAAATTTATAAATATACATATATAATATCATTTTCCAAAAGGATTACATAAAAAGTTAATTTTAAATCTAAATTGATTTTTTAATCAACATTCCCCGTTCTGTGGTTCCGCATCAAAAAATGTAAAAAAACTAGTTTTTACTTGTCTAATTTTTTTCAAGATTCTATGTAGTAGACAAGAACATTTGGCTTCGATTTTCAGTATACCGTTATTTTTGTTCCCACAAACAAACCATGTTGTTACACTAACCTGTATTAGTACGTGATCCGCTCTCAAGTATCAATCATCAGAAAACGTACTAGTACGCATACAATGTATTAACTGTGGGATAATTTAACACAAGAATTAAATTTAATAAAAAAAAAATTTACTAGCATCGATATTAGTTACTGATTTATGATTGAAAACAATAGTTTTAAATCGATTAAAAGTAGATTGATTTGACACAAGTATTAAATTAACTAATAAGAGAAGAAAATAGAAAAATGATTAATTCTGTCATTAATTATTGAAATTTAAATTGTTTAAATTAATTTGACTAATAGCCGATTGATTACACAAAAATTAAATTGTTTGAAAAAAGGAGACAAGTTTAAAAAAAAGATTAATTTTGGTCTTTACTTATTTCTTTCAATTAAAATAGATTAAACTAAATGAATCAAAATGCTAAACATTGTGTTGAGATTTAACAATACCAATTAAATAAACAAGATATTTTTAATGTGGTATAAAACAACTCAATGACCCAAGAATTATATCGATTAATAAAAGAGAAAATCGAAAAACTATTAATTCTGATTTATCATTTAAGATTAATATCAATTAAATTACACCTATTAACTCCAGGCTGATTTGATATACGTATTAAATCGACTAAAAATAACGACAATTGGAAAATGGGTAATTTTATCTTTAATTATTGTTTACAGCTAATATCGAGTAAACTAAATAAACCAATTGTTAATTAATTCGACAAAAAATATAGTGGTTAAACATAAAAAAATCGAAAAAGGATTAGTTTTATATTTAATTATTGCTTACTAAAATCAAATAAGTTAAATCATCAACTACGGATTGATTTGACACATGAATTAATTTGTCTTAAAATAAGACAATCGAAAAATGATTAAATTTCCCATTAATTATTGAGACTTGAATTGTTTAAATTAATTTAATTAATAGCCGATTGATTTGAAACAAAAGTAAATTATTTAAAAAAAAGAAGACAAATTTAAAAAAAAGATTAATTTTGTGTTTATTTATTGCTTACAATTAAAATTGGTTAAACTAGATGAACCAAGTGCTAAACATTGTGTTGAAATTTAACACTAACAATTGAATATACAAGATATTTTTAATGTGAAATAAAACAGCTCAACGACCCAAGAATTATATCTATTAATAAAGGAGACAATCGAAAAATTATTAATTCTGATTTATCGTTTACAATTAATACCAGTTAAATTAAGTCTATTAACTCCCGGTTGATTTGATACAAGTATTAAATCGACTAAAAATAACGAAAATTGGAAAATGGATATTTTCATTTTTAATTATTGTTTACAACTAAAATCGAGTAAACTACATAAATCAATTGTTAATTAATTTGACAAAAATATAGTGGTTAAAAATAAAAAAATCGGAAAAAAATTAGTTTTATGTTTAATTATTGCTTACTAAAATCGATTAAGTTAAATCATCAATTGCCGATTGATTTGACACTGAAATTAAATTGTCTTAAAATAAGACAATCGAAAAATGATTAATTTTGTCTATAATTATTGAGACTTGAATTGTTTAAATTAATTTGATTAATTCATATTTAATATATATCGATTCATACAAAAATAAATTGTTTGAAAAAAGTAGTCATGTTTATAAAAAGATTAATTCTGCGTTTAATTATTGCTTACAATTAAAATTGATTAAACTAAATCAACCAAATGCTAAACATTGTGTTGAGATTTAACAATAGCAATTAAATAAACAAGATATTTTTAATGTGGTATAAAACAACTCAATGACCCAAGAATTATATCGATTAATAAAAGAGAAAATCGAAAAACTATTAATTCTGATTTATCATTTAAGATTAATATCAATTAAATTACACCTATTAACTCCCGGCTGATTTGATACAAGTATTAAATCGACTAAAAATAACGACAGTTAGAAAATGGATAATTTCATCTTTAAATATTGTTTAACACTAAAATGAAGTAAACTAAATAAACCAATTGTTAATTAATTTGACAAAAAGTATAGTGGTTAAAAATAAAACAATCGGAAACGAATTAGTTTTATGTAAATTATGGCTTACTAAAATCCATTAAGTTAAATCATCAACTGCCGATTGATTTGACACTGTAATTAAATTGTCTTAAAATAAGACAATCGAAATATGATTAATTTTGTCATTAATTATTGAGACTTAAATTGTTTAAATTAATTTAATTAATTGCCGATTGATTTGAAACAAAAGTAAATTGTTTGAAAAAAGTAGACATGTTTAAAAAAAGATTAATTTTGTGTTTATTTATTTCTTACAATTAAAATTGATTAAACTAAATCAACTAAATGCTAAACATTGTGTTGATATTTTAATACTAACAATTGAATAAACGAGATATTTTTAATGTGGTATAAAACAGCTCAATAGCTTAAGAATTCTATGGATTAAAAAAGGAGACAATCAAAAAATTATTAATTCTGATTTATCATTTACAATTAATACCAATTAAATTACACTTATCAACTCCCGGCTGATTTGATACAAGTATTATATCGACTAAAATATCGACAATTGGAAAATCGATAATTTCATCTTTAATTATTGTTTACATCTAAAATCGAGTAAAGTAAATAAACCATTGTTAATTAATTCGGCAAAAATCTGGTTAAAAATAAAACAATAGAAAAATAATTTTATCTTTATTTATTATTTATTAAAATCAGTTAAGTTAAATCATCAACAGCCGATTGATTTGCCACAGGAATTAAATTGTCTTAAAATAAGACAATTGAAAAATGATTAATTTTCTCTTTCATTATTACTCACTAAAATTAAATAAATTCAATCAATTACTGCTT
>CM063504.1:17459034-17464034 GCA_032207245.1 Pardosa pseudoannulata | reverse complement strand
ATTAAATCTCAAAATTTATTATAATTTAGTATCAGTATAATGATATTATTCCACTAAATTAGGATTTCAAATAGCTGTAACAAAAGTAGCTACGCACTTTTTATTGGTTAATAATCTTAGAGCAATACAATAGACCTTAGCACTCGAAACCAGCCAAAACTATTTCTTATTGGCCAAACGGAATGTCAAATGAACACACTACTACCCTGTAGAAAACTAAAGCATCCACTTTAGAAATCGAATGGCTAAACTGTATTCTGTAAAGAACCTCATTTTTCAATAAAACAAGAGCAAATTCATTGCCAAACATCTAATATTTCATGTACCAAAAGTAGAGAGCATCGGAATCCAAAGGCAGCACATAATAATAGAATGTAAAATAAATCTAATTCTTTTTTCTAATTTTTTTTCTCTCCGAAAATTTGAAAAGAATTTTCGAAAACATTTATTTCTGAAAATTAAAAAAAAGGGTTTTTTAAAACTATATTCTGCTCTAAATAAAAATATATAAAAGGATTTCAAAGACAATTAGAAAGTTTTATATGTTTTTTCACTCTTTTTCTGTTTTTACGCATCCGCAAATCTTTTTTCTACCAAAAAACAGCAATAATATGTTATGTGATTTTCTTTTTTAAAGCAATATGTTAAAATTTTAATTTTTGTATTGAGATTAAGAAATTGAATTTGTTTTCTACATAACCAACACACACTTTCATATATTTGTGTGTTTGTATTATTTTATTCAGAACAAACTTATATTTGCACCTCTATAATACGGTGATATAGATTAGAAGATATTAATATAAAGATTATTTGGTAAACGATATCACAATATAAAAATTCAGATATCACCCAGGTGTAGTCCAGAATTAAGTTTAATATCCAGAAATTAACTTTAATATAGTTTTTAATCTAAATGAGTAGCGTATACTTTTTCCGAAAATTTTGTAGGATGTTAAGAAAATATTTTCTTTAAAATCTCTTAAAATCTTTCTTCTGCCAAAGAACAGCAATAATATGTTCTTTGGTTTTCTTTTTTAAAGCAATATGTTAAAATTTAAATTTATGTATTTAGGCTAAGAAATTGAATTTGTTTTCTAGATAACCAACACACACTTTCATATATATGTGTGTTTGTATTGTTTTATACGGAACAAACTTATATTTGCAACTCTATAATAAGGATATATATATTAGAACATATTAATATATAGATAATTGGTAAACGATATCACAATATTAAAATTCAGATATCATACAGCTCTAGTTTTGACATCCAGAAATTAACCTTAATATAAGTTTGAATCTAAATTAGTAGCGTATACTTTTTCCGAAAATTTTGCAGTATGTTGAGAAAATATTTTCTTTAACATCTCTTAAAATCTTTTTTTTTTCCGAAGAACAGCAATAATATATTCTGTGATTTTCTTTTTTAAAGCAATATGTTAAAATTAAAATTTATGTATTTAGATTAAAAAATTGAATTGGTTTTCTAGATAGCAAACACACATTTCATATAAATATATATGCAAGTCTGTGTTATATTATACAGAACAAACTTATATTTGCAACTCTATAATAATGATGATATATATTAGAACATATTAATATATAGATATTTGGTAAATGATATCACAATACTATAATTCAGATATCATCCAGATGTAGTTTTGACATCCAAAAATTAACCTTAATATAGTTTTTATTTTAAATTAGTAGTGTATACATTTTCCGAAAATTTTGTAGAATGTTCAGAATATATTTTCTTATTTAGAATCACCCATGCCAAACACTTTTATTATTATATCTTAAAATTTATTAAAATTTGGAATCAGTATAGGGATATTTCACTAAATTAAGAAACCAAATAGCTGTAAAAAAGTAGCTACACACTTTTTATAGAGTTTCTTTTTTTAAATTAGTAGCGTATACATTTTCCGAAATTTTTTTGGATGTTCAGAAAATATTGAGATTTAGAATCACCCATGCCAAACACTTTTATATCTCAAAATTTATTATAATTTGGAATCAGTATAATGCTATTCCACTAAATTAGGATTCCGAATAGCTGTAAAAAAAGTTGCTACACACTTTTTATATAGTTTTTATTTTAAATTAGTAAAGTATAATTTTTCCGATAAATTTGTAGGATGTTCAGAATATATTTTCTTATTTAGAGTCACCCATGCCAATGACTTTGGTTAATATATCTGAAAATTTATTATAATTTGTAATCAGTATAGTGATATTTTACTAAATTAGGATTCCGAGTAGCTGTAAAAAAGTAGCTATGCACTTTTTAAATAGTTTTTATTTTAAATTTTTAAAGTATACTTTTTACGAAAATTTTGTAGGATGTTCAAAAAATATTTTCTTTTTTAGAGTCACCCATGCCAAACACTTTGATTATTAAACCTCAAAATTTATTATAATTTAGTATCAGTATAATGATAGTATTCCACTAAATTAGGATTTCAAATAGCTGTAACAAAAGTAGCTAAGCACTTTTTTTTGGTCAATAATCTTAGAGCAATACAATAGACCTTAGCACTCGAAACCAGCCAAAACTATTTCTTATTGGCCAAGCGAAATGTCAATTGAACACACTACTACCCTGGTAGAAAACTAAAGCATCCACTTTAGAAATCGATAGGCTAAACTGTATTCTGTAAAGAACCTCATTTTTCAATAAAACAAGAGCAAATTCATTGCCAAACATCAAATATTTCATGTACCAAAAGAAGAGAGCATCGGAATTCCAAAGCAGCACATAATAATAGAATGTAAAATAAATGTAATTCAGATTTACTTTTGTATTTCGGCAATCATTGATCGCCCTTTGCATTTCGTAGTCGATTATTTATGAGGGGCTTGGGTAATCGATAACGCAATCTCGGCCTTTAATTCTTTGTTCAGTGAATTGGGAAGTCCGGGAGGAAATTTGATACGATATCATTGTGTATATATCATCAATCCTGTTTTGACTCTGACGTGCATTTACATCTGCAATGGTGTTAATTCTTGGAATTAAATTCAGCACTAACCAATACTATTCACGCACACAAACATATATATATATATATATATATATATATATATATATATATATATATATATATATATATATATATATATATATGTATGTATGTGTGTGTGTATGTGTGTGTGCGTTGTAACGTATCCGGTCCCTGTTTTAGATGACACAAGGAAGGATCAGGTGTATCTCGATTAATGAATTTATTTACACTTCTGCTATATACATCATTTCACAACTACACAAAAAAAACAATTTCCGATCACAGGTAAGTGATTAGTACACGTAGGCCTGAGTAGAGACGGGTACCTAAACTAAATTCAGTCTCTGCCGAAATATGGGTTATTAGACGGAAGGAACAATTCGGTAGCTCTCGCGAAAGTTCACTGAAGAACTGGTAGAATATCAAAGCACAGTTAGAGTTCCGAAGGAAAAATGCAAAATGTTATATATATTATATGGATTATAGCAAAAAAAACTCTCTGATAAAGCGATTGGTCGAGGTGACCTCTGGATTAGCTGGTTGATAGCTAACTGACTTCTTTGAAAAACAAATTTTCTCTCGTCCCTTTCTAGGGGAGGAGTCTCTAAGAGAGGGGCCTCACCCACAATTTCATTATTGGATCACCTAGCGATGACCTCACCTTCGAACAACTGGATTGGTCCGGGGTAAACAATCATCGGCCGCAAACCCAGGTTCCCTTTAATTCTCAGCGGATACATCTAAGTCGAGGCGAATCCTTTGTCGTTCCAGTGATCATATTTTTGGCTGTTAGTGAAAGTGCCGGGTTGTCTGGTATATTGTTCCTCTACTATAGGCACAACAGTGTAGATATCTTGGTGCCGGGGAAAACAATCCTTTTGTATCCACACAAGCGAAGTCCGCCTCTTAAAGCAAATTTCTTTGATGTCGACACACCGCTAAATCACGCCGTTAAATTGTATACATGTATATATATATATATAAAGATATTTTTATCACTTTCGATTTAAGATTCTATTTTCCCTTTAATTCTTTTCAAGAAACCCTCGTGAATATTCTCGAATGTTCGGTAGTAGAAATCCTTATTATATATATTTATTATATCCTTATTACATACATAGATATATATGTATATAAATGTATATATATATATATATATATATATATATATATATATATATATATATATATATGTTATGTATTTATATGTAATGATATTTTTATCACTTTCGGTTTAAGATTCTATATTCCCTTTAGTTCTTTTAAAGGAACCATCTAAAATATTCTCGAATGTTTTCTACTAGAAATCCTTCCGGTTCCATATCTAAAAATAGAGTTATAAAACGTGAGTTCAGGAAAATATTTCAATGTCACTGGATCCTCGAGTAGCGTGTGGATGTCGAACTTGTAGTGTTACGACGTATAGCTTATAACAATAAGAACTTTTATTCTTGACTAAAATATAAAGCTATTTACAAATTTTTCCGATTGAAAATCACAGTGTGTTGGTAAGCTGGTACGGGTCTTAAATGTCCCAGGTTCGAGGAGAACATAAAAAACAATCTGCGTTCACTCGCCGACAGATATAAGATTGTACCGGGGTACAGCTTGGACTCCTTAAGTCCCACGCAAAACTGGAGATTGGCACTCCAAGAAACAAACCGCAACTTCCGTCGCCTTCGCACGTTCAATTCTCTCTCCTCGTAGTCAATCTTACGCCGGCAAAAACTTGCGCCGGCTGCCGATACCTTTCGCTCACCAGTCTGTTTTTTCCGAGTTGAGTCCGACCTTCTGTTTACCTCGGACATCTCAAATCTCGTCGAACCGAAAATCTTGTGTAGTTTAATGTTAAAATTCTAGACCGAATGTCACCTTGTCCTGGGTTTGAACAAAACCTCTTTGTGAAGCCAATGGGGTGTAGTGACGTCACAACATTAAGAATAAATTACTTTTTACACAATTATACTTCGAAGAGAGACAAAT
>CM063504.1:17439034-17456534 GCA_032207245.1 Pardosa pseudoannulata | reverse complement strand
CATCGCGATACCGTATCAGTAATGTTAGTGCTGCTACTAAGTGTCTAATTTTATGTTCGGGTGTCAGTTACGGCTGATAGACCTGACAGAGCTGACAATGAATTTCAATTGGGGCACTGCTCTGTGCATTCAAGATCACCGACCGAACATTGCAGGCGGCGGGAGAAGGAATTAGAGTTTCCATTTCGGACCTCTGCTACCCTGATACTGGCATGAATCGTGACTTATCCAGCTGGTATATGATTAATACGTCAAAGATCTGTTTCTCAAGCGCAATTGACACAGCTAATTAAGTTTACTTTAACCCTTTATCTACTGACGGTTACTTAAAAGTACCAATCACTTTAATCATTTATCTACTGATGGTACTTTTAGGTACCACTTTGATTAATTAGTTCTAATAAATTAAATTTCGCACCGGGGAGATTTTTTTTCTTGTACATTCTTTAATTATCAATATGGCAGCTAAAAAAATATATTTATGAAGAAACTTTCAGTAGATATTTATAATGCAGTAGATAAAGGGTTAAAAGGGAACGCATCGGGAAACTTACTTACTGAATGCGCCGCGTACTTGCAATTCCGTTTGTAACTTTTCGAGAAAATCGGAAACAAAATTCATTTTGGGTCAAAACGACCCTTATCGGAGTTCTAATGTTCATGGTTAAAAAAACCAATAAAATCAACAATTGTTTAAAGTTTCACAGAATTAGAATTAAGAATATTGGTTTATCGGAGAATTAGCTTGTCTTGCGAAATGTTTTGAGTGTCTGTTAAAATCTCTAAAACTCATTTTAACTATCACATATCCCCTTTATTTTTCTAGTACTTTCAAAAAACAAATAGATGCAACTTCTATT
Source organism: Pardosa pseudoannulata (assembly GCA_032207245.1). Classification (NCBI taxonomy): domain Eukaryota; kingdom Metazoa; phylum Arthropoda; class Arachnida; order Araneae; family Lycosidae; genus Pardosa; species Pardosa pseudoannulata. The sequence continues at coordinate 17,455,674 of CM063504.1, read as the reverse complement.
TTTTTTTTAATGTTGTCAAATGAAACACCTTGGTTTGTTCACTCATACACAAAATACTAGCCAAAAGTACGTGTCTTAATCTAACGTTTGGCCAGGCCGACTTCTCAACTCCATAAAATAGTCAGCTTCTAAGTGGGTAAGGGAAATTTATCCCAACGAATTTAATAATACGAGTTCTTACTTAAGCAGCTCATTTTAACTTGTTTGTTGCTTGAGAAGTCGATCTGCGTAATGAGGGGTGCAAAACAGCTTCGCTTTATGAGGTTCTGCTCGTGCCTGGTTTTGGGTTAGCCTAAGTTTTAATAAGGTCAAATGTATTCATTTTTGTAATCGTTTTCAATGTTTTTCTTTTACTAGTAGTAATATTATTTAACAGTTTAAGTTACCAGTTTAAAGGATTCTATACCATGTTTATTTGCCTTAAACCTTTTCTTTGCATGTTTTAAGTAAATTAAACGTTAGTTTTTTTTTTTTTTTTTTTTTTAAAGTTTGTATAAGTACATTTACATTTAAAACACATTGCTGATACTCTGCAACGATAACTTTTACAATTCCAATTTTTACAATTTAAGACTGTTTAAGAAGTCTGTTTAATTTTTAGTTTGAATAAATTAGATTGATTATCACTGAATTTAGGCTTTCACATTTTAATTTTCATGGACAAGTGTGTTACATTTAATTAAATGGTGTCTTCGGAAATGCATAAGGCTAATTTGCATTCGTTATCATTATTCTATTTTACCACAATGACTCCTTCTGTATATAACCCCCTATGTTAACTTTTTAGCTATTGTTAGTAATAATGAACTTACCCCATAAGTGGAAAAAGGTTGTACATTGCATGAATACTGTAATGTAATTTAAGGTATCCATCTACGTTCAGAGAACTTTTTTCTTTAAACGTAGAAACTAGTTCATGTTTTTACATTTTTAGATTTATTTTTTATATTATCATAGAGAATTGCACTTAAATTTATTCCTGGAGAAGTTTTTATAAAATTTCTAATAAATGAAGAAAATTTAGTAAAATAATCGGGGTTTCTCAAAAGGTCTAATTTTTTAATAAATTAAATTATTTCAATATTTTTTGATGCAACCCATTTCTTATACACTGGACTAGTGAATCACCTAAAATCTTTCCTGAATTTCAATTTGATAAAAAAAATTTGGTCCTTCAAAATCGTACACATTAAATTTTTAAAGAATTTTTATTACCTTAATATCTAACTATGAGTGTAACATCATTAAAAATTAATTAAATTTAAAGCTTTTACGTCATTCACTAGTAAACACTATCAAAAGCATTCATGATAATTTTCAACAAAATATTTTAAGAACTTTTTGAGAAATTCTATTTCAAGTTTCAACATTTTATTAAAAATACCGTTCTGAGAAAAACGCATTTGAAGTATATGAAAGCAATTTTAACTATTAAAAAATTCAAATACATGTTTAAAATTCCCCACACTTTTTTACTTTAAAAGTTTCTAATTGCCAAGTTGCTAATTATTAAAAACACTAGAAAAATATTTAAACTAATCTTCAAGAAAATATAAAAAGTTTTCTCCAAAAAATGTTCTTTAAAAGGCTTTAAATTCACAACTTCCGGTTAAGAAGTAACTACTTCCGTTTTGTTTTGACAGCTGGAGCTGATGTTTAAACAGCTGTAACTTTTCTTTAAAGTGACAAAACAAAAACAGACTTAGAAGCCTAAAACTTGAAATTTTACAATTTATATGTAAAAAAATTATGATTTTTAGCAACAAATGACGTTTTTAACGTAGACTTATACCTTAATGTAATTCAACAACAATCTCCTCAATTGTAAATTTATTAAATTAAAGTCATTTTTATTTTGTTACAATTTTCAGAAAACGCACTCAAAGCTTTTAATATTAGAAACTAATTGCATGGACAGTTGCTTCAGCTATTACAGTATCGCAGTTTAGAAAATTTTATTGAAAAATTATTTTATTAGCATAGGAAGTCGTTTAAATTTCCGTAAAAATTCCTGAATCTCACTTAACCGTCATTCATTTCCGAGATCTGTTACTAATCTCGACAGACCAATAGAGATGACTTTTTTGCTCGACATTTAGGGTTTTACATTCTAATTAAACGGACAGCTGAGTTAAACTTAATTAAATGAAATCTCTGGAAAGGCATAAGGCTGAATTTGGCAACAAAAGACGAATTTAAGTAACTGACTGGTGCTAACGACTTTAAAACCAAGTGCATTATATAGTAATATAAGTAAGTAGAAAATAGAATTAAATTATAAGACTACATAAAAGAGGTATATAATTACAATTTTGCACAAGTTAAATTAAGATGTCTTTATATTTAAGGTAAAGTTATATTGAACTTTCAATATTAGTTAATTGTACTTTTCATCAGTCTTATAGAATCTTTAATATGTTATTAACAATAGGTAAAATATAAATAAGTTGAAAAGTAATTAATTATTATTTGTTTCAAAAGTTATCTATTTAAATATTACATGCTCATCTCTTTTAATGTATAATATGGTTATTTTTAATGATAGCATAACTTTTAGGCCTTAAAAGAAAACTTTTATTCCATATTCGAATTGCCTGTTGAGGTGATAATTATTTTAATTATAATATGACGTATAATAAAATGCCCTATTGGACTAACAGTTCTAATTCCATTTCAACGATATAGAATATCGAACTTTTAGGTAATTTTAGTGCGTTTCTGCATTCAGTGTTAATTTAGTTTGAAAAATGTAATAGTTAATATATTCATTTATTCGGTACAAAATATAAAAAATAATTATTTTAATTTAAAAACATAAAGACATTTGCTGTTCAAATTATTTTGATTTTTATTACCTCGTATATTATTATTTATAAGGTAAATTACCCATACATTTTGAAGGCAAATGAATATTAGCTATGTGTCAGGAATGTTTCATAAACGCATAAAATTGAATTTTTTTGTTTAAAAAGCTGTTTAAAGTAATTACTAGTAATTAATTTTGTTTTTGATCAGTCTCAAAGAAAATTTAATCTGTTATTAACGATGGGTATATAAATAAGTTTAAAAATAATTAATTATTATTTGTTTCAAAAGTTATCTATTTAAATATTACATGCACATACCTTTTAAAGTATAATATGGTTATTTTTATTTATAGCCTAACTTTTAGGCCTTAAAAAACTTTTATTCCATAACCGAATTGTACGTTGTGGTGATTATTATTTTAATTATCAAATGACCTATAATAAAATACCCTATTTCACTCGATATTCTTAATTACATTTCAACGATATAGACATATCGAACTCTTAGGCAAATTGTGGGCATTAGTTATCCAACGCATTCAGTGAAAATTTAGTTTGAAAAATGTAATAGTTAAGATATTCATTTTTTCTGTACAAAATATATACAATATTTTTTTTAATTTAAAAACATAAAGACATTTCCTGTTCAAATTATCTTGATTTTTATTACCTAGTATTACATTGTTGATAAGGTAAATTACCTATACGTTTTGAAGGCAAATGAAGATTAGCTATGCGTCAGGATAGTTTCATAAACTCATATAATTCGTATTTTTTAAGTTAATTAAAGTAATTACTAGTAATTAATTTTGTTTTTGATCAGTATGAAAGAAAATTTAATATGTTATTAACATTGGATAAAATATAAATAAGTTTAAAAGTAATTAATTATTATTTGTTTTAACAATAGCTCTATTTAAATATTACATGCTCATCTCTTTTAATGTATAATATGGTTATTTTTATTCGTAGAATAACTTTTAGGCCTTAAAAGAAAACTTTTATTCCATATTCGAATTGCCTGTTGAGGTGATAATTATTTTAATTATAATATGACGTATAATAAAATACCATATTTGACTCGATATTCTTAATTACATTTAAACGATACAGATATATCGAACTTTAAGGTAATTTTTGTGTATTTGTTAAACTCATTCAGTGAAAATTTAGTTTTCAAAATGTAATAGTTAAAATATTCATTTATTTTGTGCAAAATTCTTTTAATTTAAAATCATAAAGACATTTGGTATTCAGATTATCTTGATTTTTATTACCTTGTATTTTATTATTGATAAGGTAAATTACTTATACGTTTTGAAGGCAAATGAATATTAGCTATGTGTCAGGAATGTTTCAAAAATTCATAAAATTAGATTGTTTGGTTTAAAAAATTGTTTAATGTAAATACTAATAATTAATTTTGTTTCTGATCAGTCTGAAAGGAAATTTAATACGTTATTAACAATGGGTAAAACGTAAATAAGTTTAAAAGTAATTCATTATTATTTGCTTAAAATGTTATCTATTTAAATATTACATGCAAATCTCTTTTAATGTATATTATGGTTATTTTAATTTATATCATAACTTTTAGGCCTTAAAAGAAAACTTTTATTCCATAACCGAATTGTCTGTGGTAGTGATAATTATTTTAATTATAAGATGATGTATATTGAAATATCCTATTTAACTCACTGTTCCTAATTACATTTCAATGATATAGATATATCGAACTTTTAGGTAATTTGTGTATATTTGTTAAACGCATTCAGCGAAAATTTAGTTTTCAAAATGCAAATAGTTAAAATATTCATTTATTCTGTGCCAAAATTCTTTTAATTTAAAATCATAAAGATATTTGCTATTCAGATTATCTTGATTTTTATTAAATTGCATTTTATTATTGATAAGGTAAATTACTCATACGTTTTGAAGGCAAATGAAGATTAGCTATGTGTCAGAACTGTCTCATAAACTTATAAAATCCGATTTTTTTTTACAGATCTGTTTAAAGTAATTACTAGTAATTAATTTTGTTTTTAAAAGACAATTTAATATGTTATTAACAATGGGTAAAATATAAATAAGTTTAAAAGTAATTAATTATTACTTCTTTTAAAAGTAACTCTATTTGAATATTATATGCACATCTGTTTTAATGTATAATTCGGTTATAGTGATTTTGATTTATAACATATAAGGCCTTAAAAGAAAACTTTTATTCCAGAACCGAATTGTTTGTTGTGGGGATAATTATTTTAATTATAAGATGATGTAAATTAAAATACCCTGCTGAACTCACCATTCTTAATTACGTTTCAACGATATTGATATATCTAACTTTTAAGTAATTATTGTGGTTCTTTTATCGAATGCATTCATTGAAAATTTAGTTCGAAAAATGTAATAGTTAAAATATTCACTTTTTCTGTGCAAAATATATACAATAATTCTTTTAATTTAAAACATAAACACATTTGCTGTTCAAAATATCTTGATTTTTAATAGATCGTATTTCATTATTAAGGTAAATTACCTATACATTTTGAAGGCAAATAAAGATTAGCTATGTGCCAGGACTGTTTCATAAACTTATAAAATTCAAATTTTTTGTTTACAGAGCTGTTAAAAGTAATTACTGGTAATTAGTTTTGTTTTTGAAAAAAATTTAGTATGTTATTAACAATGGGTAAAATATCAATAAGTTTAAAAGTAATTAATTACTACTTCTTTTAAAAGTAACTCTATTTGAATATTACATGCACATCTGTTTTAATGTATAATATGGTTATTTTTCTTTGTAGCATATCTTTCTTAGACCCTAAAAGAAAATTTTTATTCAATAACGAACTGTCTGTTATGGTGATAATTATTTTAATTATAAGATGCTTTATAATAACATACCCTATTTTATTCGATATTCTTAATTACATTTCAACGATACAGATTTATAGAACTTTTAGGTAATTTTTGTGCTTTTTTTATCGAACGCATTCAGTGAAAATTTAGTTTGAAAAATGTAATATTTAAAATATTGATTTATTCTGTGCAAAAATATATACAATAATTCTTTTAATTTAAAAATATAAAGATATTTGCTGTTCAAATTATCTTGATTTTTATTAGCTCATATTTTATTACCGATAAGGAAAATTACCTATACCTTTGAATTACCTTTGAAGGCAAATGAAGATTAGCTATATGTCAGGAAAGTTTCATAAACTCATAAAATTCGATTTTTTTGTTTAAAAAGTTATTTAAAGAAATTACTAGTATTTGATTTTGTTTTTGACCAGTCTGAAAGAAAATTTAATATGTTATAGGCAATGGGTAAAATACAAATAAGTTTAAAATCAATTAATTTTTAATTGTTACAAAAGTTATCTATTTAATTATTACGCGAAAATCTCTTTAAATGTATAATATGGTTATTTTTATTTATAACATAACTTTTTTAGACCCTAAAAAATATTTTTATTCCATAACCGAATTGTCTGTTGTTGCGATAATTATCTTAATTATAAGATGACGTATAATAAAATACCCTATTTGACTCGATATTCTTAATTATTTTTCAACGATACAGATATATCGAACTTTTAAGTAATTTTTGTGCTTTTGTTACACATTATTAGTAAAATTTAGTTTGAAAATATAATGTTAATATATATATAAATATATATATTTTAATTTATAATATATATAAAATTATATTTTTACATAATATTATTATATAAATATATTTTATATATTTTATATTTTTTATTTGTATAATATATTATTTATATAATTTATTATATATAATATTTTTTTTATAAAATATATATATTTTTATATATATATATAAGATATATTATATATATATTTATATTTATATAATATAAATAATTATATATATGTATATAAGTATATTATATTATATATATTTTATTATTAAATATATATAAGTATATTAAATTTAAATTATTTTTAATTATTATATATATATATATATTTATTAATTTATTTTATATAAATAGTATTATAAAATATAAAATTTTTTTATATATATAATATTATATATATATTTTATATATACATATATATTATATTTATATATAGTATATAATATATATATATATATTTATATATATATATATATATATATATATATATATATATATATATATAATATATATATATATATATATATATATATATATAAACTGTAGACATCCTTAAATTTAATAAAAAATTAATTTAATTTCCGTAAATTAAATTACTCTCCTAATCCTTAAACTCTATTTTAAATACAAAAAGCAATCTATATCTTTAATGATTTAGAAATAATTTAGTTATATCTCTATTCTGAAAATATGTTTCTAATTCTAAAACTAAATATGTATCGAATTTTATAGTCTTATTTCGGGAAGCTGAAATTACACTCTAAGCATCCTTAAATTGAATAGAAAATTAATTTAATTTAAATAAATTAAATTACTCTCTTGATTCATAAGCTTCATTTTAAATATAAAATAAAATATATATGCCTTTAATGGTTTAGACATAATTTAGTTGAATCTATATTCTAAAAATAAATAACGAATTCAAAAATTAAGCATATATCGATATATCAAGTTTTCAAGAAATTTTTCAGGAAACTGAAATGAGTCTTTAATCGTTCTTAAATTAAATAGATAGTTTAATTTAAATAAAATAAATTACTATCCTGATTAGTAAAATTCAATTTAAATACAAAATATAATCTACATCTTTAATGGTTTAGAAATAATTAAGTTACATCTGTATTCTGAATATAAATATCAAATTATAAAAACTTAAACATACATTGAATTTTCAAGCATTATTTCGTAAAGCTTGAATTATACACAGAGCATTCTTGAATTGAATAGAAAATGAATTTAATTTAAATAAATTCAATTACTATCCTGATTCGTAAACTTCATTTTAAATATAAAATATAATTTACATCTTAAAAGGTTTAGAAATAATTCTATTATATATGTATTCTGAAAATAAATATGTATCGAATTTTCAAGCATTATTTTGTGAAGCTGAAATTACACTCTAAGCATTCTTAAATTGAATAGAAAATTAATTTAATTCACATAAATTAAATTACTCTCCTGATTAAACTTCATTTTACATACAAAATATAATCTACAGCTTTAATGGTTTAGAAATAATTTAGTTGTATCTGTATTCTGTATAGTTGTATCTGTATGTCGAATTCTGAAGTTAAACATATATCGAATTAGATATGAAATTACACTGTAGGAATCCTTAAATTGAATGAAAAATTAATTTAACTTAAGTAAATTAAAGTACTGTCCGGATTTCTAAACTTCAGTTGAAATACTTAATATAATGTATGTATTTAATGGTTTAGAAATAATTTAGTTTTATCTGTATCCTGAAATTGAATTACACGCTTGTAAACCTTTCACTGATTTTGGCCTCACATACATTCTGTGGGTCCTTGAACGAAGCACACCACCCTGCTCTTCACTCAGTTACGTTTCACTTAAAACCTTTCCAGCTCCTAGAATGAAATCATCAATTAGTGACTCACGCCTGAGCTATTTCCGACGTCATTTCTGCTCTGTATTGTACTTCAACTAAACAATCCCTTCGCTATCTTTCCCAAAAGTCTGGTTCTAAGGCAGAACAGAGAAAAAAAGTATCTTGATGAGACTTCAGAGGTGTATTTCACGATGCAGTTGCTATAAATTGACGTTCATTAATGGTGCAGAATGCCAGTCTTGGATGTTTAAGATTCTTTGAAGAATGTTATGTAATGCAGTTATGCAACATATTATGTAAATGTTACAAACTTTCATTATAAACTAGTCAAATAAAAAATAAGCAAAAGTAAATTTGATGCTTATTTTGCAACCCTATTTTTTATTTTTATACACAGGAAAAATATCGCTGTCATCTATAAATATCAAACCCACTATTTTTAGGTAAAACAAGAGATAAAATATTGTTGGCAAAGAACAGTCATTGTCAATTATCGCCGAATGATGGCCGAATGGTTAGGGTGCTGGCCTTCGGAACTGGAATTCGTGGGTTCGAATATCACTTTATCATGGATGTTCGTAGCCGTTAGGAATCGGCTTTAAGCTGTAGGTCCCGGTCTCATTAGCACTCGTGTTACAAAATGGTAGACCATAGCACTCCAAACCAAACCATTGTTAATTATCTTACTAGACGGCATTGTAAAACCACTAGAAAATGCTATGACAACAAATCAATGAATATTATTTTTCATTTAACCCGCCGCGTGGAAAACATTCAGGAAAAAAAGTCTCCAAAAATACGCTAAAGGTTTACTGTGTCAGTGTCCAAAACGTTCTATGATTTTGTCCTTCACCCTTTGTCGACTAGAATAGAATACGAACATCGTATTTGTCCAACACGGTTATAAATAATATATAAATAGATGTTATAGACTGTTAATTTTTATACACATAAAATGTAAGTTGAAGATCATCCATAAAAAAATAATTGAAATATAAGATTCTAAAAGTACAAATAAAATATCTTTGAGATTTTATTTTATACTTTTTACAAACACAAAGATAATTTAAGTGGTGCAATTAGAGATACATCTGTTGCCGCAAACGAAATACTTCGAAATAGAGATTTACAAATCCATGAAAAGCTATAAGCGTCTTTGTGCCACAGGGGGTAGGAGTGCATCTCTCAATAAATATCAGTCAAAGTGGGGAGCAGTTCTTAAACAATAGACCTGATCCTCCTACCGCAAAACTCCATGGAAGAAAGCACTGGCAAAAATGTACATTGCATCCATTTTCGGATCGTTTCTGGAGGTCGAAAATTGTACGTTTTGATGACGTCATCGGTTTGGTGGAATTGTATGTGCTAACCGATTAGAGGGTTAAGATTGGCATTTTGTAAAAAAAAATTATTATTACTAAGTTGCATGTTTAACCATTAATGGGCTATTTATTTCTCTTTTGAACTCCTTTCAATGTTTTGATTTATTATCAATAAAACAAAAGCAAATTAATACGTTGACTGCCAGACGCATTTTCGATGTTTTGCTCAAAGCAGCGACCTTAACTTTTTATTATGCGATGCATATTATGTTGAAATATTATTTACAGCAGAAAAAAGGAGTTCTAAAAGCATACTTGAAACAGTTTTTGTCGCTGGGGTCACCGGTGACTCCCATGGCGTGTTATGTAAAATTATTATTTTATTTTTCAGTTAAGATTGGCATTTTACAAAAAAAATGATTAGTACTAAGTTACATATTTAACCATTTAGTGGTCTATTTCTTTCTAATTTGAATTCCTTTCAGCGGTTTTATTATTATCAAAAAAATAAAAGCAAATTAACAATTTGACCGCCAGACGCATTTTCAATGGTTTGCATAAGGCACCTACCTGAAATTTTCATGTTCAAATATTATTTGCAGTAGATAAATGAGTTTTAAAATCATGCTTGAAGTAGTTTTCGTGGTGGATGTCACCAGTGAATTCCATGGCAGTCAACGTGTTATGTACTCTTACGAATTTGTTAGTGAACCTTGCATTTAACTCCTTCCCTGTTTTGACCGTATGCCGTATGGGCACAGCTTTCGGGCCTTTACTGATTTGCCCGCACGGCGTACGGGCAATCTAATTTCTATTTCGCTTGCACTGTTTCGGCCGTATTTTTTCTTCCAATTTTAGTAACAAATTATTCGTATAGATGTCCAGTAAATGATAGTTTGCAGTTTATTGTATTTTCTACTCCTATTGGTTCAAAAACTCGGGTTTTTTTGCATGTTTTGTATGAGAAGACGAAATGTTATCTTTCAGTGTATAGCTTTCTGGTTATATTTTACTAACCACCTGATAATTTTATTGATGTAAGAGTTGAATAATATATTTTTACTTTTAAATAATGGATAATTCAGAGCGTATGGAGGTAATTTCTTGTGATTTGAACGGTGACTCAGAATCAGGAACTGAATTATCTGTAAATGATAATAGAGAAAGTTTTCTAGTGACCTGGCAGTAGTGACTCTGATAATAGTACAGATGGAATCAGTAAGCAAGACAATTTTTAAAATTAATTGTGATAATACTTCGGATCTGCCTCGTAGATTTGCTTTCACCGGATAAAAATTAACTTGGATATCGATGAGATTAGGTAAACTTCAGTTCTATGATGCTTTCATAGAAGAGAAAAAGTATAATAAATGCTTAAAAATATTAGAAATGTTAATTTTAATAACATATCTTACTTAAAATGTAGAATGTGACATTTTTTTGACCGAATTCTGAAAAAAATCGAAACTGTCAAATTAACATTGGACTCTACGGGTATAAATTTAATATCGGTTCGAAAGTTCATTTATTTTTTATTCGTAAAAATAGTGTTAAATTTTATAAATGGGTTAAAGTTGTTAATCAATGTTCGCAGTTTCTTTTGTATAAGGCAATCCCAAAAGGAGAGTCGTTAAGTTTTCTCAGTGTACAGAATATGTTTGTTAAGTTTATTGCTTCCATTTTTGTTTATGTGGTAAGGGTACGTTCAAATTCTTTCGAGTTGTTTCGCAATATTTTGTAGCTTATACTATTTATTTCATTGAGCTTTTATGTATTCTCCAGTAATAAATAATTGTTTTGGCTGTGTTACTAATATTAATTATGTACAGTTTAAGTTCATTTTTATTATTTGTGTTTCTCATGTCTTTCAGATTCAAAAAGTCTGGTGCCGGTTAAAGGTGACCTCCATGACAGTCAACGAGTTAAATATGTTTTATATTGTCGAATTTTATGTTTATATTTAAGTTCAGGCGGTGGAATGTATACTTCCCTTGTAACAATTTACAGTCATACAGAAAATTTAATTTGTTTGCCCGTTATTAGAAAAGGAGAGATAAATGTTGCAATGCCCAATACATCATACTTAATAACGAGAACTTATTATATGTATGCTTTATACTTGAGATGTAATATACTTTTCAGAGGCTAAAGGCCAGTCTCACCAACGTCGTTTAACGGCTAATCGCGATTAACCCATTCCGCCAACCAATGATGGAACACAATTATCCTTTTAAACAGAGATTAATCGTGGTTAACTTTAAACGAATGTATTGAGACCAGCTCTTACTTTGGACATTGCAAGTCGGTTCTAATGTTCGTTGTGACTTCAAGCTGACGTCAGATTCTGGACATTATGCGAGCAAACTATCAACCTGACTTCAAAGTGACGTCACAACCCACGTTTTACATTCTCGAATTTTATGTTTATATTTAAGTTCAGGCGGTGGAATGTATACTTCCCTTGTAACAATTTACAGTCATACAGAAAATTTAATTTGTTTGCCTATTATTAGAAAAGGAGAGATGAAAACCCTGTTGCAATGCCCAAGGGTACATCTTATTCTTTACATGACGAGAACTTATTATATGCTAATGCTTTGCCATAAAAACTTGAGATGTAATTTACTTTTCAGAGGCTAAAGGCCAGTCTCACCAATGTCGTTTAACGGCTAATCGCGATTAACCCATTCCGCCAACCAATAGGAGGCAGTTCTTTTTTAAACAGAGATTAATCGTGGTTAGCTTTAAACGAATGTATTGAGACCGGCTCTTACTTTGGACATTGCAAGTCGGTTCTAATGTTCGTTGTGACTTCAAGCTGACGTCAGATTCTGGACATTATGCGAGCAAACGATCAACCTGACTTCAAAGTTACGTCACAACCAACGTTCGAATCGACTCACACGTGCAGAGTAATTCTGTTGTAAAACATAAATTGCAATCTTTTACCAAATTGTACTACATATCATCATTTTTATGGAACACGCCGGTCTCACCAAAGTCCTTTAACGGCTAACCTCGAATAATCCATGGGGCCAACCAAGGTAGGAGGCAGTTCTTCTTTTAAACAGAGATCAATCGCGGTTAAGGTTAAACGACTTTATTGAGACTGGCTCTTACTCTGGGAGATGCAAATCGGTTCTAATGTTCGTTGTGACGTCACCTTGAAGTCAGATTGTATATATTATGCGAGCAAACGATCAATCTGACTTTAAAGTGACGTCACAACCAACGTTCGAATCGACTCACAACGTGCAGAGTAAGCCTCTCTGTTGTAAAGCATAAATTGCAATCTTTTACCAAATTGTACTACATATCATCATTTTTATGGAACACGCCGGTCTCACCAAAATCGTTTAACGGCTAACCTCGATTAATCCATGGGGCCAACCAAGGTAGGAGGCAGTTCTTCGTTTAAACAGAGATCAATCGCGGTTAAGGTTAAACGACTTTATTGAGACTGGCTCTTACTCTGGGAGATGCAAATCGGTTCTAATGTTCGTTGTGACGTCACCTTGAAGTCAGATTGTATATATTATGCGAGCAAACGATCAATCTGACTTTAAAGTGACGTCACAACCAACGTTCGAATCGACTCACAACGTGCAGAGTAAGCCTCTCTGTTGTAAAGCATAAATTGCAATCTTTTACCAAATTGTACTACATATCATCATTTTTATGGAACACGTCTCCTTTAAACCTTCGAAAATTGGATTTTTGATTTTTAAATTTAAAACTATAGACATTTTTGAATCATTTAAAACAAGCATCATTGATAATGGCTAACCGCGATAATCCATCGGCCAAACAAGGTAGGACGCAGTTCTTCGGTTTAAACAGAGGTTCAATCGTGGTTAGCGTTAAACGACTTGGTGAACGGCTCTTACTCTGGGAGATGCAAGTCGGTTCAAATGTTCGTTGTGACGTCACTTTGACGTCATCTTGGGGACATTATTCGAGCAAATGATCAACCTGACTTCAAAGTGACGTCAAAATCAACGTTCAAATCGACTCGGAACGTCCAGAGTAATCCCCTCAGTTATAAACCATAAATTGCAATCGTTTACCAAATTGTACGACATATGATCATTTTTATGGGACAAGTCACCTTTTAGCTTTCGAAAATTGGATGTTTTGATTTCTTCATATTAAAAATATCTAGACATTTCTGAATCATTTAAAACAAGCATAATTGAAGTATTCGAACGAGAAACAATAAAACTATATTGTATTTGCATTAGTTATCATAGTTTTTATCGAAACTATTAAATCTTTAACCCTCTAAGCGGTTCACACGTACAATTCCGAGAGTTAAATAATTTTATAAAACGATTGTGTAATGTACATCGGCTCTTTATGGACGTTGCGATAGGTCAGGTCATTATTTAGGACACCCTCTTTGAGCATTTATTGAGGGATTATCCTGAGCACAAAGACTTGATAGCTTTTCATGGTTGTAAACTCTATTTCGAGTACGTCACGGTAACAAAGACTCTAAAGACCATAAATTGGAAATCGTAAAAATATAAACAATCTTTCATGAATATTTTATTTTGTACTTTAGAATCATTATTCTTATAGCTTCGAAAAAGGTTTGTGTATTAAAAATTAGATCTATAATATTTTATAACATAAACAATAACATTTTCTATTCAAGTAGTCGACAATGAAAAAAATCATAAACTTTGTACTGACATTAATTTTTAGTTTTTTATCGACTATTATCTTAAGGGCTGGTTTAACAGTCGTTTAACGGCTAACCGCGATTAACCCATATCGCCAACCAATGGTAGGACGCAGTTCTCCGTTTAAACGAAAATTAATCGCGGTTAACGTTAAACGACTTTATTAGTTTGGTTTGGTTTGGAGTGCTACGGTCTACTGTTTTGCAACACGAGGGCTAATGAGACCGGGACCTACAGCTTAAAGCCGATTCCGAACGGCTATGAACATCCATGCCACTGTGGGATAAACGACTTTATTGAGACTGGCTTTTACTCTGGAGGTTGTGAGTCGGTTCTAATGTTCGTTGTGACTTCACGTTGACGTCAACTTGCAGACATTATGAGAGCAAACGATTAACCTGACTTCAAAGTGACGTCAAAACCAACGTTCAAATCGACTCGGAACGTCCAAAGTAAGCCTCTCAGTTGTAAACCATAAATTGCATTCGTTTACCAGATTGTACTACATATCATCATTTTTATGGAACACGTCATCTTTAAACCTTCAAAAATTTAATGCTTTCATTTTTAACATTTTAAAAATATCTAGACATTTCTGAAGCATTTGAAACAAACCTCATTGAAGTAGTCGAACGAAAAACAATAAAACTATACTGTCTTTACATTAGTTATCATAGCTTTTATGAAAACTATTAAAACTTTAATGCATTTTACTGAAATTGTGTTTTTCAACTTGTGCGCGCTGTAAATAAATAACTATTGCACATATTGATTTTAAATTTTCATAGTAAATGTTTTGTAGACCTACGATAAAACTGTACTTTTATCTTTATTGTTTATTCTATTTAGTATTTATAATATTCGAAATGGAATTTTATTCATTATTTTAGCTTTGTTGAGAATTCAATATCCTCGTAAAATATCTGATACTTTTTTTAAATTTGAAAAGGTGAAAAATTATACATAATATTTATTGTTCACAAAATTATTATTAAATTGAAAGCAAAATTATTAATGAAACTTTCTTTGTATTGTTGTAAGTCTGTACACAGTATGCGTGTAAAGTTTGAAACATTTTGAAATAAACTTTCACTTGTCAGTTCTTACTTTTTTAAAAAAATAAATAGTTTACAGACCTACGATGAAATTCTACTTTTTTCATTGTTGTTTATTTCATTTAGTATTTGCAATATTCGAAATGGAATTTTATTCATTAATTTCGCTTTTTTGGGAATTCAATAACCTGGTGTAAAATTTCTGATACTTAGTCAAAATCTGAAAAATGAAGAATTATAGCTAATACTTATTTCTTCCAAAATTTTATTAAATTGAAAGCAAAAGTTATTAATGAAAGTTTCTTTGTGTTTTTGTAAGCCTGTGCACAGTGTGTCAGTTAAGTCTAAAACTTTTTGAAATAAATTTTCACTTTTCGATTCTTACTTCTTAGAAACAGTAAATACTTTGATGAAACTCTATTTTTTCGTTGTTGTTTATTACATTTAATATTTACAATATTCGAAATGAAATTTTGCTTTTTTAAAAATTCAATATCCTGGAGTAAAATTTCTGATATTTTTTTTAAATCTGAAAAGATGAAGAATCATACCTAATACTTATTGCTTCCAAAATTATTATTAAATTGAAAGCAAAAAATTTCTTTGTGTTTTTATAAGTCACAGTGTGTCAGTAAAATTTAAAACATTTTGAAACAAATACTTACTTTTTACTGTATATATATATATATATATATATATATATAAATTCTTACTTTTTAGAAACAAAGTAAATTTAACAAAACTAAATTAAGGAGCAAATGCTGAAAATTCCATGCACTTGTCATAATAATTAAGAAACATAAAGTAAGAAAAAATAAAAAGCATTTTCTTTTTAATTTGCTTAAATGTAAGACTAAATTAAAGACCAAATGCTGAAAATTCCATGTACTTGTGATAACAATTAAGAAAGATATCTTAAGGAAAAAATAAAAAGCATTTCCTTTCAAAGTTGCTTAAAGTTAAGACTAAATTAAGGACCAAATAATGAAAATTCCATATACTTGTAACAATAATTAAGAAAGATATCGTAAGGAAATAACAAAAAGCATTTTCTTTTTAATTTGATTAAATGTAAGACTAAATTAAAGACCAAATGCTGAAAATTCCATGTACTTGTGATAACAATTAAGAAAGATATCTTAAGGAAAAAATAAAAAGCATTTCCTTTCAAAGTTGCTTAAAGTTAAGACTAAATTAAGGACCAAATAATGAAAATTCCATATACTTGTAACAATAATTAAGAAA
>CM063504.1:17381534-17431534 GCA_032207245.1 Pardosa pseudoannulata | reverse complement strand
CAATAAAGTATTTGTCTTCGTGCTGCAGTCTTGCTTGCTTGCTTGCTTAAAGTCCATTCAATCCCTGAACCCAGCAGTTTTAGTTTTGGAAGTTCGTAACAATTTGGTGTCAGAAGTGGGATTGAATGGTGAAGACAAGAGCGATGGCTGAGATGGAGATGAAACAATTTTTTGAACTTATGCAAAGCATAAAAAATGGACAGGAAGAAATAAAGGCAGGTCAGAGAATTCAAGAAGAAAGATTTGAAGAAATGAAGGCTAACATCGTAAGCGTGTTAAACCCTAAAGTAGACATTATTTCAGAAAAAGTGAAAAAAATGAGGAAAGACTTGGCGAAATGGAAAAAATAATCGAGAAGAATGAAGGTAGATTTGGCGAAATTGAAAAGAAAATGGAGCGAGAAATTGATAAATTAAAAGAAGCAATGAATGTTGGATTATCTTCGGAAAAATCCAAATTTGCAGTAGAAAATATTCGTGGAACAGAAATCAGCCAAGATCAACCCATTCTCGCCAAGCCGAATATCAAGCTCTCCACATATGATGGGAAAACATCTTGGCAGGTATATAAAACCCAGTTCACAATTGTGGCCGATGGAAATGGCTGGGATCCGGTTACCAAAGCTCGCCAATTGGCTGCATCATTACGAGCGGAGGCTGCAGATGTCTTAAGAACAATCCCGGAAGAACAGCAAGTAAATTTTGAAACACTTATAGAGGCCTTAGAGCTACGTTTCGGCGAAAAATATTTAAAGGACTTTAATCGTCTGCAATTAAAATCCCGCCAACAAAGACAAAATGAGACTCTCCAAGATTTGGCGACAGATGTAGAACGGCTCTCCCATCTTGCATTTAACGACTACCCAGCTGACATACGGGATACCTTGGCCCTGCAATATTTTATTGATGGTGTGAAAGATCCCGAAATTCAGAAAGCCCTCAGACTAGCGGAGTTAAAAGATTTGAAATCGGCCCTAGTGTACGGTTTGAAATACGAAGCTGCCCAACAAGCTTCGAGAAGGGACAGACATCAGGTGAGAGGAGCAGCAGTAAGCGATGTTGATATGGCGGAAATTCTGAAGGAATTGCGTGATATTGTGTTATCCCTGAATGCTAAATCCAATCGAAACACACAAAAGAAGAATGTAATGTGCTGGAGATGCGGAGCCGAAGGACATATACAAAGAAGCTGCCAAGCTCGCCAAGATCAACGAGCTGATAATGTAACTAGAACCAAGAAACAGGAAAACTAGAACATGGCTGTCTCGTGGGGCGGAGATTGCCAGTTAATAGAGAGCCCCATTTTGAGGTTTTCCAAATTTCTTCAGAAAGTGGTGACGGAAATGGATTCTTTATTGAAGCCTATGTAAATAATTTATCCTGCCGGATGATCATCGACACAGGGGCCAATGTTACCATCATGAATGAAGATGTTGCTCAACAACTTAATGAGAAGATTATCTGGACGCCGCCATGCGTTACTCTCCAGACTGTTACCGGTGACAAAATTCCGATTATTGGCAAGATGAATATTAAAATAACATTTGGAAACAACTCGTACCTTCATACTGTGTATGTGGCAAAAATTACGGACAGTTTTATCCTCGGACTGGACTTTCTAAAGAAATACAATTTTATATTAGACTTTAAAGATAATTCTCTACACTCTACGTCAGAAGATGTAACACTGTTCCGGAAAGAAGTTAGTGAAATCAAATCCTGCTATCAAATAATTGCTCCGTTGGATTTCATCATACCAGCCAGGAAAGAATTAATATTGGAGGGCTATTCTGACGAAGAGAAGAATTTTCGACTTGGACTCCTCGAATTTCCTGACTTCGGGAATTTTCCAAAAGGGGTTTTAGTAGCTTCAACACTCATAGATTTCTCAAAAGAAGCCATACCGGTGAGAATTGCCAACATAAGTGATAAACCGAAGATTATTAAGAAAGGTGAGGTGTTAGCCACATGTACCCCAGTGACTTGTGTGGAGCGAAGTTCTTTCCAAACATCAAACGTGTCCTCTGAAGATTTAACGAAGGACTTGCTAACAAAAACAGAATTAAGTAAGAAACAGAAAAGCGCTGTAGAGAAAATGCTTGGTGAATTTAGTGAACTATTTTCGAAGTCATCCGACGATTTGGGAAGAACAAAGTTAACAAAACACCGAATCGACACAGGAAATCATGCTCCTATTAAACAACATCCTCGAAGATTACCATTCTCCAAAGTAGAAGAAGTGAAAGATCTTTTAAATGATATGCAGGAGAAGGGCGTCATCGAACCTTCTACCAGTCCTTGGGCCTCTCCTATCGTCTTGGTCAAGAAAAAGGACGGTTCAACGAGATTCTGCGTGGACTACCGTCGCCTAAATAACATCACCAAGAAAGACAGTTACCCTCTTCCCCGAATCGACGACACCTTGGACACATTATCGGGAAATGTGTGGTTCTCTACACTTGATTTAAAGAGTGGCTATTGGCAAGTAGAGATGGATCCCGTAGATCGTGAAAAGACAGCATTCACGACTGGTGGCCAAGGACTTTGGCAATTTAAAGTTATGCCTTTTGGCCTATGCAACGCACCTGCTACTTTCGAGCGCCTAATGGAGACGGTGTTGAGAGGACTTTCTCCCGAAGCCTGTCTTGTTTACTTAGATGACATAATAATCGTGGGGCGAAGTTTTGAAGAACATCTTAAAAACCTGAGAAGGGTGCTAGAAAAATTGAAAGAAGCCAATTTGAAGTTAAATCCAGCCAAATGTTATTTGTTTCGCAGCGAAGTAAGCTACCTTGGTCATATAATTTCCGCCGAGGGAGTAAGAACTGACCCCCGAAAAGTGGCAGCAGTTAAAGAATGGAGGCAACCTCAGAATGTGCACGAGTTGAGAAGCTTCTTAGGTCTCTGCACTTATTATAGAAGGTTTGTAAAAGGCTTTTCGTTAATCGCAAGACCACTTCATAGGTTGACCGAGAACAAACAACCATTTAAATGGTCTGAGGAATGCCAGGTAGCATTTGACAGCTTAAAAGAGGCTTTAACATCCGCACCTATATTGTCTTATCCGGATCCTGACAAACAGTTTATCTTAGATACAGATGCCAGCCATACCAGTCTGGGAGCAGTGCTATCTCAAGAAATCGATGGTCATGAACGTGTAATCGCTTATTGGAGTAAGTGCCTGTCGAAGACCGAGCGAAATTACTGTGTCACCAGAAAAGAATTGCTCGCCATTGTTAAAGCTATAGAGAATTTTCACAGTTATGTTTACGGACGAAAATTCCTGCTGCGAACAGACCATGCATCTCTCACATGGCTTTTGAATTTCAAGAAACCCAGAGGGACAGATAGCTAGGTGGATACAGAAGCTGCAAGAGTACGACTTCGATATCCAACATCGCAGAGGATCCTCACATGGAAATGCAGACGCCTTGTCCAGGAGACCTTGTACAGGTAATTGTCGCTTTTGTTCTGCAGCTGAGATAAAATATGGGACAATAGAGCCGGTTGTGCGCCACCTCACAGCGTCATCTACATCACGATTAGACTCTTGGAGTGATGAAGAAATTCGTGAAGCACAAATGAAGGACCCTGAAATAAAACCCATTATTGAATTCATGGAGTTGTCTAGTACAAGACCCAATTGGCAAGATATCTCTAGTTTAAGTCCTGGTGTCAAACGTTATTGGGCTCTCTGGGATTCTCTTCAATTTCGAAACGGCGTCCTGTATAGAAAATGGGAATCCGACGACGGCAAAACATCGAGGTCGCAGCTAGTACTCCCACGATCGCGAATACCAGACGTGCTAAAGGAGTTACACAATAGTTCAACAAGTGGACATTTCGGAGTTATGAAAACCATCCAGAGAGTTCGAGAGAGGTTTTATTGGAACTCTTTTTGGGCTTCTTGTGTTTTTTTGTTTTTTTTTTGTAAACTTTCACGAAGTGTTTTAATTTATTTTTAATAGAGTTATTGACTTAGTAATTGAAATTAGACGAAAGGAAAAATAACTGCAGCATTAAATAAACAAAGTTTCTTACAAAACTATGAGAAACGAAAGAAAATTTTTATTAAAAGGGGAGTTAAGTACACATTTTTTTTTTTCAAAATCTTTTGTGGCAAAAATGGAGAGATTTGTTTTTTGACTTACTGTTTATTCTCATTATTAATTTAAAATCTTAGCTATTTAATATTTTTATATTAAATTCTACTCACAGTTTTCTACATATTTTTACAATTAATATGATAACAAGAAACTATAAGAAACAATGTCTTTATCTAAGTTTATTTACAGTAACAATCATTTTAAATACATTACCAAGTTAACGTTTATCTTACTCCTTTTTTTAAACATATTATATTTATTTCTTCACAATAAACTCGTTATTTTGTCACATCTTTTTCACTTGGAACTTTAATGGTATTTCTTTAAAACTGCTTACAAATGAAAAATAATTTGTAATTATTTTTTTAAATTATGTTCATTCACCAAGTCTTATTCAAATATCTATTAACTCCTCACAATTCTTACAGAAAAATGCATGTTAAACCATAAATAAAAAAGTGATAAATAAATGACATATTGTTACAAAATTCTCATGTAGAGTTCGTTCATTGCATAGACTTTGGCTAAGACAAAAACAATAAAAATTTATTACAAGCAAAATGGATCACAATTACAACGGAGGGCGATAAAACTTGGCAGCCTTTTGGCAAACTGTTTTCACAGCAATACGGAGAGCATTAACATAGGTCCTACTTTCACCAGATCTGAGCGAGGACTGACTCACGCCTCTTTATATAGCTTTCAGGTTTCTGGAAATTTCCACAAGCTTCTAGTAAAATCCAGAGAAAGGGGGGGGGGTCGGCAACAAATGTCGCAAAGTCGCAAAATTTGGTTTTATATCGCCAAACTTGGAGCCAAAAATGAGTCTCCCAAAACTTCGCCAAGGAGACAATATCTCGCCAATTTGGCGAGATACCATACAAATTACATGTTTACAGCATGCTTAACAATGTAAATTCAACTGACTCTTAAAGGAACAATTTAACAGTAATTTTAAAGCTGCAAATCAGTACTTTCGTTATGAAAGAAATGGTATTTATGTCGTTTTACAATTTTTATCATGTTTAGGTCACTATTTTAAGTCTGTTAAATTAATATATATATATATATATATATATATATATATATATATATATATATATATATATATATATATATATATATATATATATATATATATATATATATATATATATATATATATATATATATCCTACTCATTCATCAAGAGTAATTCAAGTAACATTTTAATCATTACTAGTTTAACATAAACATGTAAAATATAAGTAGCGATGTAATAGATTAATGTTCCTTATATGTACTTAAATCTTTCTACTATAGCAGTCAAGACCCTTTTTCAAAGAGTACTTCTATATTGAAATAAAATGGTTTCGTTTCCTTCATCTGTAATTTATACCAAAAGATTAATATTTAGGTCAAGTTTCTGAGTTTAAAATAAAAGTACAGCAGCCTCTGCAACCCCCCTCCCTTGGAATTCTGTTCATTTACCAAGAGTCTACTCAAATAGCTTTAACCACTTAGAGAATTCGATGGATACTGAAATTTGAAAAATAAAGATATTAACTAAATGCTACTTACCTGAACGCAAATCCTCTTAGAACCACATTATAGCCATTTCTAAACTCATATTAAGGCTTCCTTTATGAAACAATATCATTTAAAAAATTTCTGTGATATTGTTCATTTTTACACTAAAGATATAAACTTAAAACTGCATAAAAATATAAAGCAATTATTTACGCAAAATTATTTTTTTAAATTCTAATTGAAAAACTCCATAGGAGATTGATAGAAAAAGACACACTAAAATAGGCAATAAGTAAACGACAATTACATACACTTAACAATATAACAGTACTTTTTCAATGGGACTTCCATTATAAAACCAAAGGAGTCCGTTTTTGACATTTTACAACTTCCAGCATCGGGATTATGTTGAGGACAAAAATCTTTAAAGCATTTAGTATATTATTTTAATAATTTATTTCAACCTCTGAATAGCTTTAATATATATGACTGTATTGTCAGCTACATTGGGAAAAAAAATAATCAGGAAATACCTAAACTTATTATTTTTCATTAAATTTTATATTAAAACCGACTGCTTTTCTAGAATTGAATGTTGGTAAATCTACTTATATTGATATAACTGATAATTTTTAAATAATTTCCCCCGGATGGTATTAACCTCGTCGCCTGTATTTATCAGTGAATTCAAATCGCTAATAACTCCTCAGAAATTAAAAGCTGCAGAACAAAAGAGCTGAAATGGGAAAAGACTCCTTCCTGCATGTTCAGAAGTCGTTTCTTTCCCCCAAGTGTAGTTTTAACAGCCCTTTTCTAACTGTACAACGGCCTTTCATTAAATGAAGCGGATGAACACTATTCCTACAGCATTGAAACTTTCATCAGCAGATCCATTAAGCGGACGAGGTCAATAAAAATTTTGCCATTATAAACAGAAACATCTACGTAAAAACGTTTCATAGTTCATAAACTCGGGGCTCCCACGCAGAGTGGCAGAGACTAAGATCTTCATTTTACTGCTTTTTATTGCATTTCGAATTGTTTTAAGAAAGGAGTGCATGTTTTATTGCTTTATGCAGTCCTGCTGTTTTATTGTGTCTGGTTGGAACTTGCAAATAAAATAAATACCAATGGAAACCCTTTTTATTTCGGGTTTGTTGGATAATGATGGATGGATAGGCGAAAGCTGGAGCTGCAATGCTGATAATAGTTCCAGAAAATGTAAAAAAAAATTCAAACGAATTCTGAATGAATGCGTGTATTTATCGATAAATAATTGACTTGGATATGTTAGGAAATTTGGATATGTTAGGAAATACAATTAATGTAAAGAGGCAAATATTTTATTAATCAATATCGTATAATAAATATATTTGTTACCATTGCATAAGGTATAATTCTCATTAGTAATGCCTTTAATTTGTTTTCTCTATAAATGAATTTTACAGTTTTCAATATTTAAAGAATTGCGTGATATTTCAAATGCCTATATTCCTTTGAAATATACGAACTATTTCTTGTGTAGCATTAATGTTTTAGTTAAGAACTCTGCGTCAGTTTTTATGTTAAAAAAAGTTTAATGAAACCGGGACAGCTGCTTAAAGCCGATTCTAGTGGCTAAGAATACGTATGCTAAAAGGGGAATTCGAACCTAATGTCAGCAGTTAATGATAGCACCGTAGCCATTCAACCATTGCTTAGTTCAAGTAGCATACATAAATGTTAATACATATAAATTGCCTATCCTGTAATTCATATAAAGTGTTATAGAAATTTTATATGAAAAAAATAATTTCATAATTATTTTTATCTCTTAACATATTTCGGAATTATAACAACTAAATTTATTTTAAGATACTCTATGAATATAATGTTCTTTTTTAATAATAATAAAGTTAATAAAGCATTTTCGAAAAAAGTTTTTTTAAACGATTAATAATTAGTAGCTTTTTTAAAAATTTATATTTTATCTTGATCTTTCTAACCACATTTATATCTATATATTGTTAAGTAAAATTAAATAGATTATAAGAAAAGGGAATTATTTAGTTTTAAAAAATCCCCAATCGCAATATCTTTGCTGTAGTTAGTTTCTCCGATAACTTCCGAACTAAGTTACTTCAACCCTTAGTTTCTCTTTATTTCGAATAAAATGGTACGGAACATGGGAGACAATAGGTTCGTAATTCACTACGAACTCCCTCTTTTGCAAAGGTTGGCTAGATTTCGGCTACTTCTTAATATTTCTCGCCACATATTCAACTGATAGTTTTCGGTTTCAATTTCTCCCATTAAAGAGGAAAACAATGCTTGGAACTCGATATTTTTTTGTTAAAATTCTTCTCGTTTCTCACGGCGAACTCAAACTGCTATTAACTCCTCACAAATTTAAAGGCAACAAAGCGGCTGAAAAGTACAAAGAGAAAAAAAATAAAGGCAACCAGAAAGAAAGGAATAAATAAATGACTCCCGCATGTACTGGAGTCGCCTCTCTCCACAAGTGCAGTTTAACAGCCTTTTTCTAACTGTACGGCCACATTTCATTTAATGAAGCGAATGGGCATTATTCCGGCAACGTTGAAACTTTCATCAGTGGGTCCATTAAGGGGACCAGCCAATAAAAATTTTGCCATTATAAACGTAAACACTGGAGTAAAAACTTTTCGTGGTTCATAAACTTGGACTCCCCAGCAGACTGTATTCTTCACACGAACTGTTTTTTTTTTCTACTCTCTAAATGTTGTTCTTATTGTTTTAATTTTAAGAAGAGGATGCATGTTTTATAAGGCATTTATTTTTATTGCTAGAATACTAGAAATATCTACTGTGGAGTTTCATGCTAATTTTTTCACATATGTTCTTACTTATACTTTTATCTCTGTAACCGTGGTATAAAGGATTTTATAAAAAAAATTATAAAATTGATAATTTTTTTGTTTGAAGATCACTCACACATGACGGTTCTTCATGTTCTCTTATTATCACCACAATTACTTAATAATAAAACATTTTTATGCTTTTAAGAAAACTGCATTTATTATATTGTGTTATATTTAGATCATTTTTATTCAAGCCGGTAATATTGTATATTCATTAACATCACGAAGTTTCATCAAAAAACATTATTATCACATATACCGGAGTTTTAATTTATACATATACACATGTGTGTGTAATATATCAAAATTATTACACTTAAAATACCGCTTTAATTTTCTCATTTTTCTCTTCTCAGTCTTTAGCATCTATTTTCCCAGGTACGTAATCTCTTATTTAAATAACTCTTTAATAACTTAAAATTATTTTTGCTAAAGCCAACTTTGAAATGAATGCTAATTTTTTATCCACTCTCCACATTTTCTAGCTATCCCAAGAAAAATGGTTCACATTTCCAATGATCTAAGTTCCTTTATGTCTGTTAACGCTGAATAAGCTGTTCTTTCTTGGGAAAGAATTCGTCTCATCTCTCGCCGTGAGTCGAACTTTGTCGTAGAAAAGTGTTTTCATGTAATCATTAAATGATCGGCTGTTGTACGAGAAACATTCTATTCTCTTATCTTAAAGAAAAGCTATTTTCCACCACGGAATTAGCTTTCGGCTGTCTTGTAATGGAGCCAAGGCTGCAGATTACTTAGGTTCATTCATTGCCCAGTAAACCCGTGCAATTAAAAATAATAATGGCTAATTTTCTCGTGACCGGTGGATTAATTTCTCCACATTACACACACACATATGTACGTTATTCTTTAATCAAAATATTGCATTGATAACTGAGGCCCAAGTAACAATCATGAATATGTGAAATCTGTTTACCTCCAGTAATTACAGGGAACCAGGCTGGACGTTGGTGCGGGTGTGCGGGCATAAAGGACGTCGGTACTGGCGTAGCGGTCGTTATTTTGCTGGAGTTCTATGCTGATATGCAGATCATATGCATACGGGTTCAGGAATAAGATTGTTTGCCCGCTCTCTCTGGCTTGCTAACGGGATCTGGAGGTCCAGCAACTCTTGAATCCAGACATCGACTCCTTTTCCTACTTTGTTTCGACACTTCTACACCTTGGTTCACTCCCCTTTTTTTTCTCTGTCCCAATTACTTGTTGGGGAAATTTTTCCGCATCTGACCCATTTCGGTATGCATGTGGGCTCATTAAAAAGGCCCCTTTGGGACAAGTCACATTATTGCATAGCCACTGCTCCATATCTCACGGCTACATCTCTTTCTGGGCTTGACGGTTACACTTGTGCCTCTCCGTGATATATAACTACTCCGATGGTGTCCCCACTAAAACTCGAAGTCAACAGCTGCTCCTAAATTCTCCCTGGAAATTTATTCCACAGCTGTGTATGCAAGTGCTGACTATCGTGGGATAGTGCATCGGTATATTACAATTAACCCTTTAACGAACAGTGGTTTTGTAGCGAAACCACCTATTAAACATATTTCTTTTAAACTTTACTTTTTGGAGTACTTTATTTTATATTTTTATAATTATTTACAGCTTTAATCTCATACATCTGTGACAATTGGAATCCAATAATGTAGATTCAAGAGATTCTCCAATTTAAAAAAAAAAAAACTTTTTAGAGACATGGATGATTTTTCGATTTTTTTTTTATGTTTTTGACATTTTAAGTTTACAACAGATGATAGCTCTATACAAACAACATTAATAAAATGTTAAACTATTTATTTATTATATCATTTTATGGATTCTTATTTATTGTTCTTTTGGTATAGTTAAAATTTTCAAAAGTAAAAGTATAATGTTCAAGCTGTACAAGGGGAGGGGTTAGTCAGATAAACAACTCCTCAAACCCTCCTAATATGGTTTTATGATTTGGTTTGGAGCGCTACGGTCTACAGTTTTGCACACGAGGGCTAATGAGAACGGGACCTACTGCTTAAAGCCGATACCGAACGGCTACGAACATCCATGCCATAGTGGGATTCGAACCCACGAACTCTAGTACCGACGATCAGCGCCCTAACCAATAGTCCAAACCCTCCTAAGGAATGTAAAGAAAACTTATCATATATTTTACATTTACAAGGTTCATAGATAACATTTATAAACTAATTACACTAAATTCCAATGAATTTATTTTGGTGATATTTAAAGGGTTAAAAAGGAAAGTTTTAAAATAATATAAAATTTGCATTGAATTTTTGTATAAACAATAAAAACTTGTTCTAAATATGAAACCTGCATGCGAAACAATCTTTTAGAAGTCACCAGGCTCTATTTTAAGATTTAAGTTTTTTTTTAAAAAAGGATTCAGAATAAATCTTTTCTCGCTTTAGATAATCTATAACAACATCCTTCTACCTACAAAGTAAAACAAGCTCTATAAACCATGAATTTATTTTTTAGTATATTCCCTGCCATCCATTCTAAACTTTATAAAATTAGTTCTACATAGACGAAAGTTACTTTAAATTATTATTTCCTTAATTAAACCCAAAGTGGAAACTGTTTATCCGGAACTTACTTAATGTCCGCGCTGATAAATATCTTCCCGAAATATATCGCCCCAAAACTTTTATTTTCATTATAAAACTTCTAATAATCCAGCCTGCAATATCAAATTTAGCAACCCCCTCTAAATAAATAGCGCAGCTAATAACAGATTACAAAATTATTCGAAACCGATCTATTGAATTTACAATTCAAAACTTTAATTTTAGAAACAGTAACTGAAGGCACCTGTAGAGATGTGAACGTAGCAAAGAATTAAACAAATGCTCCTCACCTATTTCCTTAATATGTTCG
Organism: Pardosa pseudoannulata; assembly: GCA_032207245.1. NCBI lineage: Eukaryota > Metazoa > Arthropoda > Arachnida > Araneae > Lycosidae > Pardosa > Pardosa pseudoannulata. The sequence continues at coordinate 17,420,146 of CM063504.1, read as the reverse complement.
TAGCGGGGGGAGAGAGGGGGATAGAACTCTGCCAAAATCATAACGAAATCGGGCGATTCGCTTTCAGATTAATTGAAAACCAATAACTCCTCGATTAAGTTAGGCCTCGGTCATATCATCATTACTGTTTAGAACGATGAGTTTCGTCTGAACGAAAATTTCAATTTTGAAACAAAATGTAATGAGTTTTCCAGTAGGGAGACCCTTAATTGCGGTGATGTTGCAACGCATATTACAAAATTTGCTATAAAAGGACCGACTTTTCCGCTTTTCAATTTGACAGCTTTCGCTTGGATAAATAGAGTGAAATTGCGGATATTTTTGAATAGATAAGTTTTGAATAGTTTAAACTGGAGAAGTGTTACAGCTGGAAAGGGTGATAATAACAAGTAGTTGAGGGCATAAAAAATTCTTTCTAATTTTCTCTTAAATACTAATTATTTTCCATAGGTAATGTCTGGAATAGGAACATAAATTTTAATCATTAAAACTTAAGCACACTATGTTTTGACAACTTTTTGTTCGCTGCTCTTTTGAATGAGATAACAGTAACTCATTCAAAAGTATCCCCTGTATAATAATAGCTTAAGTTATCTGTCCGTCTGTCCTCAAATTTATGAAGCGGTTGGACCCGGAATGATAGATCCATATTGGATCCATATTTAATTCTTCATGAGTTAGGGTTAGAAAAATTCAAAGCGAGTAAAGTTTATCTTCTCCTAAACTATCTATTCGATTTTAAAATAAATTGGTATAAATATGCTTCATATCACAGCAAAAAATACTATTGTCTTTGAAACGTTCGAAATCTATCCCTTCCTCCTTTTCGAGTGTTTAATGTCATTATTTCAAGCCCTGTTTTCCCCGGTTAAGATCAAACGATTAATTTATCAATTTATGACATAATAAATAGGTAAAAATAACATTTTTTTCTAGCATTATGACGTAATCCCTTTAACCATCTCATTTAATCATTTCTTATTTCATATTATTTAAATATCGCCTGCATTATTTTCATACGTTTTATCAATGAACTTAGATATTACGCAAATACTTTTCTTTTATATTTGGCTTAAATAATAGATTAGGCACATATGTGATAATTTTAAATGTAATCATCTATTAATTTTTGTAAGATAATTCGTAGCCCCCCCCCCAAAAAAAAAATAAATAAAAAACCCATTTTCTTTACCTGCCTCATAGAGTACTTTACAATTCTGGAAAATTGAAAATTTTACTGATCCCTTCATATGAGGGGCTATTTGATAGTTTGGTATAAAAAATTAATAGATTATCATATAAATATTTCAAAAGTTATTTTCAAAAGAATTTTATGTTTTTCATTTCACTTTTATTTTTAAGTTAAAGAACTTGTAAAAAATTCATTCTAAAATGGAGCACGACGTGAATCAAATAATAGAAGACAAATAAATGAAGACTTTAAGATCTCGAAAAGCGCAATGTCTTTTTAATATGCCCATATTTTAATAGAAAAATTTAGATCATTACAGAATATGATTTGGGTTGTTATGACAGATCTCATTTTCCACCGAATGCACCATAAATATGCATAAGAGTTCCATGAACCTACGTCTTCCAATTTATGTGGGCCATTCTAGTAACAAATATTTGTTCAGAAATTTTAAATACTAGTATAGAACCAGTCATATGATGGTATCAGTAAAATTTTAATTTTCCAAAATTGTAAAGTACCCGATGAGACAGGTAAAAAATGGTTTGTTTTTTGGCTAAGAATTATCTGGTACACGCTCAATAATTTGTTTATCTTTACTGACCGCATGTTAGTTGCCGATTTTAATTTATCTTAACATATTAAGTCATATGATGGACAGCAGAGGTTTTAATATTGACAGTGATTATTTGGCGGTATATATGAATTATGTACAAAATTTAGCGAATCAATCGCTAACCGTTGTTATGTATAAAAAGAAGAAACACACAAATGAACAAACTTCTTAATTTTCAAAGATATATAACTTGCCAGATATTTATTAGGCCTTGAAATAGATTCTTAGACTTTGAGGAAAAGAATTTGTTATTAATACCGGTGATACAATTATCATTGCAACAAAAAATAATCGATGATTAAATTTAAAATTATCACATGTGTGCCTAATCTATTATTTAAGCCAAATATAAAAGAAAATTATTTACGCAATATCTATTTATGTTCAGTGATAAAACGTATGAAAAAAAGCAGACGATATTTAAATAACTTAAAATAAGAAATATTCAAATGAGATGGTTAAAGGAATGACGTCAAAATGCTAGGAAAAAAGTCATTTTTACCTATTTATTATGTAATAAATTGATAAATTTAATCACCTGCTCTTAACCGGGGAAAATAGGGTCGAAATAATGGCATTAAACGATCAAAAACGAGGGAATGGTGGATTTCGGACGTTTTAAAGACGACAGTATTTTTGCTGTGATATGAAGCATATTTATACCAATTTATTCTAGAATCGAATCGATAGTTTAGGAGAAAATAAACTTTACTCTCTTTGAATTTTGACAACCTTAACTCATCAAGAATATAATATGGATGCCTCTATCCATTCCAGGTCCAATCCCTTCATAAATTCGAGGACAGACGGACAGATAACTTAGGCTATTATTACATAGGAGATAAAATGTTTATTGTACATTTTAGATAAACATATTGTTAACTACTATTAAATACAAATAAAATATTTCAGATGCACGAATATAATTAGACCGAACGATGGCCGAAAGTTAGATCGTTGCTATTGGGAACCGAAGTTCACAGGTTCGAATACCGGCATGGGTGTGAGTAGCCGTTCGGAATCTGCTTTAAACAATAGATCTCGGTATCATTACCCTTATTGGGCAAAACAGTAGACCGAAACGCTCCAAGCCAAACCAAATATAATTAGGGGTGCAGATAGCTTTTTAAAAGGCTGAAGGAGGAAACAAACACTTTTTACGAATATCTACTATCCAAAAAAAGATCTACTATGTTTTCTATAATATATTTTCTCATTCTGCTTGTAACATCTGAATTTATTGTAGTTAATAATTTTCAGTTAGTAGCTTCACTACATATATGATTATAACGTTAAATAAGTCTAAAGTATTTATTTTTTTATCTTGCCATCAAAAGGACTAAAGGACTTTCCAAATTCTAATAATTCAGTCGTAATTCCATTTGTTTCAGTTATGATAATGCTTATGCCATTTTATTATATCCTAAATAATCTAATATATTACTGGAATCTATGGCATTGTTAAAGTTTTAGAATCATGCATTCATTTTACCAAAATATGGCCGAATGACAGGGTGCTGCTCCTAGATACCGGAGTTCGTGGGTTGAATCTTAATCTAGGCAAGGATGTAGTTGTTTGAAATCGGTTATAAGCAGTAGATCTCAATGTCATTAGCCCTTGAGAAGCATAAACGTAGACTGTAGTGCTTCAAAATAAACAATACCTTCAATTCGTGATATATGAGAAAATTCTTTTTTATATTATAGCCCCTCATTTCAAAGCTAAGTAACTGAAAATACTTCCGTAGATCTATATCTGAGTTTATTCACTTTTGATAGTTTCTGTTTAATCCGATCTAGAGCAGAGATCCCCAAAGTTTCAAACAATGCGACCCCCTTTTCAGAAACCGAATTTTTCACGACCCGTTTCATCATCGGCTTAGAGAATTATTTCAGAAATACTTGACTAGCAGTAAATGTAAATTTCAGTAAAATGGCGGTAGTCGCTTGTTTGTGTCTTTAGACATGTCTTAGCCATGTTGCTACAGTGTAGTTTAAAAGACAACGCCCCATTTGTACAAATTACGGAGAGGTAGATATACATTTAATGTAGCCTTCACACTATGGCCAATTGTTCACCACTTCTTGATAGTGACCTCGAACGATGGTTCACGGGTTGCATTGACACGCTAGGCCACTAAATGAGCAAACAGATGGATTCCTCCATGGGGTCTACTGCGCACTTTAGTTGTGCATCTGGCTGCCTTTGATCTTTGGAGAAAAACCGCCTCGGAAGCCATCGTTCACCATCGTCACAAGGCTATTTTATTGTCTGCTACCATCGACCACGATAAACCATACCCCCTCCAAACGGTGGTGATGGCTTGCAGTGGACTATAGTGTGGAGGGGCCTTCAGGTTTTGTCCCAATTCATTAAAAATTGATCAGTGACTCATAAGTGGGACTCCGCTTATAGTATTGTAAATTTTGCGTTTGAGTATCTAAAAAATATAACTTTTGACATGACTTAATTGAACAAGAAATAAAGAAAGTCTTTTCAAATGAAAATCTATTTCATTGTTGTGGTAACAGATTAATTGTTTGAAAAATTTAAATTATTTCACTCTTTTTACTGTTACTCACTTTTAGGACTAATTTCACAAAAATCAGCTAAATCTAATCAGCAATTATTTATTAAACAGATCTAGCAAAATTCGGATTATTTTTCGGGAATCAGGTCTTCATACTTTTATTTGTACATGTACATTATTCTTTTTAAATAATTACAATAATTCAAATTACAATAATTAGAATAATTTAATAATGCAGTTAATTTTCCTTTATCGAAGTAGAAAGATAAATAACCTAATAAAATGGTAAGATAATGAAGAAAATTAAAGTGTTAATTTTTGTTGAAACTGGTTTGTTTTATTTTTGAAATTCTTAAAATAACAGGTGTAAGAAGGTAGTAGGTGTAGAAAGCTGAAAGCGATAAAGCGGCTAATATTTCATAAAATTAGTAAGTATCATGACATGTTCCTTTTCGAAATTTTAATTTATATGGAATGCGTTCTGCTCATTGTAATCATTTCTTGAAAATAATTAATCAGTATTATCTAATGTAATTTTTAAAACTTTCAATAGCTTTAAATGTAGGCAAAACATACATAAATTTAAAAATTTGATCTGTAATTTAAATTTATATTAAATATATACAACTATATGTAAATTATTATTGTTATATATATAAAATTGATTATTATATATCTTCCAAACTGTATGTATTATAAATTCTACCTCTGTATCATAAAACAATAAAAAACCGATAAAAATTCGAAATTTAATCGATATTAAATCATCTTTCAGGTAACCTTCTTCCATACAAAATAACCAGTTTGTAAAATATACAATCGTACATATATGTGATTTGTAAAGTGTTTAAATTTTTTGGCAATTTTCTCCAATTTATTAATAGATGTTATTAATAAAATCATTATATTTATTTAAGATTCAATTTTCAGGCCGTTAGTAAATAGACACCTTTAAAAATCTGATTTTTAGAAACAATTTTTGGAAATTTAATTGCCGAAAATTATTACCAAAAAATTGTGTTTTGAACCATAAACAAAAAAGAAAGGAATACATAATAAAAAAAGCAATTAGATTAGGTTTGACTTCTTAAAATTTTTATTAAATATCAACAATAAATAACACATAAAAGAAAAACTTGTTTTTAACTTTGAAAGTGAAAATAATTAAATAATTTCTTACTTGAAAATTGTGAATAAACTTCAAAGACATTGGGAATCTCAAACAAATAAATCATTCAGATCTAGCAAAATTCTGATTATTTTTCAAGGAATCAGGTCTTCATACTTTTATTTGTACATGTACATTGATTTTTTTAAAATAATTACACAAGAAATGCAGTTAATTTTCCTTTATCCAAGTGGAAAGATAAATCCCCAAATCAAGATAATGAAGAGAATTAAAGTGTTAATTTTTGTTTAAACTGGTTTGTTTTATTTTTGAATTTCTTAAAATTATAGGTGTAATTTATTCTAAAATCAATTTAAATTCTGAAATAACCACAACCTCTTAATTTCAACCTTTAAATACCTATATAGAGAGCTGAAAGCTATAAAGCGGCTTATATTCCATAAAATTAATAATTATACTGATTTGTTCCGTCTCGAGATTTTAATTTATATGGAATGCATTCTGCGCATTGTAATCCTTCCTTCAAAGTAACTAAATATTTTATCACTATCTAATGTCATTTTTAAAATTTCAATAGTTTAAATGTAGGCAAAACATATATAAATTTAAAAATTTGATCTGTAATTTAAATTTATATTAAATATATACAACTATAAATTATTATTGTTATATATATGATTTAATTATTATATATCTTCAAAACTGTTTGTATTATAAATTCTACCTCTGTATCATAAAATAATAAAAAACCGATAATAAATTCGATAAAAAAATATAAAAAACTATATTTAATTGATATTAAGTCAAATTTCATTTAACCTTCTTGCCGTACAAAATAACCAGTTTTTAAAACATAGAATCATTAGGGTATAACTATTTCATATGTAAAATGTTTAAATTTTTTGGCAATTTTCTCCAATTTATTAATAAAAAGGAGAAAAAGATTTTTTACTTTCGGTTATTCATTTTTCTTAAGTATTGAGATTATATTTTTTCAGGCCGTTAGTAAATAGACACCTTTAAAAATCTGATTTTTAGAAACAATTTTTGGAAATTTAATTGCCGAAAATTATTACCAAAAAATTGTGTTTTGAACCATAAACAAAAAAGAAAGGAATACATAATAAAAAAGCAATTAGATTAGGTTTGACTTCTTAAAATTTTTATTAAATATCAACAATAAATAACACATAAAAGAAAAACTTGTTTTTAACTTTGAAAGTGAAAATAATTAAATAATTTCTTACTTGAAAATTGTGAATAAGCTTCAAAGAGATTGGGCATCTCAAATAAATAAATCTTAAGATGAAAATTTCAGATACTATCAAAATAAACAAATAATTTCTTATTTTAAAATAATCGAGACGTGTATAAGATTTTAAAAGGTATTAAAGCAAATAAAACTGAAAATTAATTATTTTTCTGAACTGGCAAACTACAATATTTTATTTCAAAACAATTTTATAAAATTTTAATTGCAAAAGACTTTAATAATAAAAATCTAAAGGAAACAATAAATAAAATGATTTTTATTTCCTCAAACAGGTATCATTATAATAAATAAATAAATAATTCTTCATTTCAAAATAATACAACCACTTTGTAATTTGAAAACAATTTTTCAGACATCTAAAATAGATAAAAAGATAATGTCAGCCTTAAAGTATAAACACTTAATAAAATAAATGAATAACATTATATTTCAAGTTTATATTAGTTTCAAATTCTAAAAAATTTAGTGTTCTAAAAATTTATCATCAGAAACAGAGAAAATATAATAGGGCAATATGTTCATAAAATACATAAATAAACATTTCTTTATTTCAAAATGTTTGAAATTAGTTTCAAGTTCTTCAAGGCTTTATCAGATATAAAAAGGAAATTCAATTTCAAACAAGGAAGACCAGATTAAATAAAGAAATAATTTCTTATTTCAAAGTTGAATTAATTTCAAATTCTGAAAGTCTAAAAGCAATATAAGAAATATATATAATGAGATTCTCCCCCCCCCCTTAAACTGAGAAAAATAGGATAAATAAATGTATAATTCAACATTTCGAATTAATACAATCAGTTTTAAATTCTTACACGATTCAACAAATATCCAAACAAGATTAAAAGACAGTTTCAGTCTTTAACGACTAACACCAGATAAAATAAATAAATAACATTGCATTTCAAGATTGTATTAGTTTAATATTCCAAAAGATTTAGTGTTCTAAAAAATTCAACAAAAGAAACAGGTAGAATGTAAAAGGGCAATATGGCCCCAAATTGGGAAAAATCAAAATAAATAAACATTTCCTTATTTCAAAATGCTTGAATTAGTTTAAAATTTTTTAAGACTTTAATAGGTATAAAACGCAAATTGAATCGTAGACAATGTAGGTCAGATTAAATTAAGAGATAATTTCGTATTTCGATAATGAATTAGTTTCAAATTCTAAAAGATTTAATAAGCATAGAAAAGAATAAATTGTGAAAGGACAGTCTCGTTCTTAAATTATAAACATCAAATTAAAGCAATAAATAATTGTATTACTTCAAAACAATTAAATTAGTTTCAATTCAAAATAATTAAATTAGTTTTCGATTTCAAAGTTATTTTATAAGCATGAAATCCGAATAAAATCTTTTTTGTTCAAAAGAAGTGATTTATTCCTTTTAAAAATGTTATATCGATAATACTTATCGCATCATTTTTCCTTATCGCATCAGCACGTGCTTCTAAAATGATTATTAGTTTCCGTAACAGTGAAATAAATGTCAAACCACCACGATTTTAAACAAGCTTTTGAGGCACTTCTCATGCATCATTATTTCTTCAGCGAAATTAGCAATATTTTGGGTTTAAAATCTCGTTTCTGCTCCACTAATTCACCTTTCGGCTCGACAATACAAAAGCTCTCAATGGTTTCGTGATTTATCGCGTTGCATTATTCAAAGCGTTCAAATCGGTTAGAAGTGCTTGGTAAATTTAAACGTATTCTTGCAGATTGTGGGATTTAATGACTTTCACCAGTAACACATTTGTTTGCATTTAATATTTGAGATTTATGATCTTTAAACGTTACATGTGGGTTTAAAGGGCTATATGTGTAATAGATTTAGATTTTTACGAATGTTTTTTAGATGAATGACAATAAAATTTAATTATTAAAATTTAAATTACTTAATAAAAATTAAAAGTAAACAAAAGGTGAAATAAATTTTTTTTTCAATAACTGCTAGCACAGAATAAATAATTTATTAATTCCTTATATAAAAAAAATTGAAGGGAGTTTAAATTATAACATATTCAATAGACACTCAAAACAGACAAAATCTGAAAGAAAAACTCCACTCTTAAAGTGAAGACCTAATTTCAGGGCTCCAACGAGAAAAACTTATTTTAATTTGAACGAAACCCGAAACTGGATCTAAAAATATATCGGTTTATTTCGGTTCAATATATCTTCAGTCATTTTGTTACTGTAACCAAATTTCAACCAATAGACATTGAAAAGAGACAAAATCTCAAAGAAAAACTCCACATTTAAAGTAAAGACCTAATTCCAGGGCTTCGAGCCGGAACTGAACGGAAAACCGGAAAAAAAATGTTATTTTAATCGAACGAAAACCGAAACTGAAGCAAAATATATATCGCTTTATTCCGGTTTATTATATCTTCAGTCATTTTGTTACTATAACCAACTTTCAACCAATAGGCATTGAAAAGAGATAAAATCTGAAAGAAAAACTCCACTCTTAAAGTGAAGACCTAATTCCAGAGCTTCTAACCGGAACTGAACACAAAACCAATATTTTAGTCTGAACGAAAACCGGAACTGAACCTAAAACTATATCGGTTTATTCCGGTTTGATATATCTTCAGTCATTTTGTCACTGTAACCAACTTTCAACCAACAGGCATTGAAAAGAAACAAAATCTGAAAGAGAAACGCCACTGTTAAAGTGAAGACCTAATTACAGAGCTTCGAACCGGAACTGAACACAAAACCATTATTTTAGTCTGAACGAAAACCGGAATTGAACTGAAAACTACATAGGTTTATTCCAGTTTGATATATCTTCAGTCATTTTGTCACTGTAACCAACATTCAACCAACAGGCATTGAAAAGAAACAAAACCTGAAAGAAAAACTCCACCCTTAAAGTGAAGACCTAATTCCAGAACTTCGAACCAGAACTGAACCAAAAACCAGAAAAAACTGGTATTTTATTAAAACGAAAACCGGAACTGAACCAAAAAATGTATCGGTTTATTCCGGTTTGATATATTTTCAGTCATTTTGTTACTGTAACCAACTTATCAATATTTTCTAATTCTACGTCAACCATACAATTATCGTCATTACATGTCCATTGCTTCTCGATTTCCTGTTTTGATATACACTAGTACTTTTCTGTTTCAGTTTCGAATGAAACTACTTGTAGAAGGCATATTTAATTCAGTTAAATGTTCAGTTGTGAAATGCAGTTTTCATAATGGATATCAACGGCAGTGCTCCCCGTTCTCTGTCCACCGTTTCGTATAGTGCATGCTGGTTAATTATATCAATTCATATAGTGTACCAATTAAAAAAAAATATAAAATCTTCTAAATTTTGGTGGAATTACATTTTTTGTTTATGATAGAAATATATTTTTATTACAAATAAGAATATAACTAAAATAAAATTATTTATTCAGAACTAAACTGAAAACCATTATTTTCGGCGGAACGAACGCCAGAAGTAAACCGAGATATTTTTTAAAAACTGAACCTAAATAGAAACCGAAACAAAAATATTTACGGTTTGGAGCCTTGCCTTTCAACCAATAGACATTGAAAAGAGACAAAATCTCAAAGAAAAACTCCACATTTAAAGTAAAGACCTAATTCCAGGGCTTCGAGCCGGAACTGAACGGAAAACCGGAAAAAAAATGTTATTTTAATCGGAATGAAAACCGAAACTGAAGCAAAATATATATCGCTTTATTCCGGTTTATTATATCTTCAGTCATTTTGTTACTATAACCAACTTTCAACCAATAGGCATTGAAAAGAGATAAAATCTGAAAGAAAAACTCCACTCTTAAAGTGAAGACCAAATTCCAGCGCTTCGAGCCTGAACTGAACACAAAAACATTATTTTAGTCGGAACGAAAACCGGAACTGAACCGAAAACTATATCTTCAGTCATTTTGTCACTGTAACCAACTTTCAACCAACAGGCATTGAAAAGAAACAAAATCTGAAAGAGAAACGCCACTGTTAAAGTGAAGACCTAATTCCAGAACTTCGAACCAGAACTGAACCAAAAACCAGAAAAAACTGGTATTTTATTAAAAACGAAAACCGGAACTGAACCAAAAAATGTATCGATTTATTCCGGTTTGATATATTTTCAGTCATTTTGTTACTGTAACCAACTTATCAATATTTTCTAATTCTACGTCAACCATACAATTATCGTCATTACATGTCCATTGCTTCTCGATTTCCTGTTTTGATATACACTAGTACTTTTCTGTTTCAGTTTCGAATGAAACTACTTGTAGAAGGCATATTTAATTCAGTTAAATGTTCAGTTGTGAAATGCGGTTTTCATAATGGATATCAACGGCGATGTTCGCCGTTCTCTGTCCACCTTTCGTATCGTATATGCTGGTTAATTATATCAATTCACATAGTGTACCAATTAAAAAATATAAAATCTTCTATATTTCGATAGAACTTTTTTTGGTTATGATAGAATTATATTTTTATTACAAATAAGAATATGCATAAAATAAAATTATTTATTCAGAACTAAACTGAAAACCATTATTTTTGGCTGAACAAAAACCGGAAGTAAACAAATATATATATACATATATATGCATATATATATATATATATATATATATATATATAAATATATATATATATATATATATATATATATATATATATATATATATATATATATATATTTAAAATGAACAGAAACAGAAACTGGAACAAAAAAAATTACGGTTTGGAGCCTTGCCTAAGACTGAATAAAGTTGTAATTTCTTACTTAAAATTTCAATTAGTCTCAAATTCTAAATAATTTAAAAAGCACCAAAAAGCAGCTATAAAGTTAACCTTTTTCTTAAAATGAGAATAATGAATATAAAGAAATAATAATTTAGTATTTATCGAAAACACATAATATTTAAAAAGACAGATTCATCCATAAACTGCGAGCATATCACATAAAAGTGAAAAAAGTTTCTTATAGCTAAATCGAAACAACGCCTCGCTAAATTGTTTTATTGGCCGAAGTGTTATCAAGATATGGAAACGCATGTTAAGTCGTGCCATCCTTGTCAACTAGTAGGGAATGCTATTGATACAAAGAAGGCGCCTATGCGATTAACTCCGATAATTAGTGAACCTTTCACTAAAATTAATATAGGTGCGTGTGGGCCGTTACCCGAATCTGAAAATGGGAACCGGTATATAATTACCGCGATAGGTCTGGTTTTTAAATACTCGGAAGCGGTGCCAGTGCCAAATATAGGATCTGTAGCGGTCACTGATGCGTTTTTACAGATTTTCAGGCATCTAGGTTTTCCGCGCGAAGTTCAATGTGATAATGGCTTTTCGTTTACAAGCCACCTCACAACGGAATTTTTCAAACGGTTTGAAATGACAGCTGGTGCTGCAACTGATAGCTACTGTGTGGTTCACAAACCCGGCACAGATAATACTAATGCAGATGCATTAAGCCGCTGCATCATGTAAAATGTGGTAAGAATGTAACCTGTACATACTTGCATATTGTCTTTTGTGTTGTAATTATTTGATATTATAATTTAGATATAGTTAGTGTTATTTTTTAGTATAATGTATTTTAAGTATCTGAGTGACTGTTGGTTCCTTACGAGGAAGATCAGAGTTGCAGTTCTCCACGAGAATTGTCGGCATAATCGAGATCCACCCTGTGAAAAATTCTTATGCGAGGGGGGGTGTAACGATCCGTTACATGACCCCAAAACGAACAAGGAGCCCAAAAGGTGACCTTTCGTCGTGGACTCACGATTAGCCGATAATAGAACCAGGTGGTCTAAAACCCGTAATTGAAAAACGGTGCGTCGACGGCTCCGAACCGTCTGAACATTGTAACCTGTTGAATGGACCTTTACTGTGTACATAATTGAGTGCACCTTGCCGCCCATTAGCGGTTACAAAAAGGCCATTAAGTTGGTTAAGTTAATGAATCTGAGAATTGCTACATCTGGAACCAGGACAGCTGATCGGAGACTTGGGAGTGACCGCAAGATTGCGTCACCCTGGCTCGGGAAGCTTCTCGAAGAACCGAGAAGCGAAGATATTGTTGAGTATAAATGGAAAGAACCGGACTAGAACGGGGGCTTTTGCTTTGTTCTTCTCTCGAGGCTTCTACCTGCTAGAGCCTGGTCGATCGAGGACCGCTCTTATCTCCGTGTCTGGAGTTTGTTTTTTTAGAGACCGCCAGCGTCTCCGTTGCTAGATAGTCGAACATTTCGACTTGGGAATTCCTTCCCCGTTATTGCTGATTGATAGTTAACTTCTTGCATAGAAGTAGTCAGCCGAGAGTGACTTTGCACTCTAATTTTGGATCGACTTGCATCCTGTGTTTTCGTCACGAATCCCAGCGTGATACGCACTCGGAACCTCCGAACCTGCTGTGAAAGCCAACCGCGCTAATCGACTGACGGAGTGATCGAGTCAACATTAGTCCCGGCACGAATTAGTTTCCAGCTATTGTGTTTTAAAGCCCTAGCCATACTGTTCCGGTATCCCACGCATCCTTGTATGTGCCTATTATCTCTGTACGAGATCCCTGAATGTTATCGTTTATTGAATTTGTACATATCTGTACATAGTTTATTCTAGTGAATAAAATATTTAGTCAAGAATACCTTAATTTCTAGCCTGTGTCATTGAAGGCCTCGCCTACTTATTTTCCAGTACGTTACAATATATATATATATATATATATATATATATATATATATATATATATTTATATATATATATATATATATATATATATATATATATATATATATATATATATATATATATATATATATATATTATATATACATATATATATATATACACACACATATATATATATATATATATTATATATACATATATATATATACATACACACACACATATATATTATATATACATATATATATATATATATATATATATATATATATATATATATATATATATATATATACGGAGAAAGTGCGAGAGAGTGAAACAGGGAGAGTGTAAGAGAGAGAAGGGAAGAAGAGAGAGCGAGTGAGAAGGAGAATAAGCGGAAAGAAAATGTAGAGACAGAAAAATAGAGAAACTAAGAGAGAGAAGAGTGACAAAGAAAGTAAGAGATACAGAAAGAGAGAAAGAGAAAGAGTGTGTAAGATATAGAAGGAGAGTAAGATGAAAGGGTATGAGAAAGATAAAGAGAATGTAAGAGAGAAAAGGAGAGTAACATGAAAGTGTATGAGAAAGATAAAGAGAGTGATAGAGAAAGCATTCGTAGCTCAGGCGGGAGAGGAGTTCATCTCCTAACCGGATAGTAGTGAGTTCGAAGCCGGTGCAGCAAAAGATCTACCGTATTCATTAATGGCGGATGGGGTGCATAAAATGTGTTTGGGGTCATAAAGTCCTACGACTCTTAAGGTTGCGGGCCAATCCTTTGGGGTTTTCTGTTTGGCCCCTTCTTCTGAGTTACGAAGACCTAGCGTGATTAATGTTCTTGCATTCGTAGGAGTTTTAAGCTACATGTACTCTCCGGGTGATACTAAATGAGTAACAGTTTGTAGCTGGACTTATCATAGAGATATCTGGTTGAATCGTCAGCAAGAATATATATATATATATATATATATATATATATATATATATATATATATATATATATATATATATATATATATATATATATATATATATATATATATATATATATATATACATATACATATATATATATATATATATATATATATATATATATATATATATATATATATATATATATATATATATATATATATATATATATATATATATATATATATATATATATACATATATATAAACTAATGTTTTGGCCCCTAGAATGAATAGTTATTGAAAACAAGATTAAAATATATTTTACAATTTTTAAAAATCAATTTTCGAAGCTCTGAAATATACTAAATTGTAATAATTAGAGTAATTTTATTATTGTACTAAGAAGAGTTCATTAAATAATTATACTTCTTTTTATGTGGAGACGCTGTAGACATAACACAACATCAGTATTTTTAAAACTATCTTTGAAAAATGAAAGTCATGCGGAAGATATATAATTATTAAGTGAGGAGTAAACATTTTAAGCTATCGAGACTTTATTGTAAGTATGTATGCATCTACGCATAAGCTTTAATGCATAATCATAAATTGCAATAAATTATGAATATTTTAAAGAATTTAATGGTGCACGTTTGCTTCCAGTGGAAACAAAATATTTGCAAAAACTATCTGTTGTAGGTAGATGTTCAAAACGAATAAGAAAGCCATCCTGTACTCACAGTATAAACCAATAATCCCCTTGAAGTGATTAATTAAATATAAATATTACTTTAATTTTTCATGTTCATTTTTCGTGTATCATACTTGAATTATTATATACAGTAGACTTAATGTGACGCTTAATGTGATCAGTTTGGAACACCGTGATTTAGAAAACAATAACCAATCGATAACAATAAACGGTATGCATAATTAGATAAATTTACCCCCCCCCCCTTTAATTCTACTAAATTTCGTACTAAATTTCAAAACAAAAGTAAAAAACTAACCTTCTTTTTATGTACTGTATATTATCCTTTAAAACATAAGAATTGTATACATAATTAAAAAAACGGTTCAATTGTTGATTGCCTACAATTTTTTCTAAGAAGCTCATTGATAAATTGTTCGTAATCATGATCAACCTGTTATAACGATTTTAAATTTCTATCTTTTGTTTTAATGTTAAATCATTTCGCTTTCTGGCTTCCATTTTTCGAGCTGCATGTAAGAGAGTAAGTCATGAAATGTTAATATGCTCCTTCTCAGTTAAAATAAGAATGTGTTGCCTTCTGCTTATCTGACAACTATTGACCACCAGTAGGATTTGCGTATTTCTGAAAAATTCCAGGAACGTATAATACCCTACTCCTTTGTTCGCTCTGAATTATACTAAATTGTAATAATTAGAATAATTTTATTACTGTATTAAGAAGAGTTCATTAAATAATTATACCTCTTTTTATGTGGATATGCTGTAGACATAACACAACATTATTATTTTTAAAACTACCTTTGAAAAATGAAAATCATGTTGAAGTTATATAGACAATATATATTTGATATATTTTTTCTTCCAATGAATATTTCTTCCAATAATTACTAAGCAAGGAGTAAACATTTTAAGCTATTGAAACTTTATTGTTGGTATATATGCATCTAAGCATAAGCTTTAATGCGTAAGCATAAATTCCAATAAATTGTAATTATTTTAAAGAATTTAGTAGTGCACATTTGCTTTCAGTGGAAACAAAATACTTGCAAAAAACTATCTGTTGTTGCTAGGGGTTCAAAACGAATCAATAAGATATCCTTTTTATACTCACAGTATAAACCAATAATCAACCAAAAATTAACCAATAACTAATAAAAGGATTAATTAAATATAAATGTTACTTTCATTTTTCATGTCCATTTTTCGTGTATCATACCTAAATTATTATATATTAATCTTTAAACTTTAAAAAGCTTTAAAAAGGCAAGAATAAATATTAGCGAGATTTATTGAGAAAAATTATTTTAAACTTATTTTGAAATATATTTTCTTAAAATAATTTTAACTCCACTCAATATATGACTTTAAGTAATAAAAAACTATTCCAATAACAAGTATGCCTATGGTGTATGAACCCTATTCGCAAAACACAGAAAATATTTTACTAATGTCGTTGAAGAACTCAAGGAGTTTTACGGGCAGTTTACGAAGATTTTCTATTTTAAATACTGCTAATAACATAAATTTTATTGAAAAAATCTTATGAACTATCCAGAAGCCTATTTTCTGTTCTCAAAACACAGAAAATATTTTACTAATGTCACTGCAGAATTTAAGGAGTTTTACGGGCAGTTTACGAATATTTTCTATTTTAAATACTGCTAATATCATAAATTTTATTGAAAAACACCTTATGAACTATCCGAAAGCCTATTTTCTGTTAAAAAATGGTGGTTTTGTCTGGTCACAGTCTTCTCGTTGTTTTAACTTAATGCATTGATAAAGAGGATTTTGGAAAGATTTAATATTCCTATTTTAATTTCAAATCTTTTATTCCAGATAAATGTTTCGTGCGATAAAATATTTTTCCTCCTAATGCAAATTCTACTCTCTTCACAAGCAAGGAAATAATTGCTCTTAATTTTAAACTCGCCAGTCCCTTGCCCAGGCGCACATATTAATTGCTATTGAATGTCTCCTTCCCACTCTCCCATAAGATCTCTCGAAACCAAACATTCTCCCGCAACCCCACCCCGTATAATTGCACGCGTTACGCACTTCCCCTATTTCCGTACTTCGAACATTCTTAGGTTATCCCAAACACACAAGGTCTAGTAGACACAACAAACATATTTCTAAATTGTTCTAAACTCTCCGGAACGAACAAAACAAAAGCGAAGAGAGAGCGAGAGCGAGAGCAACCTCCGTTTCTCCTTTTGTCCCAGAGACAATCACTTACTTCAGTTGCACTATAACCGTCATTTCATTGTCCCTGTCCACTGGTGCAGAAACCTCGCCATCTGCCTACCAGGGGGAGCTGGCAACGATCTTGTGTCCACTGCTGCCACCGGACGCTAAGTAAACATAAATAATTAACTAACTCTAGAGCTTTCAGGTAGGGGCCCTGTTAACTGCAAACAAGAGAACGCACTGGCTCGGAAACTAATGCATTCAAATACGGATTTCAATATGGAGTAATTTAAGGGCTTGCGCAAAGTGTCGCCGGGAATTTAACTTTCCCTCTCTCTTCCCTGGGAAAAATTTTTACAGGAAATTAATACGGCGGAACTTTAATTGCGGAATGATGGAAATCCGTGTTTGAATTTGTTGCGGTGCGCAGGACGTTTAATTTGAAAAGTGAGGGAGATATTAAGCGAGCTTGAATTAATGGTCCACTTTCGTAAGTTTTGTGGACTTGGGTCGAGATGAGAGATTGATAAGATTGGCTTTATTAAAGCGTGACGGGGAAGAAAGGTTTAGATTAAAGTTAACAATATTCCGCGCGCGTAAACTTTTCCTCTTCGAAAAGAAGAGGGGCACTACCCTTTAAATTCTTGGATAAATATCGAGAGTAATGAAGGTTTGAATATTAGTTCGCATTCAGCGCCGCGTTTCGTAATTGCTTATCTTGATGTGACGTTAATAAAATAATTCCCTCGTTTATAACTATACCAAAGTTATGATAAATATACATATTATCTATCTTCTCACTGAGATTTTCCTCGAAAATTGATAAACCGTAAACTAGAAGTTATTATTATGGAAAAACTACCACCATATTATTGAGTTGAATAAATCTATATAGTACGAGTGGAAATATTCTAGAAATTTATTTTAAGACAAGCAAACACTTCAGATCAAATTTAAATGTCTATTTTTTATTTTATCACGTTACCCCCAAATACTCCGTAGAGGTTGTATTGTAGTATTAGGAGATTTCATGAAGTAGTTACTTGTTTGATACCCAACGCACCATTTGTAATAGTGATTCTAACAAAATAATTTCCCCATTTTTAAACATACAGAAGTTCTGATATATATATATATATATATATATATATATATATATATATATATATATATATATATATATATATATATATATATATATATATATATATATATATATATATATATATATATATTATATATATATATATATATATTATATATATACACATATAAGTGTGTGTGTATGTGTGCGTTCATATGTACATATGTCTATATATGCATACATATGTATGCAAATATATAAATACATATATATATATATATATATATATATAAATATATATATATATATATTTATATATGTATATATATATATATATATATATATATATATATATATATACATATATATATATATGCACACACACGCACACACATATATATATATATATATATATATATATATATATATATATATATATATATATATATATATATATATATATATATATATATATATATATATATATATATATATATATATATATATATATATATATATATATATATATCGTATATATTGAGATTTTCCTCGAAAAATTATATACAATTCTTGAACAAAAAATATGATAACACAGGAAAACTGACTAGATGCTATTATGGGAAAATTATCGATAGAGTGGAAACTAGATTCTAGAAAATTTTCGCACGTTAAGTTTCGAGTGTCAGTGGTCTATTTTCCATTTACCATGATACTCCGTAGTGTTCTACAGTTTTATTAAGAATTCCTTTTTTCCTTCTGATTAATTCTTTTTGTCCAATATACCATTTGATATATTGAAAATGTTTGCAAACTAAATAAAAATTTTGTTCACTAATAGAATCTTGCTTGGAAGATCCATTCTAATTTTTCCTCGGAAAATGATATACAATTCTTAAATATAAAATATGATAACACAGGAAAACTATCTAGATGATATTATGGGAAAACTATCAATAGAGAGAGGAAACTAGATTTATTCTAGAAATTTGTCGTAAGACAAACACTAAGTTTCAAGTGTCAATGGTCTATTTTTCATGCACCACAATACTCCGTAGTGTCCTATAATTTTATTAAGAATTCCTTCTTTTGCTTCTGATTAATTCTTTTTGTCCAATATACCATTTGAAATATTGAATGTACCGTTTAAAATATTGAATATGTTTGCAACTAAATAAAAAATTTTGTTCACTAATAGAATCTTGCTTGGAAGATCTATTCTAATTTTTCCTCGGAAAATGATATACAATTCTTAAATATAAAATATGATAACACAGGAAAACTATCTAGATGCTATTAAGGGAAATCTATCAATAGAGAGAGGAAACTAGATTTATTCTAGAAATTTGTCGTAAGAGAAACATTAAGTTTCAAGTGTCAATGGTCTATTTTTCATGCACCACAATACTCCGTAGTGTCCTATAATTTTATTAAGAATTCCTTCTTTTGCTTCTGATTAATTCTTTTTGTCCAATATACCATTTAAAATATTGAATATGTTTGCAACTAAATAAAAAATTTTGTTCACAAATAGAATCTTGCTTGGAAGATCTATTCTAATTTTTCTGCATCCCATTAATCCAGTTACCAATGATCCCGTTATTTCTTGGTTGTGTCCTCTTATTTTTAGTCCAATAAATTTTAATTTATATACGTTTAGTATAAAATTTCATGATTGTTTCTTTTTCTCAAGTGTGTACAGTTCTTTATACAAATTTTAATATAAGTATAATTTGCGTGTGATAAACCATGTTACATCAAATATTCTGTAATATTTAAGATAAGACCTAAAAACATACCAACCAATCTTCTATTCTGGAGGTAATGAAATCGTATTGAAATCAGATTAAAATGAAATTTTCTTTACAATAATATTGGACTTTTAAGGATGATCCAGTATATTAATATCTGTCTATTTATAAGCTTTATGTTGGAGGTCTGTATAGTGGTTTCTCATTCCAGGATAATTGAATGCAGCAAATCAGCATATCTGAATTATGAATTAAAACAAATATATAAAGATAATTTCCTTCGCACTGTGACTAACTCTGTTAGGATGAAAAGTTTCTAAAATATTTCACCGTACATTGACTTCTAAATTTTATAAAACTCTTTTCATTTCTTTGTTATCCTCACTGATATAAAAAACTCTACAACAATAGCGTGTAAGGAAATTTTCATTTATACAAATGAATGTTTCACTGTTAGTATAATATTTTTCATCTTACAACAGTTAATATTAAAAAAATTACACTTTTTTTCAAATAAAATGGTTGATTAAAAGACTTTTCTATTCATGGTACAGAAAAAAAGATATGGAGGTGTCACGGACGGGTTCTCCGTACTTTTAAATGGCCATAAGTACTTCTCTGGTCATTTAAAAATACGTTTAACTATTTTCAGTAATGTGTTATATATATATATATATATATATATATATATATATATATATATATATATATATATATATATATATATATATATAACCCACATACTATAAGAAAAGAAATTTCTTCACGGACAGGTTCTCCGTACTTTTAAATGGCCATAAGTACTTCTCTGGTCATTTAAAAATACGTTTAACTATTTTCAGTAATGTGTTATATATATATATATATATATATATATATATATATATATATATATATATATATATATTCTTCCGTATCAGTTTCTTTCGCAACAGTGTAAAGAAAAACATTAACATAAATGAAAATGGAAATAGAAAAAAAAAAAATGAAATGTATCCTCTTCTTTTCTTACTTTTTTTTTTTTTGTATTCTTCTTTCCTGTGCTGACGCGGCTAAAGCTCGTTAATTAAAAAGATACCCGACGCAAGATGGCAACGAGGGCTTTCCGTCCAGCCTGTTGGTCATCCGATTCTCTACTCCCCCCCCCCTGCTAAATGGGAGACGGGGGTGCTGGAGGCGAAGTGGGCAAGGAAAGGGGGGGGGAGGGCGGCTGAGAGAGCCACTTCGCTAATCCCGGAAACAGTGCGTCTTCTGGAAGCCCCGTTAATGGGAAATCTTTATAAGAGCGATACAAGTTTCAGCTTTGCCAAAACAAAAAGGCAATTCTTCTCGGGCGCCACATTCCAGAGTACACCCCGCGAAATGAGCTTTGTCATTCCCCGGTGCAGAGTGCACCGGATTACGTCCACTCCGGGAATTTTCAATATCGCAGGTAAGAAATTGAACGGCTCGCGGTACTGACCGACTGCCACCGGTGTATCACACTTTTAATGGGACAACGGACGTTGAAGATGAAATATTTCAGTTTTTAATGATATTCTCATAGATAAAAATTCCTGTTACTTCCTGTAATCCTGTAAAACTTCAAAAAAATTCTTTTGATCAAAATACAAAGATACAATATAAAATTTGAAAATAATTTTAGTGCACTGTTCATTAGCTATTTGCTTGCTTTTAGGACATTTCTTAGCCTTTATATAAAAATGAAACTAAATATCAAGATAAATAACACTGTTAAATAAAATATAAGAAGTACTAAAAATATAAGAAAAGTATATGTATTTAAAATACAAAACTTTTTTAGAAAGTCGATGTCGTCCAATAGAATTGAAAATGTTTTTATTGCTGTATATATTAATTAATTCTTTGCAGTTTACTTTGCATTTCTTTGCATTTTACATTCTTTGCTTTGGAATATGGTTAACATTTATATAGGAATGAGACTAAATATCAATATACATAACGATGTTAAATAAAATATGATAAGCACTAAAATTTATAAAAAAAATATTTAATTAAAATAAGAACATTTTAAAAAAATCGAGCCGTCCAACAGAATTCAATAAAAAAGATTTTTAAGCATTGTATATTAGCTATTTGTTTGCATTTTGGACAATATATTTAGCAATTACATAGAAATTAATCTAAGCATCGATTTTCACTTACAGTTAATAAAAATCAGTTATTTCAACTTTTGATATATGATTTCAATTTTATTACGCTCTATCGCTGCTTCCACTCATTGAAACTTTAAAAAATATTTCCGATTTTAAAAGACTATATCACTTTTATAGCAAACACTTAATACACAATACTAAAATATAAAATTTTATTTTTAAGTAAGGATATATTGGAATAAAATAAAATGATCAAGCGATTGCACATTTTGAACTTTCGCCTTTTTAATTTAAATTTTGTAACTTCAAACATTTTTCCCCTTCAGTCTGCAAATTTTATTAGTAAACAGTGTACTAGAAAATTTCTTTCTTTTTTTGCAATGTTAAGAATATATGTAAAAATAAAATTAGGTACCGAATTTCTCTTCGTTAAATGCTATTTTTTACGCACGTTTTGATTAATTCATGGTAGTAGACTCTTTGTAACCCGAGGAAATACAATACATTTTAAAAAAGAATACCCAGTTTTATAACAAACATATTAAAACACAATGTTTAATTTTTTTAAATGTCCATTTCTACAGCAAATGCGTTAATACATGATGTCTAAAATAATAGGAGAGAGGGATAAATAATCGTAGGAATCTATGACAAATTAAGCCTTAAGAAGCATTTTAAAAAATTAACAAAACATACCTATTATAAATAATTAAGCTAAATTATTAATAATTGTGTGATTAGTAATTACAAATACTATTCAAAGTAATATAAACAAATGTTTGTTTGCTTTGGATTTTATTGAGTGTAAGTATCAAGCTGATAATATTTATGAATAACGGAATTTTGCGTACTAACCTTCTTTACTTATTTTTTACCTATTCATAAAGTTAAAAATCAGTCTTAATTTCACACCTCTAAATAACAGTAACATTCAAACTGTAGTTGAATTAAGAAGCAGCGTCTAAAAAAATGACAGGCGTGCTCACAGGTATCACAACCTGAAACAAATATTTTGAAGGCGAACGACCGCTCCTTAAGTTGAAAGCAAATCTCCAAGTGTGAAAAAAAATGGTGATTCCTATGAAAAGGGACAAAGGAGTATCACTCTTGAAACATTTTATAGAGAAAGGAGTAAACAAGGGAAATGGCACAACATAAATAGAAATTTTCATACTAACGATTAAGTCAACACTATTGGCTTTAATTATTTACCCAAAATCTTCAAGGTATACAAGTAAATAATCGCTGTGCTGCAGCAAAGGGATTGCAGTTTGACATTGGACATTTTCAGTTAAGCACAATATTTAGGTAACTTTTGAAACAGAATATCTTCTTATTTTACAAGGGTGAATATTGGTATGTCAAAAATAACTTACAATGGCGTATTCTCGGCTTTTGCAATGATCGTATATGTTTCCTTCCAGTCAGTGATCGTTGAACCGTCTTCTTTGTTGTTACTATTGTTTTACACTTTTGTCAAATATTCTTCTCTTTGATATATATTCCTAATCAAAAATCATTACCCCAAGAAGTTTGAGAATAATTGTGCTAGATCGATTAGATAGCAATTCGACACTGGGAATTTTCATGGAACGCAGAATTTTGGTAGCTGCTAAAACAGAATATTTCCTTATTTTTCAAAGAAGGTTATTGCATCGAGTAATCGAGAAGAAAATGTTTTAATATTTCCTTGACTTCTACAAAGGACTTATCTATTTCTTTACAGTCAGTGTTTATTAAAAATGCCTTTATTTATCTATTGTTTTGCCCTTTTGTCAGGCATACTTTCTTTTGTAATTTTTTGAAAAACTTATAATTACCTATGTATAATGTTCATTATGAGCTTTTTCCCAAACCGTAACACATTTGACATCGGTTCACGATTCTTTGCATAGGTACATCACTTTCTAATCATTTTGCTTTAATCGGTTAGTTTTAAATTGTGTATGTGTAAAGTACATATCCTAAATTTCACAACTGTTTATTCATAACATAAAACGATCAAAGACTTAGACCAAATTAAGTAAACCACAAATAGAAAGAGAAAGTAGGCAGAGAACTGTTTTGTTCTCTGCATTCTTCCTATTTGTGAGTTTTGTTGCTTTCGTTGTTTCAAGAGTGTAACATTCTCAATGCTAGAGTACTTTGTGGCAGGCAATAGCATTCTGAACTAGAAGTTATTTGAAGGGAATAGATCACACTGTGGAATGGAATTAAGAATAATTTTAAGCCTTTTACATTTCATAATTAAATGAAGATGCTCAAAAAAACGAATAATTCTTCAAACGCAGATTACAGAATCTTTTAACTACAGACGTAATGCTGAAGAAATATACTATGTCACGTTGAACACTATATACTAGAGGTAAAATGTTTATAGTGGCAAAACCTTGTGAACGGTGCCGAAATATTGCTCAATCTACAGTTACAAGCAAATGAATGGTTTTCACATTGAAATTGTTGCTCGCTTGAAGAAAGGAAATAGCTGTTTGCGTGCATTCTCTCTTTATTTCAGCCTTTCTTGCATTGATTTTGCATTGTATACTATATTCCGGCACAAAGTCTTTGCCTTTTATCAAACTGCTTTGCTAAGTTAATTTTTTCTGTTAACATCGCTTTAAAATACTCCGTGCATATTTTGCAATAACTATTCTATTGAAAAGTACTGGAAAATAATTTTTAAAAATATGTATTAAATTGAAAAGAAAAGAGGAACTTGATAATACACTGATGCAAAAAGTCTGCAAGAAATGCCTGTAAACATTTCAAAAAGTAGAGTACCTTCAGAATATTTGTCCTTTTCTCTTACGAATATGTTCTTATAACACAGAGGAAGAAAAAGGTTTTGTCCCTCAGAAACAGCTTTTCTTGTTCTTTCTTCTGTTCTATTTTATCTTATTCGCCGATAAGCGGTCTACAGTTTGGAAAAACTATCCATTTAGTTGAAAACTTCCTCTCCCTTAGAAAGAGGGGTGAGAGATTTGTAAGCTGTAAATGAAAATGGTACCAGTCATTATAAAAAGAATAGGATGAAACATCTACTGCAGCTACATTATGTTGGAAATCAGATTCCTAGCAGAAGTAAAAGTAAGAAACATTTGGGACAGTTATTGTGGGTCTTACATACTTTCGTATTCTATGGCAACAACTTTGTATAACATTTATCCTAAGCATTTTGAGATTTTGAAAGAAAGTTTTGAAATTTTCAATGGTTTCAGATGCTTAAAGGTTTAAATCCTCCTTGGGAAATTAGGACAAAGGTTTGATATTTTCTATATAGTCCCCTGTTATTGCTTCATTTTTATTAGAATGCCGAAACAAAACTATATTAAAGATATTCCCTAAATTATTAGACAACTTGAAAATTAAATACTGTTTCCGAAGGGATAACATTCGTACCAAGATATAATAAAATAATGCAAAAATCTAGGCTATTGTAATCCAGAGAAAGATATTTTTAATATATTAAACTTGAAAGGAAAAAATGTTTAACTCGAACTAAGCACTAACACATGACTGCATCTTAAGACATTTCGAACTACATTAAATATCTATAAAGTGAAAATATTTTAAGAAAAGAAAATCCATCGACACAAAGATACAAATGATTAAAACAATTAATGTCTTCTAAACCTTAACAGCCGACCGATGGCCGAATGGTTAGGGTGTTGGCTTTCGGAATCGGAGTTGGTGGGTTCGAATCCTCCAGGGGCATGGATGTTCGTAGCCATTCGGAACCGGCTTTAAGCAGTAGGTCCCGGTCTCATTAGCCCTCGAGTTGCAAAAAATAGACCGTAGCGCTCTAAACCAAGCCGAACCTAGACCTTAATAAAAATTTTTTTTTCTAGTTTAGCGTAAACATTTCGAAAATAAATTGTGAAAAAATACATGAAACATAAACCTCCCTATAAATGGAAATTTGGGGTAACATTCGATGAGACATGAATAACAATGATTATAGTAAAATAAAGCTACTCCTGTAGCTCGACTGAAGAAAATGACCATAAAAATGGCTTTGCTTGCATACAAAAAAGTTCTCAAAAGAGTTCATAATGCTTGAAGGAATTTCTTCGAACTGAAAACTAAAATTCAAAACATGGAAATAAGTCAAAAACCAACAACTTTTATTATCATAAATTTTTAGTAAAAAATATTAGTCTTGTATGGAAAGGATCATTATTAATATGTGATTCATATGGATAAAGCCTGTCATCAAATATCTACTTAACCTGCTATTTATAAAAGAAAAACTCAGAAACAGGAATAAAACGTATCACAGTTAATGAAATATCTTTAAAATACCCAGATATTTCTACATATTTTTGTGCTTCCAGTTTGTTAAAAAGATCATTGGGGAAAAATATTCACCAGCAAGTAAAAAAAAAAGAAATTCGTTAACAACCACCTATCTTGTTAAGATTGAATCTCCAAATCTGAACTGCTCTGAATCGTTTAGGTGTTCCCTACCTCTCCAAAAAATGTATTCCCTCTAGTTTGGAATAATCCTGTATAATTCATCCTGAAGAAACTCATTCTCGCATAGTTTAATAGCTCTGAATCTTCAATGAACGTAATAGGAGAAACTCCAGATAATTTTATCTTATTTTTGATAGTAAGAATTTATCATAATGTAAATGTATATAAAGATATAAAATGAAACTCGTTTTTAGTGATACTGTATGGGACCTAGAAGAATATTTCATCCAATGTTTATTAACGTAGGACGCATGTAATATGCTAAATTATATTTAGAAAACAAACTGGTGTAAACAGCAATGCCGGAAATTCCTAAATAATAAAAAAACAATGGCAAATTTAACTTTTGAATATTTTAGGTTTTATTCTAATGAGAATCGAAATAAAAACAAAATATATTTATGCTACGGAAAAAAAACATCCATAACCATTGAACATCTCTTGAAGACTGAATTTGATGAAATTATAATTTAATTTTTTAGATCTGTGATCTGGTAATGATATTTTAATATGATAAAAAAATGTTTTAATATGATAATATCCAATAACAAATATGAATTTCACCATCAGTTGATAACGAATTGGTAAAGGCAAGAAATATTGAAAACTTCTCGACTTGTTTGTCCTCTTTTTTTTATTTTATTTTTATTTCATTTTTTGTTATTTTAGTAATAAAACCTGATTTCATATTTTCATAGAAGTATCTTTGACCAGAATTTCCCCCAAATATAAATCAAATTTGCCGATCATAATGTTTTGTTTGGAGCTCTACGGTCTACTATTTTGTTACACAAGGGCTACTGAGACCAAGACCTACTGTTTAATGCCGATTCTGACGGCTAAGTAAATCCATGAAATCAGCGAGATTTGAACCCGGACACTCCTGTACCGAAAAGCAACGCTCTATCATTTGGCCAACGTTCAAACCAGTCATAAGGAATGTGGCTATAGCTGAGCTCAAGAACGTTACTTAAAAAGGGAGCACATTTAATTTTATAAAGTACATACCGAAATAAAGTACAGGTTCTCCCCACCCACTTAGGCTTTTGCATCCATAAACTTCTTCAATTGGATGTAGGTGTGGGTCATCTAAGTACATGCCTTATTCAGTGCCTCTACCCATCCAATCTATAAAACTGTTTCAAACAGTCGATACTTAAAAAATACCTTTTTATATTAAAATCTTTAACATACAACAATTTATAGGGTTTTCTTCCTTTATAAGTACTCTATAAATTAAAATAATACATTTCCTTTTAATCGACACTGCAGTCTCACCAATTTACTCCAATAAAACCAATGATTTCCAAAATTATCGCCATTTAACTTTTCGCCTTTTCCGGCACACTCCTAAAGAATGCCAAATTGAAATTTTATTTCACAGAAATTTCTGCCAACTGGTCTTCTAGTAACAAAAAAAATATATAAGAGAGATATCCGAGGATAATTTTATTTTATAATAAAATTGATGAAAAAAATTTATTTTATCTGATTATCTTAAGACTTCTGTACACATGATATTGTTTTTCATGGAAAATACTCTACTCATTTTTTAATAGGTTAAATTATTGCCATATACAAATGCATCTAAAAAGTGTTCTTCACTGTAGAAAGATACAAAATACATTAATCAAATGAAGAATTCTCCATATCCGAATAAAATATCGTAATGTCGTTATGCACAGAAACTGAACTCGGATATAAACGAATAATACATCATTAGGTTAACCATTATACACAGATTGTTATATATACAGATTTTAATGGAAGAAACAGTAAATGAAATTTGCACAGACGTGACAAACTGAGAGTTTGTAAAATTGCAATAAACTGGAGAAAGGTATATCAATGGTAAAATAAAGGGTTTTTAAAATAAAAAAATCATTAAAAAATCTTAAAGTAGCATAAACAAAAAAAAATATAAAGGTATAGAATAAAAAATATAATAAATAAAATCCTCATAATAGAGTTTATAAAAGCATTTAAGCAAGAATTCAATTCGATGGCTCAGAAAAGTTTGTAGATCAGATGACAAGCTTAGTCTCAGCTCTTAATATGGTTTGCTATTCGAATCCCTCTGAACTCTGACTTTTAAGACTAGATTTACAGACCGAGCCAATTTGACTCATTAAAAATTCATCATTATATATATATATATATATATATATATATATATATATATATATATATATAAAACTTTAATATCACTTTAAAAAAAAATACGTTGGTTTTTAGTTAAGTAATAAAATATGTGTAAAATTTCATTCCTCTTCCCCGCAGACCCCTTCATTTCACATTATCAAATGTGGTATACCTATTTTCACGGTTGTAAGCCAATTTGACTCATAGAATGTATATGAAAATAAATAAATATAGTAATAAATATAGTATAGTGTAAATATAAAGTATAAAGTATGTAAAGTATAGTATAAAGTAAATATATAGAAGTCGAGAACACGTTCATTCCAATGACAGAAGTTCATGCTACTAACGCATGGAAGAATTGTCAAGTTCAACAATCATGCAAAAGAAACAGATGTATAAACCATTGTGCTAAATGTAATAGAAATGTTTGCAGAAAATGTGTTTCAAAAACAGATTTTATATGTAAAAAATATTTTCCATGAATTTTTTGATAATAAACATTTTATTTAAATTAATTTGGAACTATTTTCTTTGCAAAAATCTTCAATTTTCTTCTATGAATCAAACTGGCTCACTTCAGTTAAAATTGTTATATGTAAATCCGTAAATCTAGTGTTAAAGAATTAACCATATTTTTCTGAAAATTCACATATGTTTGCATACTTTCTAAATTAACTTAAGTCTATAATAAGCAAACTTAAAATTTCTCTGAATCTTTAGAGGGTTTCAGAGAGACTTTTATCTTAACATGTCTCGGTTTGTCTAAATTTATGTAATCCCATATTCAAACAAGATTTTAAAGACTTTAAAAATTTTCAAGGTTGAATTATGAATTAGAAAGGCTTTAGAAAGGCTTTAAACAAAGAAACTAAATCCTTATTCCACATTTATTTCGCTCAGAAAAACTTCTGAGTTACGAATGCTAAAATTATTGCAGAATACATTCACTATGATTGTTTAGTTTAAATTGTTTATTTCTTCCTGTAGTAATAGACTACAAATGATAATCACCATAGAGTAGATCATTAGTTACATTAACTATCATTAACAATTGATATTTAGTTACCATTAGTTGATTGCTATGACAATAATCATCATTAGCAAATGACAGTTGACTTATGACTACCAGTTAACTGCTCTAACTCTTATGAAAATTAGTAAGTTACTTCTGCAGTTTTACCTAAATGAAAGTTTAACTAGAAGAATAATTATATTAAGGAATATTTGTAATATGATTTTTCATAAAATCCTATGAATACCTATTCTTACACAGGTTTTGTATGTAACAAATTACGACTTTTAAAGTTCCAGTCACTATAATCAGTTTCAGAGTTTAAGGGATGTTGAACTTCAATTAAAAATATTTTAACGATATTTTTATAATAAGAATGTATATATATATATATATATATATATATATATATATATATATATATATATATATATGCGTATATGTGTATATATATGTATATATATATATGTATGTATATATGTATATATATATGTATATATGTATGTATATATATATATATATATATATATATATATGTATATATGTATGTATATATATATGTATATATATATATGTATATATATATATATGTATATATATATATATGTATATATATATATATATATATATATATATAAATATATATATATATATATATATATATATATATATATATATATATATATATATATATATATATATATATATATATATATATATATATATATATATATATATATATATATATATATATATATATATATATGTCAGATCTAAAAAAGGGGTAGTTGGAATTTACGTGCGTTATAAACGATTTTAAAAAAGAACTTTTTTATAATAATAAAATAAATGAAAATGGCCCACACTTGCGTAACCTTTTGGAGTAATCCGGTCAAGCGGAAAGGTATTTCAAGGATTTGATGGTTAAGTGAACCGATATGAGTTAGTTAGTGCGTGGACATGGAGCTATCAACATCTTTCAACGTTAGGTCCGCCACGAACAAATGAAAATGGCGCAAGTTTTGCTTTTAAAGGAAACGATGATTTAATAGACTTATTATTATCAAGAAAGATTGTTTTCCATTCGCCTTAACACTGGACCATGTCATATATATGTATATGTATGTGTGTGTATATATAAATATAATTATATATATATAATATATATATGTATATAATATATATATAATATATATATGTATATAATATATATATATATATATATATAAATATACATATATATAAATATATATTTCTATATCTATATCTATATATATAATAAATTCAAAAATCTATTAGAATGGAATTTTTTACTTAACTACGAGATTATTTTATAAAAGTATAGACTTCTGATAACATTCCTTAAAACTGTTTCTAGTGCACATCCTACTAAACAATTAGTATTATTTTTTCTGATTTCTTTTTTAGAATCAATATAAAAAAACTGAGTATAAATTTTCACTTATGTTTCAATATTACATTTGCTAAATTAGTATTTAAAACTATACAATATTTTAACAATTATTTTCGCCATTTTACTTTATTTAAATCCCGTGTAACTCAAGAAAATGCTTTGCGATTCTATAAAGCACCCCGTTTAATTCGTCCTAAAAAAATTAATAATCAATCTCAAAAATTTTGAATAATGAATTCATAAAAGTAATGCACCTCGGACATTCAGAAATTACTAATTTAATACTAAAATTGTCAAACTGGGAAATATGATTCTTTAAAGTTTGAAATAAAAGTATATAAAAATAAACAGACTTCAGAGCGTTAAAATAGTCCTGTTATTTGAAAAATGTGAGACCCAGTATAATTGAGGTATCGCTTCGCCCTCCCACGGCACAAGTCCGAGGGTCGATCCCAGGTCTGGGAAGGTTTACTCAGCCTTCCATACCTTCATTGGGTAGACAGTCTGAAGGTCAAGCAATTTTGGGAACTAAACACTGAGGGTTTCTCGTTAGGTTGACCACCTATCCGCGATATATGCTTTGCACCCCAGGGCTTTTGGTCTTAGTAACGGAGGTTGGAATCGTAGGCCCTGGCTCCCAAATTGGGCTGTAGCAAAGAGGAGTTTAGTTTATTTATTAACAAAATGTGGTTTGGTAGTAAAGCGTATACGTAACTTGATTTTTTATAGTAAAAAATGATAAATGTGCCATTTTGAAGGTTATCTCTTTAATTTTCAGACATTATGATTCAATCGTCTGCAAATTTATTTACCGTTGCATTAACTGATGAATTCTGAGATTTCTTGAAGCCAATTTAATCGAAATTAACGTACCTGATTCACAGCAAATATTCGTTTCGTAATTTTTTTTTGTGTTTACAGGGAGTTTTTAAGTTTGCAGTTTAAAATAACAGGAGACAATAAGACAATTTCATGTCGAATGACATACTTCAATAGAGACACTATTTGGCCATTTGAAACAAAAGAGTAAAATGGGAAATTTCGTAATCTACCTTAGTTTGTTTATTCTGACACTCCTGTTCAATTTTATATGTATGGTACCTAATATGTAACGTATGTACACACTTAAGTTAAAAAAATAACATTTACAGAACTATTATTTCTTAAACGGAATTCAAATATTAGTAATATATATATATATATATATATATATATATATATATATATATATATATATATATATATATATATATATATATATATATATATATATATATATATATATATATATATATATATCACATAAACTTTTTTAAAGGATTTTCAAGGAAAATTACATGTGTATTAATCGAACAAAGTATATTTGCATCAGAAAACTATTTCATTAAATTTTAAATGTATGTATGTATGTATACATGTATGTATGTATCTATGTGTGTATGTATATATGTATGTGTGTATTCGTGTATGTAAGGATGTATGTGTGTATACATTTACATATATGCATGCATACATACATACATACATATATATATATATATGTGTGTGTGTGTGTGTATACACTAAGCTAAGATCAATCTTATAGCAATATATATTAGGTGGCAAAAAAAGTTAATATTATAAATATATGGGCTTGAGGTTAGAAATCAAGAGATGCGTGTATCTAATTTTCATAGAAAAAAATAGAAATAAGATGTCCTAGATTATGTAGAAAAACTAATTTGTGCACCAGAATTCCATTCAATAAAATTCAAGAAGCATGATAGAAGATTTGAAAAGTTCTGGGTTAGAGGGATTGAAAATTGAAAAAAAAAATAAAACTGATTGTGAACTTAGATAATACATTTCAAACGTATTAATATTTTGTATTGTTAAAAATGCCCTTAAAAAGTCATTATTTTAAAAGGAGAGACACTAATCAATAGACAAACAAAACATTTTGTTTCTATGAACTCATCTTCGACAGGCATGAAACTTCAACAACAAATGTTATGGAGAACTGCATCCTATTTAAAGTCACATATTAGTCACAGATACATTAGAGATATATCTAAAAATAAAATTTCGGCAAAATTATTTTGAGTTAGTATAAATTATTAAATTATTTTAAATTATATTACTCAAGTGAGCCCCAGGCGAGGTTCAGGTAAGCGACAGTGTTAATGATGTTATGTATAAATTCAAAGAAAATGTTTGGAATGTATCCTCTTAACTTAAAACTTACGGAGCAATTTCGGTATTACTTATTAAACGTGGAACATTAAATTCTATCTAGCAGTTATGTACATTTTTAATTTATATAACAACAAAAGAGAATTGATTGTAGAAGATAATTTTATCATTTAAGCCGTCTGGACAGAAAATTTCAATTTATTTCTTGTCAATATTAATTGAAAAGAAAAAAATCGTTATTTTGACTCCAGGACTAGAATCTGAGGACTTTGAAATCTTTATATTTTTATTTCCCCCTTTTGTAGTTAGTGTTACTATAAATTCAGATATTACGTTTTCTTCCAATTTTTGCATGTGTAAATTTTAATCTTCTTATTTTTAAATTTTTATAACTATAAAATAATTCTTAAAAAGGCTATTTTTATTATTTAAAAATTTTGTCTCCTAAAGTAGATGATTAGGATGATATACAGTTTAAAGTAGTTAAATTAAATTGCAGTATAATGTTGCTTTATCTATCTAGACTTTATATTTACTCTAATTTTGTTATTATGATACTTTTAATTTTGTTATTATTATACTATCATTTTACTAAAATTACACTAAAGTAGACGATTAGGTTGCATATAATTTCAAGCAGTTACGGGAGTTAAATTAAACTGCACTATAAAGCTGTTTTAACTATCCAGGCTTCATATTCTATTATTTTACTCTATATTCTCTTTGGTTAATTTCCCCCTTAACGTTTTTCCAACACCCTTCACTACTTCATTCCCACCGAAAGATGGCGAATAGACCCCCCCCTTCCCTCATTCCTAAAAGAAAAGAACATAAGAAAGAAGGGGAAAAAAGAGACAGAATGGAATAGACAGAATAAAAAAAATACGCTAAGAAATAAAAGAATAGTCAGAACAAGCATCGATTGCAAAGGCTCGTGAGCGGAGAGCGTTATTTTCTTGCTCTGCCTCCCCCTTCTTTATTCCTTTTTTATTTATTATTTATTTATTTTTTCCCTCCCTCTTTACTCTGTGAACGCCCCCATAAGTCGCCGACCAGAGGAAGATGGAGATAAAAAAAATAATAGATAAAAAATAGCCGGGGATGAGTTGGAATCCAGGGATTTTCCTTCTGCGAATGGCATCCCTAAGAGGGTGGACGCTTGGCCGAATCGCCAATATGCAGCACCAGAGAGGGAATTTTTATACATAATATTGTTTTTATTTTCTTCGAGTGTATTAAGCTTTTGCATTAATGCTGGGATCGAGCACTTATTAAAGACGTATCCAATTCATTCTGAGATAGATTACACGTTCAGACACCCCCCTCCTACCCCCCAATACACGCGTGCATACATGAACGTGAATAAAAGTAAACAGAGTCAGATACACATTCTAACAAAAACCTTATCCAACCATAGAGTAAATTGAGAAACTAGTTTTTTTGTTTTTGTTTTTTAACTACAAAAAAATTTTCATCAATCGAAAATGTATCTAAAATTTTATAATTTTAATGACTTTTACATTCTAAATCTGATATGGTTCTATATTAAATAAACTGAATATTTTTTATTTCATAAAACGATATTGATTTTTTAATGGAATAATTTTATTGTTTGCATAATTTAAAAAGAATGGCAATGAAGAATAGCATTCTTAAAAAAACATATCTCTAAAAAACCATTCGACAGAAAAGCGTAGCTTTAAAGAAAAACATTCTAAAATACATTCTAAATTTGATATGGTTCTATATTAAATAAACTGAATATTTTTTATTTCATAAAATGTTATTGATTTTTTAATTGAATAATTTTATTGTTTGCATAATTTAAAAAGAACGGCAATGAAGAATAACATTCTTAAAAAAACATATCTCTAAAAAAACATTCGACAGAAAAACGTAGCTCTAAAGAAAAACATTCTAAAATACATTCTAAATTTGATATGGTTCTATATTAAATAAACTGAATATTTTTTATTTCATAAAATGTTATTGATTTTTTAATTGAATAATTTTATTGTTTGCATAATTTAAAAAGAATGGCAATGAAGAATAACATTCTTAAAAAACATATCTCTAAAAAACCATTCGACAGAAAAACGTAGCTCTAAAGAAAAACATTCTAAAATACATTCTAAATTTGATATGTTCTATATTAAATAAACTGAATATTTTTTTATTTCATAAAATGTTATTGATTTTTTAATGGAATAATTTTACTGTTTGCATAATTTAAAAAGAATGGCTGTAAGGAATAACATTATTAAAAAACATATCTCTAAAAAAGCATTTAACAGAAAAACGTAGCTCTAAAGAAAAACATTCTAAAATACATTCTAAATTTGATATGGTTCTATAACCATATCAGTCTGTAAAAGCTTATCTTATGATATGATAAATGTTACAATTCAAGTGGCTATTATGTTAAAAAATAATTGAAATATTACTGTAAATTTCGCATCTAATTTTTTCAGATAATAACGGGTATCAAGAAGCGACTTTTTCTCCTGGATGATTCTCGTAAAAAAAAATCTTTGTATGAAAATTTTTCCATGCAGTAAGACTTGAAAATTAAAATAATAAATGACCTTATTATCATTTTTTAGATTTTAGATAATAATGGCTAACAGAATGTATTAAACTAGAGTTGGGACAAAAGGATTTGTTGTAGAATTTTTGTTAAGTAGTAGTAAAAACATTCACATTTAAATATGTGTCTTATATTGTTAGGTATCCTATAACGATGTAATTTCATTGCGCGAATTCCAAATAAAGTGGTGGAAAATTCGGGGCAGCTGTCCAATAACAGGGTCACCTATAACCAATATGTCCAATAACAGGGTCTTCCAATAACAGATCTTTAACGAATGTTTCGTGCAAGTAAATTTAAAAAACTCAAATAGCTTGAAAAGTTATCTATTACAGCACTTATTTGATGCATTAATTACTTTTAGTAGGGTATTCCCAATTTTAGTCATCTGATCACAGATATATATCAAACATGATTAAAAACAATGTAATATGTACAAAATTTTATTCTTTTTTTTTGGACACATGCTTTAGTTTATAATATTATTATACACACTTTGTGTTATATTTAGTAAATTTAAATTTAAATATGTAAAAATTTACATGTTTTTGCCATTTCTGTTATAAGATATTTTTTTAACCGTAAGAGTCAAAATTTGAGAATGCGGTATTTATAAGTCTAAAAAGGTTTAATTTACGTACAATTAATTTATTTCTGATGTTGTGTATAACTTTATACGATTCATTTAATTTGTATTAATCCTGAGTATCTTATAGTAAGGTTTTCATATAACTCGGCCGTGGTTTTCTTAAAACATAATAAGATGTCTTTAAAAAAAGAGAAAACTTCGTGATAAGAGATTTATTTGCTATCATATATGAGAAAAGTACTGAAAAGAATTATTACAGATATGGCTATTAGCCATGATTTATGCTATTAGCCATGCCGGTATACGTTCAGAATACCGGTAATAGTACGTTCCTATTCTAAGCTTGAAAATCATAAAAAACAGATAGAAATGACAAAATTAGAGATAAGATCATATTTGAAAACTTAGGAGATTATTCATAAGATTAATATTTATTTTTATTAAAAAGGAAGAATTGTATCAAGAAAACAAAATACAAACCATTTTTTGACTGTCCTCAAATGAGGACGCTGGCCTTTAATGGGTTAACTTCTGTTAAAATCAAACAAAATGTATATTTATAATGTAAAATTTTATACTCATGTACTAACTTTTATGTCATAAACTTTTTTAATAAATTATTATTTTCTTTTTGTTTAATTATTCTAGTAACCTCATTTTTCATTAGCATTTGTTCTTTTTACTTTGTATTATTCGTCTTCCAAATAACACAACGCTTTTAAATTTGTCCTAATGGTGGCAAATTATTTTTTAAATATTTATTTCATTAACATAACACCAGTACACAATTACCAGTAGAGATCCACCGGATGTCCACAATATAAGGTAGAGATCCAGATGATGTCCTGGATATCAGGTGAAAATTATGAGCTGTTGTGTCAGTTGTAATCATTGTGCAATTTAATATTTCATTGTTTTCTTCATATATTAAGTAGGAATTAATTTCTTCAATGCTAAGCCACATCATGCTAGCATAATCCAATATTTAAATCCTAATATTCATTAATTAAAATATATTTATTTCTTCCATCCTCATTTAATTTATTTTCACTTTTTTCTAGTTAGTTAAAAAGGGATGGAAATAAAAAAAATTGAAAATAAAAGATACATAAAAAAATATTAAAATAATTTTGTCGATAACATTAAAAAATTTTTTAAATAAATAAATAAGAATAAATAAATATATGTATAAAAAAGGGATTCTAAAAAAGTAAACAAAACTGTTCAAAAAGTAATAGTTTTTTAAGTACATTTTGCTTTTCACAAAGTGCATTTTTAATAAAAGTTGAAAATCATTTTTAAAAAGATTTTGATTTCAGAAAATCATATCTGATTTTCTCTTTAAAAATTGCTTTTAGTTTGTTTTTAACATGAAACTTAATTTTATAACCACTGAAGCTTTGAACATTTTTTCTCAACGCTATTATATTTTTATTTTAAAAGTAAATCAAACAACCACGAGATTTTTTTTATACTTTTTAATGGTAAAAATTTTTATGATAAAAATTCTTCTATTAATTATACAAAATAAGATGAATCTCAGTTTTTAAATTTTTTAATTTCAAAAGATATTTTATTAATGGGAATATATAATGTTGTTACATGAAATATATAAAATTTTAAATGTATTAGAAAACAATTTTTGGTTAAAATGCGAGACTAATTAGATAAAAATTGAGTCTTCCAACAATATTCCATAAAAATGATTGTAGTGCTGCACAGTATACTACTTGCTTTTGTTTTCATTTTGTCTTTAAAATATGTATAGAAAAAACTGGATATCGAACTTTAATTACGCTAAATATTACTTAAATAATACAATTATTTCATGCTATGCAATGTTTTATTAACCGTCGTTTTTCTACTGCATGACATTCAATTCTCTAACTCGAGAAAATCCTTCGAGATTTTATAAAGCATACCCAGATCTATTAATAGACAACCTCCAATATTTTGAATAAAAAATAAATATAATAGTATAATAAAAATAGATATAAAAATAATTAATCTATCTGAAACATTTTGAAATTACGAGTTTAAT
>CM063504.1:17344034-17376534 GCA_032207245.1 Pardosa pseudoannulata | reverse complement strand
TTTTATGAATTTAGACCGAAGTGTTAAAATAAAAAATATGACTGGCATCAAATTGGAGTAGGCTTTTAATTTTAAGCACTTTAAATATTCTGTGCTCTAAAATGCTCCGGAAAAGGAACACTGACCGAAATCTATGTATTTGTGCTTCCCGGAGAAATATACTCTTATTGAATTATTAAAAAAGTTGTGAAAAGCATGATTTCAATAATTCTTCATGTAAAATAAGCACCATTATTAATAGAAAAAATTAAAGATATTTTAAAGATTGCTTCTTAATGAAGAAAAGGCCAAAAATACTTAGACAAAAAAGGGAACAACTGTTTTCAAATCAAAAGTCGCATTTCGTTTTAAGAGAAAACTAAAAAAACCAAAGAGCTAAAGCAAAAACTTTATATCTGTAGGAAATGTGAGCAAGATCATAACATCTTATTTAAAGCTAATCCCCTTTATAATAATTGCCTAAGTTCTTCTGTCCTCGAATTCATGAAACCGTTGGACCTGGAATGGATAGAGACGTCCATATTGGATTCTTGATGAGTTAGGGTTATCAAAATTCAAAGACTTTAAAAGTTCAAGATCCACCCCTTCCCCCCTTTTCGAGCGGTTAATGCCATTATTTCAAGTCCTATTTTCCCGGTTAAGAGTAGGCGATTAAATTTATCAATTTATCACATAATAAATAGGTAAAAATAACATTTTTGTTCTATCATTATGGCGTCATTCCTTTAACCATCTCATTTAATCATTTGTTATTTTAAATTATTTAAATATCGCCTGCGTTATTTTCATACGTTTTATCACTGAACTTAGATATTAAGTAAATAATTTTCTTTTATATTTAGCTTAAGTAATAGATTAGGTACATATGTGATAATTTTAAATTTAATTATCAATTAATTTTTTGCAATGAAAATTTTATTACCTGTATTATCAACAAATTATTTTTATAAAAGTCGTTTAAGTTATATATCTTTAAAAATTAAGAAGTTTGTTCGTTTGTGTGTTTGTTTTCAAGCATAAACACAAGGTTTGGTTAAATGAATTCAACGTGATTCTAAACTGCATTCACAGTATCGGAAGACTTAAGAACAGTATGAAGATAAACAAATTATTGAGCATGAGCCAGATAATTCTCATCCAACGAACAAACTATTTTTTACCTATCTCATAGGGTTCTTTACTATTATGGAAAATTAAATATTTTACTAATCCCGTCATATGACATGATATATGCTAGTAATTATAATAATAATAATAATAAGTGTTCTCTGCCTAACGCCGAAATTTGTTTCTCAGCTGAAAACTATGTGCAAATTTTTGCCTTAAAACATTTGACAGTTGAAGAATGAATAGGCATAGTGAAGAAGTTTTCGTAAAAGGAAATTCTTTCCCTCTACTTATATTTCAAAATTATTACAACAATCCTTACATATATATGTATACAGCTTTTCTTTCGGGGGGATTACAACACTTACAACCCCTTTTCCTTCGATATCCACTGGTGATTCTACACGTAAAAATATTACTAAAGTGTATTGGAGAAAGACATTCTTTTTCATATGAAGAAATATGCATACAGACGTCACTTAGCACAGGATTATAAATTAAGGAATTTAAATCAAGTTATCTCTCTCACTATTATGTATACATACTCACATTTCTAGTTTGCAAATAATTTCAAATTCGTTTTCATCTCCGCACTTCACTAGTTTCCTTTTCTTATAATGCATCCCTGCCTAAACCTTATATATAATAAGTTTTTTTTTTATCTAGAACTATCTAAAAACATTTTACTAAACTTTTTCATCTAACCATTAGTCTTTGTAATGTTAGAGGTAATCTGCATTCTACGAGCCTAAATGCCAAAAGTATAAAAGCTTTTTTTTTTTTTAATAAGATTTAGATAACAAGCTTCTCTAAACTGTAATGTCATATGACTGTCACAATATTAATATTGCGATGAAACTGTGTTTAACTCTTTAACGTCACAATTGCGTTATCTTTGAGAGGTGATTTTCAGATTATATTATATTAGAAAAACAGACTATACAATTATGTTAATTAAGAGTTTTACACTATACCAGCATATTACATTACAAAAGCACAACGATGGGTTAGAACAGAAGAAGCAAGGAATATGCAAGGAAAAGAAAAATGGATAAAGTAAACCGTTAAAAAAAATTGAGATCAAAACAAAGCAATGAGATCTCAATCCTATAAAACCTCTTAGATAAGAGAAAAAGTTCAGGTGATATTCACTCAATGTTTTTCTGCAGTTTATTCAATATAGTGATAAATATGACTTTACCTATGTTTATTGTTGCTTTCAGCACAATTAACTTTTCTAAAAATTGTCTCTGATTAAATGAAAAGTATCACAAAATTATGAATTATAATCCTGATTTCTTTGTTTTACCCTAGTTTTTTAAAACTCCAGATCAAAGTTCCTGTGGTTATTGGTTAAAACTGTATGGCTATTTTTCATGAATACGGATAATTACGTAACGAAAATTACATACACGTGTATACCGTATCAATATTTTTCAAAGGTATCAAACTTGAAATCAAATGTTAGGTCATTTGTATCATATCATAAATATTATGATACGCTCCTATTCTGAAGCTCGTAACGTTTTATAATTTTTTTAAAAATTAATTGACAAAACGTTGTAAAAATTAACTACTATTGTTCTTTTATTTTACTGTTTAATATCATTTACTGTCTTTTTTTGTGTGAGCACGTGGGGCCCACGTACCGGACACGTCGTTACCCGTCCCCTTTTTTGATCAGCATGCGAGTTGGTCTCAGAACTTAATTACGATTTCTCATGCCAGCCTCCTCCGTCGTATCCCGATCCCTTAATGAGTCTTTGCTATCGCTTCTCTTTAAGCAG
Organism: Pardosa pseudoannulata; assembly: GCA_032207245.1. Taxonomy (NCBI): domain Eukaryota; kingdom Metazoa; phylum Arthropoda; class Arachnida; order Araneae; family Lycosidae; genus Pardosa; species Pardosa pseudoannulata. Next base: position 17,373,640 of record CM063504.1, on the reverse strand, counting down.
GTACTCCTTACAAAAGAGAAGACGAGCACATCTCCTAAACATGTCAGCCCCTCTCCTTAGCTAAAAGCCAGTTAGCAGACGATCCCTGAGGGCCTGCTCGACACTGTTTGCCACGACTCGAATCACGTGATCGCCTTCCCCCCACACACCCCGATAGGGGGGAAAGCACCATTGTTCTTGAGAAGCGCGCGCAATTAGCCGGCCATGCGTTCGAGGTACTGCTTTTACGATGTCGATATACTCGCAATTGGCTTCTCTTTTTTTTTTCTTCTTTTCGCCCGCATTTTTCTTTTTTTTTTCTTTTTTATTCTTCCTATCGTGCAGCATTTCTCCTTTTTCTCTGGGTGGAATTTTTTCCCCCGTTTCTTCTTCTCTTTTTTTCCAGAGGGTGGGAAGGCCGGGGATGAAAAGAGTGGAACGTTTGAAGAAGCGGTGTGTGTCCGCTGCGAATGAGGACCGCAGCTGCGTCCGAAAGTGCTTTGGCCTGACCACCGTCCAGTTTTGACGATGCCGTTTTTGGGGGGGTGAGGGTAGAGGGAGACGTGAGGAAATCTCCTTCGGGCAGACACAATGTACCCCATCGTTAGGATGATCGAGCAGAATGTGCGAGAACAGTCCGGCTATTACTGAAAGAAGAAAAAAATCAATACCAGAAATTATTCGTTAGCTTCTTTATGACTATATCGTGTTCTGTATTTTCTCTAAATGCAGGTTTTTTTTAATTTTTGCAAAACCTTTAAATTCTACTGACGACTGAATAACGTACTCAACAGTTTCAATGAAATATTTAATAGGTTTTCATTCAATTAATTCCTTTATTTTAATCCAAAAAGAAATTATGCAAATATTTTGAGTTTTTATGCCTGGTAAGAAAATTGTTTAAAACATTAGAAGTGTTTAAAGTGTTGAAATATATGGGGGCATAGAATATTCGACAATAAAAATTTTGTTTGACCATATACTTTGATGAATAAATAATGAATTCAGTAAATAAAAAACTTTTGAAATATGTTTAAAATTTTACAAAATAAGAAGGTTTTTTTTTTGTTATGCAGCTATTTCAAGCTTAAAAATTATTTGTTATAAAAATAAATTAACATAAAGAAAAAAAATTGCCTTCAATTGTCTATATTATTATACGAAGAAATATAGAAATGTAGAAAAAAAATTGCAAATATTAAGAGGTAATATGTAAAAAAAAATTATATTTTTTTCAATTATCATGTGAAATTACAATTTCTTGTTAAATAAAGTATTTTGAATTATCTTTTCATAAATATTTTCAAAATTAATACCTTTTTGATTTTTATTCTCAGAAAAATTTTTATACCTTTAAGGTTTAATAACAATATTGCTTAATGATAAATATGAAGTTAAGTTTATCAGAATGTTTCAGTCGTATTTCCTTAAACATTTATTTGTAATCATAAGTAAATACAAAAAGAATTATTGTCTCAAAATTATCTTTCTTTGCTGATTTCTTATTATAATAATTTTTATTTTTATAGCAATACATTCCCACAGTGAAAGTCAAAAGTTATATTTTGTTTTTCAATTAGAAATTTTAATATGTTACAATTGATATATTTATTTAAAAGATAAAATTTTCAAATTAAGTAATTATTAAATTTTGTTTTAATCAATAATTTTTCAAGAGTAATTTTTTAAAAATATCCACACGCACATTTTACGCTTATTATAAGTATTTTATTATAGAACATTATAAACCTTAGAATAAAAAAGTGTTATTTCTAAGAATTTATACATTAACACAAGATTTACATATATCCTACACCTATTTTTTTTATAGAATCATTTTATCAACAAGAATAAGTTGTTTTTGCAAGAAAATAGTTTCAAATTAATCTAAATAAATGTTTATTATCAAAAAATTCCTCGAAAACATTTTTTATATAAAATCTGTTTTTGAAACATTCCACAATATTTTTACATTTAGCACAATGTTATCTACACCTGTTTTTTTTGCAGGATTGTTGAAATTGATAATTTCTCGTGCGTCAGTAGAAAGATTTCCTGTCATTAATGGAAGTGTTCTCGACTCTTCTCTATGTTTACTTTATACTATACAATACTTTATATTTACTTTATACTAATTATTTATTTCATATACAATCTATGAATCAAATTTTGTTTCTAGACTGTTCACGATAACCGATAAATTTTACGTTATGTGATCAACTGTTAAACCATTCTATGAGTTAAATTGGCTCACAACCGTGAAAAAAGGTATACCACATTTGATGATGATGAAAAAGAAGGAAATGAATCTGCAGGGAAGAGGAATGAAAGTATATATTGTATTACTAAACTAAAAACCAACTTGTGTTTTTGAAAAGTGATATTTAAGTTTTATATATATATAGTGATCAAATTTTTAATGAGTCAAATTGGCTCGGTCCGTAAAACTAGTGTTAAAAAAATAGCAATTATCGAAAACATATCCCTTCCCCATGTATAAAATATCTATATTAATTGTGTTAATTGCAGCATATGCAGAATCTACGTTTCAAAGCATATTAATTTGAGAAAAATTTTATTTTATACGCTATAAGATAAATAGTTGTTAAATTTCAGAGGCATATGACAGCTGTATAAAGATTTGGGGTGTTTTTAATATTTATCAAATAGAAAAAAATGGTCTATAAAAATGTTTTAAGTAATTATTTAGTAACTAGCAGTACTCCCGTGTTTCAATACGGTGACTCTGTATTTATTAAGTCATTTGAAGAAATCTGCTTTTACCCATGAAATATCCCTGATGTATAAATATATATAAACGTAATATTTAATGAATTTTAGACACACACACACACACACACACACACATATATATATATATATATATATATATATATATATATATATGTATATATATATGTATATATATATATATATATATATATATATATATATATATATATATATATATATATATATATATATATATATATATATATATATATATATATATATATATATATATATATATATATACATGTGTGTGTACCCTTTTAATAACAAAAAGTTTATCATAAAAGTTTACATATCTTCTATACTATAACAGAATGTTTACCTATAGATAAATAAATTGTTCTAAAATATCTCATGAGCTTCGATTTAGCTACTCCGATATTATAGTTATATCATATTCCATCCCTTTTTTTCCTGAAGAATACTACAAAATGTAGAATGCTGTCTTTCAAAATACTACAACAAGCTTTCCAGTAACCGTTATCAACACAGAAATTTTGCCAATCTTTTTTCTTCGCACAACAACCAGCATGTAAAGAGGAAGACATTTTTTGTTTGGCCTGGGAGATTTACTTGCCATTAAGTAAATGTGAAACGTTCCGTGAAAACCATGTTGGACTTTATGGTAGAAACTAAATGGTTAAAAGTCACTGCCATGTTGGTAAGAGTGACTAAAAGTTTAAAATGAAATGGGAGGTTCTAAATCATCAAACAAATGACTCTCCATCCGTGGCTCTCAACGGGGGAGATGCCCCCCCCTCCCCAGTAGGCGGTGGGACTATGCTGATGGGCAGTAAAAAAATTTTTTCGGAAGGTATTGCTGCGATATAAGTAGGTTTTGTTTTGTCTTACAAACTTAATTTTAAAAATATATAAACAAAAAATTATTACATTAATTATATAATTTACATGATTTTTAACTTACATGGTGGTACTAGAACCAGTTACTTACATTTCCTATATTCTACGTGAAATTGGGCCGACATTCAGAAAAATATATTTAATCAACAGTATTTGTCTGGTTTAGTTTGGAGCGCTACGGTTTATTCTTTTGCAATATAAGGGCTGTTGAGACCGGAAAGTACCACTTAAAGTCAATTCGGAGAAGCTACGAACATCTATGTCCCAGAGAGATTCAAACCCACGAACTCCGAAACCGAAGGTTAGCGCCCTAGCCATTCGGACATAGCATTGCGTTTGAACGTTTCTTCAGCATGTCTTAAAAACAAAAATTTGATTTGTAACTCTATTGAAAAAATTACTTTAACATTTTGCCTTTTATAATTGATTACTTTTCCAACCCTACACTTTAAATACCGGGATTCTTAAGGGAGGGCTAAACACATTTCGGCCTCGTAGATGAGCGATAGTTTAAAAAAGATTGGTAGTCACTGCTATAGATTATATCAACTCATTCCTAAATCTGCCCTTAAGATATATAACGATGGTAGCAAGGTCAATTTGGTAGTATTTCTGGTGATGCTATGCATGTGGAAACTTTCTTTGGCAAAATCAATATTCTCACCAAAAACAGTGACCACTGATTTTATTTTGATCTGTAATTATTGCATTTTATAAGAATCTGCTCTATGTTGGCATTGCTATCGTACTGGATTTTAAAGAACTTGGTTGTTTCTAATTAATAGTCATGCCTCTATATAGCACCTCTTTGAATGGTCGCATGTGAGGGACTGTATAAGCTTATACATTTTAGACCTTATAGTTCAGATTTTCTTGTGCCACATCATTCATTGCTAATGCCTAGGGAGGCATCACACCATTCACAATAAGCACTATTTCTTTCTGTAAGGCAGATGTATGTTGCTGAAGGATATCCCCTTTTTGCATATGACTTCAAAAAACTTTTAACTCATTTTTAAATTATATTTTCAATTAAAACAAGCCAGTGGTATTTTAGTAACTCACCCGCGTAGTGATACGTCCACAGTCCCTCCTTACAAATGTTCCCCATACTTTTCTCTAACAAGCATCATGTCTGTGAGACGAGGCTTCCCACCTATTACAGCAGTAAACAACTTTTATTTAGGTATGGCAGAGGCATGTTGCTGGGTAACATTCATGTTACACGAAAGAATCTGTAACTTAAGATTTCTCGATTATTTTGGTCGATGCAGTACCCACAAGTGGTTCTTTATCAGCTTATGCATATAGCGATATGCTTAGAATAACCATGCTTTTTTTTTAGCATATTTGGTGTAAAGTTTAATTAAGAGGGTCTTTTTCCTAAATGGAAGTGTTTCCCGGCATACAGCGTCAACCACCAGTACCTTGTGCAGATGCTCTTTTAAATTATTTATTGCTTTGCATTATCCGATTGGAGAAAAAGGGTAACACCATTTAAAAGTAAAAAACAACTAATAGCTGCCTTTTTGGCTTACATCGCAAAACTTCCAGCTTGGTTTTCATCTACTGGGGTAAACTATGCAGTTTTATATTTCTTCGTTGCCGAATTATTCAATTTTAAAATTTGTTCTTTCTCTTGAAACACCGAGTATCTATGATACAATGATCTCTTTAAAAATAATAATCATTATTATCTTATTTTTTAAATAAGCGAATCAAACATATAATATGAGAAAACCAAATCTCGAATAAATAATAAATTTTCAATCCAATCTCTCGCAGTAAGTAGAAACACGCCGTTTAAATCTGGGTAATCTTTCAGGATTCATTAAGAAAACTCCGCGTACTGTTTCCACATTTTACGCTAGGACTAGGGGGAAAATGAAATAAAAGCCCTGCATTTTCACTCTAAAAGCAGTGATTGCAACTAAAAGATAATTAATCAGTATTTAAAAAGATACTTTTCAATATAAGTTACTGTTATCTGTGGGATCTGAAAAATATTTTCTTTCGTGCTCTTACTCTGTTTCAGTCAGATTTCATTTAGTTTTAAGGGAGAATAAATAGACCATATGCATATCTCAGAATGTTTCTTTACTTAAATATTTTTCCTCTCTGTTTTAGAATAGATAACAGAATATAAAGATAAGAAGAAATGTAAAAATATTCAGAAAATTCACCGTACTACCGTTGGATAAATATTTTCAAATTATAACTTCCTTGAACATTTCTCTCCCTAATTGTGAAAATATTTCTGAAATGTGTTTAAAATAATGAATAGCAGATTTCTAAACGATAGTTATCTATTATCTGTAAATACTCATCAGTTATTACAAATATTTGTCATATTTTAAGCAAGTTTAGATTGTTAGACAATGCGTAATTTTAATGAATACGACCAGTATACAAATTTCTAATTCGTTTAATATAAGACTATTTTATCACAAAATTTTATCTTGAACTGTACACTTTTATGCAGATAAACCTAAATATTCTATGGATTTTCTTTCAAAAATTTTATTTAAAACTCAAACGTATATAAACTTTAACAGAGCTTCAAAACAGTAGTTGTACTTAAATATTTTATTCACTTTTAAATGATGAAATATATTTAATTATTTCGCGTTTAAGGTTTCTAAAATAATCTAATGTACTATAATAATGTTGGGTTTTTAATTTCAACTCTTTCTCACTATATATATATATATATATATATATATATATATATATATATATATATATATATATATATATATATATATATATATATATATATATATTATATATATATATATATATATATATATATATATATATATATATATACATATATATATATATACATACATATATATGTGTATATATATATATATATACATATATATATATATATATATATATATATATATATATATACATACATATATATGTGTGTATATATGCATATATATACATATATATATATATATATATATATATTTATATATATACTAGACGACCCGACAGACGCCTTGTTTTAATGCTGCAAATTCAAAAATTGTAAATGTTCTTAAATAAATTATAAATTGAATCGTTTTGATGGAACAGTAGGAAAAAATTATTTTAAAATTAATTGACACGCTTACAGTCAACACAAACTTAATTAAAATACATTAAAATTCCCATGTAAATTAACATGTACTGGGATTCGATCTTGGGAATTCTATCGGATCAAACATTTTCTATCGGATCAAATTGTGAATCTAAGCCATTCTCGAATCAATTTAATTACATACACAAAATTTCATCTAAATCAGTCCAGCCTTTTAGGAGGAGTTCTATTAACAGACACGTGGACAGAACAATTTTATATATAAAGAAATGTATATAAATAAATAAATAAATATATATATATATATATATATATAGATATACATATACATATATATATGCATATATATACATATATATACATATATATATACATATATATATATACATATATATGCATATATATATTACATATATATATACATACATATATATATATGTATGTATATATATGATATATATATATATACATATATATATATATATATATACATATATATATATATACATATATATATATATACATATATATATATATATATATATATATATATATATATATATATATGTATATATATATATATATACATATATACATATATATTTGTAATATGTTTAACGGAAGAAAATGCATTTCCAATGCGGCCAAGTCGGCCCGGTCGGTTCTTTGGTTGCTTTAGTTTATCATTTTTTATTTTTTAAAGAATATTGATAGATAGATAGACAGACAGTTAAATAAATGGACAGATAAATAAATGTGTATGTGTTAAATACTGTTTTCAAGGAACACGTAGAAGATATAAAGTGAAATAAATGTATGGATATGATTAATTGTTCCTAAAGAATCATATTAAAAAGAAATTCTACTAGTTTCACGAAACGAATGTATATTTGTAATAAAATATATTTAATATAAAAGTAGACTTGAGCTTTAAATGAAATGAAATTTCATTGAGAAACTTCTTTTATACTTATCTAGTTCTAAATTTAATATCTAATATAATTTTCTTAGAAAAAATTTGAAAAATATATATTATAAAAAGCAAACAAGTAAAAATATTATAAAGTATTTTCATTTTTATTTGTTTGTATTCTTAATATTATTTTGTAGTTATTAATTAATGTACAGTATGCTTTTTACACTTCAATTAAGTATTTTTAATGAAGTTTATTATTATTTCACATATTACATGAAATCTAATATAGATTACAGGATGATATTAATTTTTAATAAATAAAATATACTTGTAGAGGATATGAATTTTTTAGAAAAAAATAAATGTTGAAATGCAGGTATTTGGGAATAAGGTAAACTTTTTACTTATTCGTATAAGTAGGCTGAAAATTCCTAATAATGCATAAAAAGTATGTGGGAAATGGTAAAATTAGTTATAAAGTTACTGAATAAATAGTGAGTATTTATTGAGTATATTATTATATTCTTATATTAATATTTAAATTAAACTCTGGCTCTAAAAAATTTTTAATCCTTGAAAATTCATTCTGTTAATCTAAAATCAAATATAAACTACTCTTAACTTTTATATAAAAATATGACATTTAGCTTATGAAGTAAATAATATATAAGATAACATTTTTATGTTAGTTAACATTATAAAATACACTTATTCATCGTACAACTTACATTCAATAAATGTTAAATTTTCTTATACTTAATATAATGAAGTATAACTCTGTAATATTCTCCGTTAAATATATTTAAAAGCCTAGGTTAAAAACAGGCTTTTACTATATTGAATTTATTCAGTCAATGTTATTCGGCAGAATATTTTTTTCAGTATTTATTGTGAATATTTACTACATCCCTCTTTGCGATAATGTTCAAAGTAAAAAAGCAATTTACTTTCGTTCAACAACATATTTAAGATTTAACATGAAAACTTTTTAACATCAAATAATTTAATCTACGAGTGTTCTTAAAGTTAAAGCTAAAAATAGTGAAAATGTGGTTGGCAATTTAATTTTTTTAAATATAATGCAAAGTTCATTTCCCTTTATTTAAAACATATAGTCTTTTCAAGAATTCTACCTCAAAATGGGTAACATCAAATATCTCAATAAAGTATTAATTTTTTCAAAACAATAACCGCTCTTTTTTATTGTCCTCGTGCAATTAATCTCAAAACGTATAGTTTTTTTTTATTTCGGAGAATTTTTTCAACAGAAATGTATTAATATTTTAAATTTTTTTTTTCATGATTTATAATCAAATGCTGATTTTCAGTACTGAAACAGAACAATTAATTACAAAAATATAATTTCTAATTCTCTTCTTTTTATTAAACATTTAGTTAGTTTTATTAGAATTAATATCATTTCATAGTAATTTTCCTAAATATTAATATATTACCATTATAATTTTGGTACTTTTTTATTTTTGGTGTACAAATAATCTGAATTTAGTGTTTTTATCTATTTTGCAATTTTTCTACATAAAAATTTGCATCACTTTAAAAAATTTCCTATTTTTTTAAAGCTTCTTTTACTTATTGTGTATCTTTTTTTCGATTTAATGTTTTTTTTTTTATTTTCGAGTTTAAATAACGAAGTTGTTATTATGATAACAGGGTATTAGAAGAAGGAATTAGGAACATCATGCAAGTGTATATTTAAGCTTCTGCAAATAGTTTAGAGTAATTCTAACTTGAGCATTACACATTATTAACCCTCTTTTCATTTCATTTCTTTTATCAAAATTGCTACAAATCTTCTACAATTTTTTTCCAAACTGCAAACATATACGTATTTCTAATTTTAAATATGTAGCATAATGCATCAAAGACTTATATAAGCTGAATTTGATTACAAACCTAAATATTATAGAATTTAATATTTACTGTAATCACTCTTAAGTGTTTTCGTAATTAAGGAAAATGAAGAACGTGATCTTTCGGTAATGAATCAAAAAACTATGATATAAATATTTAAAGAGAAAATTTGAGTTATTTGTTTTAGGTAATTCAATTGCTAAATATTAAAAAATTGAAAAATACTGAAATTTTGGTTTTCTACTTAACGATTTTTTTTATTTAAAACTTCAAATATATATGTATTTTCAAGTTATCACATATCGTAGATTTTTTCAAGCAAAATTTAATTCTAGGAAATACAATATCGGCTGTTAAACCCTCAAAAGTACATACCCATAGAAATCGCGGGAAGTCCAAGGGCTTAAAAATTGAATTTTTCACTTTCAAGTACGCCTTAAGTCTATAGATAGTGTTGTAACAAATATTCATACTTACATACATTCCACATATAATAATGAAAAGAAATATAGTAGAGGTAGTAGACTCATTTCATTTATTATGAAAGACATTCAAAGGTGCCTTACATCCCATTTAAACTTTCAAAAATTCATTTTTTCTTAATTTTTACATTTTTAAAATATTTGAACATTTTTGAATCATTAAAAACTGAAATATGAAGTTGTACAATCTTTCGATTTAATATCCTTATTTTTAAGGAAACAATTAAAACTTAAATGCATTTTACTAAAAATGGTGTTTTTTTAACTTTAGCGCACTGTAAATAAAAAAAAAAATCTTGTACAAATTTATTTCAAATTTTCACAGTAAATGCATTACAGACTTACAATGAAACTCTACCTAATTTTTTTCGTAGTTGTTTTATATCATTTAGCATTTGAAACGGAATTTTCAAACATTATTTTAGCTCTTTTGAAAATTCAATCCCATTGTGTAATGTTTCTGATACTTTCTAAAAATATAAATAGGTGGAGAATTATTCCTGGTAATTACTGTTTACAAAAAAAAAGCAAAATCATATTGAAACTCTCTTTGTAAGTCTACGCACAGTGTGTCAGAATTTTTTTTTTTTTAATTTTTGAAACGAGTTGTTATTTTCACGTTATATGTAAACTCCTTATATTTTAGAAACAAAATAAATTCAGCAAAGTTAATGAAGTAAAAATAAAGAACAAATGCGGAAAATAAAATAAGATATGATAAAGTGAATAGTAAAAAATATAATCTTCCATTTAAAATTGCTTACTGGTGATGTGGCCCTTAACGCTTATAGTTTTAATACTTTATTATAGAAAACATTTAAATCTTTTAATTTTAACGCTTTCTTTACTTCTCACTGAACAAGGCAGACGTTCTTCTAGTTTTCAGAATCCTTCCTTCAAAATTCCGTCCTCAAGACCGAAATCTGAGAAACCCTTCTCAACCTACGCTCTGTGCTTCGTTTACATCCTCTTATTTCATGCCACCATAAATGGTCATTTTTTCGCTGACCAGCGTGCAAGTGACCTTCCCACCCTACATCGAGACGTGAGTCCAGCCTAGGCTTTACAATTAGAGTGGCCGGCCAGCTCCTTTTCTCTCTCTCTCTCTCTCAGTAATATATCATATCAATTTTCCAAAACCCTACAAGTATTGATCCGAGAGGGCTCTCGCAAGCCCCACGCATTCACTCATACCATCGTGCACACACATACACACACAGTTCTTCGCCGTAGAGCTCTTTTTTTCTTTCTTTTTTTTTTCTTTTTTTCGCCCTCCCTTTCTCCATCTTTTCTTGTCTGTCATTCTTTTCATCTTGTTCCTCTTGCTCGGTCGTGGTGGGATGTAGGTCTGTTTCAAAGCGAAGGGACAAAATTTTTTTCAAGCGATGGTCGAAAGAGTGAAGCTTGTTTGTTGACCTTGAAAGAAGTGGTTGGATGTAATACTGATGATAGAATTGAATATATACTTTTTCTTTAATTTTAGGCTGTAATTAAACAACATATAGTTTGTTTAAAAACATGAATATAGGTATATATTATGTATACCCACAAAAGAAACTCATATGTATAAATACACACGCACACATATATATATATGTATATATATATGTATATATATATATATATATATATATATATATATATATATATATATATATATATATATACGTATGTATGAATATGCACCATCAGCTTTGAGTTTTATAGATATATATATTGTCCGTGTACACACACGCGCGCATACATATGCAGTGGAAACCCTTTTATACTAAATATTTAGCTTAATGAAGTATCATTATTTTTTCTGGTGAATCCTGTATTGAGTTCCTGATCCAGTATACTTGGTTTCAGTTCTACATATATATATATATATATATATATATATATATATATATATATATATATATATATATATATATATATATATATATATATATATATATATATATATATATATATATATATATATATATATATATATATATATATATATATATATATATATATATATATATATATACTATATATATATACATATATATATATATATGTATGTGTGTGTATATATATATAAATATATTATTGGTGTAAACACACACACATACACATATATATAGTGAGAACTCATTTACACGAACTAATCAGTAATACGAAGTACCTCTTTCTTCTCCACCGAACCCTGATTTAAATTCCTGGTTGAATGCAAATAGTTTCAGTTCCACTTATATGTACGTATATATTATCCGAGTACGCACACACACACACACACACACATATATATATATATATTTATATATACATATATCTGTCAGATTTGAAAATATAAAATTAATATTTTAAGGGTTTAATGACATAAAACGCAGCGCACTCTTTAATGCAGGCGCTTGAATCTAATAACTGCATATACAAGCGCTTTAAGCGTAATAAATGAGAGAGAGCGTCTTCAGAAAGGGTTGCCGTATGAAACTTGGTCAGATGTAGCTTCTTTGTTAGAGTTTGGACGCTAGTCACTCAACGACATGTTTGATGTTTCGATGTGAAACTGTGAAATACTCATGAGTAAAAATATTATCAACACATCATCGGCTCGTTGATATCTCATAGCCATATCATATATATATATATATATATATATATATATATATATATATATATATATATATATATATATATATATATATATATATATATATATATATATATATATATGTATATATATATATGTATATATATATATATATACATATATATATACATATATATATATATATAATATATATATATATATATATATATATATATATATATATATATATATATATATATATATATATATATATATATATGAGAGAACATATTCGCACGAAATATTCAGTTGTGCGAAGTACCACTTTCATTCCCAGCTTGTTCTGATTTAGGGGTATAAATGCACGATTCCCTACGTAAATATTCGAACGTAATTCTTTGCCCTTATACGATATAGCAAAAAACTGGCTTTTACTTTGTATACTAAAATGTAGTTACGGTTGGGCATATATGTGTGAATATAAAGAAAGGGGTATTATATATATATATATATATGTGTGTGTGTGTGTGTGTCAATATAGCACGATATACATTAATAGCAAACTACTTACAAAGTATATAGATAAATATATACTGTAAGAGATATATAAATAGATCAGACAGGTAAATATGTATAGAAATAATTATAGGTAGAAATATAGATAAGTTAGATGTGTAGATAAATATATAAAAAATTAGGTAAATAAATATACATAGATAAATAAATAATTAATTAGGTGAATAAGTAACTAAGGCGAGATAAATTAACTTCAATTAGACAGATAGATAAATAGATGTGAGAAAAGATAGATATTTAGATACAGAGACAGATAACTAGATAAAAATAAATAAATTTCGGAAAAAGTATATACCCAGATAATTAGAAAGATACGAAGGAAATGTTTGACAGATATAGAAATACAAAGTTAGATACACTTGTATACAATGATAAATAATTATGTAGAGTTTTTCATACATATATAAAGTACCAATAGATATGTAAACAAAATGATAGACGGAATGATTGATGACAGGTACATAAGTAGGCAAAGATATACGTAGGCTTATAAATCAATTCACTATTTTATATGAAATACAAAATGGTCTTTTATTTTTCACAAATTAAAAAGACTTTATAAAATGTCGAGGAGCATCTGATAAAAGCTTTTCTTCTATAAATTTAGTAAAATAAAATTCTATTAAATTTTTATTATATTTTATTGCTTACAAAAAAATGAATGGTATTTTAAATGTATATATTAAGCATAATACCTTTGAAAATATTTAAATATACAAAAATAAAGATAAATATCGAAACGAAAAAAGCTAAGAACTAAAAGCAATGAAGCAATTATGTAAATATATTACTTGCACTTAAAAAATGCATTTTTTTCGAATAGTAAGATATACTAAAAGAATATTAATTAATAAACCCTTGCAGATGAATTTACAAAAAAAAATTCAATAATAATATCTAGAGTAATTTTAATGCTGAGTACTTTAAAAGTATAATGTATATTAATTAGGTTATATATACATATTTATTAACCTTTTTTTTCTATTAAGAATTATGATAAAAACCTTTGAACGCTTACTTAATGTAAGGCGAACAGAAAAAAAAACTCTTTTGAAAACCATACCCCTTTCGGCTCACCAAAGAAAAAGTATAAAAGTATCGAAAAGTTCTTGCACTCAATTTAAAAACAATAAAAACTTATAAAAACAGAGCCACCGGAAAAACGTTTAAATCTCAACAAAGATAGCTTTACGCGAAAAAAAAAAGTAAACAAGACCAAAAAAAAAATGTCAAAATAAATAAAGAGCAACAGCAAAGGCGATTCCCTTCTTTCATCCCCCATTTCACAAAAACCTCAAGTAAAAAAAAAAAGTCATAAAATAAAATAACTGAATAAAACTTGTACTTAAAAAGAGGGGAAAAAAATTCCTGGCTATAAAATCCTTTTTCAATCCTGTATCAATTCCAAAGTCAAACATCGCAACATAGGTTGAGAGGGGGGGAGAAGAAAGGGGGAGCGGCTTGAAAACGGGAGTTGAAGGGGGGGGGGAGAAAGGGAGACAGTGAAAGTAATTCTAAAGGTCAACCAAAGCCACTTCAACACTTTTAAATTGGTTTAAAGAGGAAATCGTTTCAACATCACTTCAAATCCCCGGAGTCATGTTTTTTATTTCAATTTTATTTTCTTTTATTTTTTTTTTAAATCGTCTGCCATCAAATTTTTTATGTATTGTTGTTGAAAGGGGAGAGCGTGTGGGGAGGGTGATGTATTTTTCTTTTTCAACTGTTGCGGGAACTTTTTTATTCTTTTTTGAAATTCTCTCCGCGTCTCTTTTGTGTTTATTTAAACGACGAAAGAATTTTTTTTTATTCAAAAAAGGAGCCTTGCTCCTGTTTAAATGTAGAATAAGCTGTTTTTAATGACAATGAATTGTTTGTACTTCAGCGTTCGAGCTAGGAGGTACGTCATTAAAGTATTAAATCCACGTTAATGAAATAATTTAAAGCGAAAATTGAGCTCTTAAGTTAGAACCATGTTTAATTATTAAACAATTTGCTTATGTTTGAGTCGTAATATAAATTCTAAGTAGGTTGAAGAGTTAATTGTGTCGGTGGTTTTAAATGGACGAAGAAAGAAATAAAGTTAGGAAAAAAAGAGGAGTGAGAGAAAACTCGTTGCTTAATTTTTAATTAAATGTACACACTTGTTTAATGTCTTTTAATTTTAAGTTCTCAGTGAAGTAAGCCGTTTAATTTTCTTTTGAACGGAAGACAGTGTGTAGTAGCAAAGAAGATTTGTTAAGGAGGTAATTAACAAGTCAATTGTGGTTGTTTATCGCGAGTTCTTTTCATTAATAGGCTATTATTTTTTCTTAGATTGAATAAAATTAAACAAACGTTTTAAAAGTTTAGAATGATTTAAATTTAATGTTGCATGAGTCTGAATTTGTTAAGAAAAAAAATTTGTATTTTATCGGAAAGTGTAAATCTTTTTATTAGCTTAAACTTAATGGTTTGGTTTGGAGAGCAATGATTTACTACCCCGCACGAGTGTTAATGATTAATGAGACCGGGACCTACTGATTAAAGACAATTCCGAACAGCTACGAACATCCATGCCATAGTGGAATTCAAACACACGAACGACGGTGCCAGAGATCAGCGTCCTAACCATTCAGCCATCGTTCAATCTGGGTTAAACTTGATTAAAATATAAGAGATGATTAAGTTTAACTTATTAACTGGTGGTAAATGTAAATGTTATTTCAAATACACTTTCTAGAAATTAGTTTCTCCTGTGAATATATATATATATATATATATATATATATATATATATATATATATATATATATATATATATATATATATATATATATATATATATATATATATATATATATATATATATATATATATATATATATATGTATGTATGTATGTATATATATATATATATATATATATATATATATATATATATATATATATATATATATATATATATATATATATATATATATATATATATATGTGTGTGTGTGTGTGTAAGGTAAGCAAACTAGATCGGGAAACTAATGTAGGCATTTTGTATAAAAATCCTAAGACACCCTGAGAAAATTCTCAGGAGTTTTCAAATCTTGAGTCAAGGGAAATAATCCCAGCTTCCTTTTTTCCCCCTTTTTAAACCGCTAACCTAAATTGACCACTGGGGCTCCAGTTCACGCCCTCAGAGAAGGGGTGTAACCAATTATAGCTCTACACTGCCCTAGAGAACATTTGAAGAAATTTCCAAACAAAAAGGGGATGCACGCTATGGGAGGCAGACTTTTCTGGAGATTTTCCCACAGATTTTGACTGAGATGTTGATCCAGGTGTAACGGTTTTTACTGATAACTTCATGCTAGCTGTCCCCTCACTGTGTCCTGTCACTATAATGAAGTGGGAACCGAACCTCCACCGATCTGTAATAAAGGTCTTTAAAATGGTGTCATTTTTATGGGCCATGACTGAAACCACCCATCGTGAAGTCCGTCTTATTACAAATATCTATGTGTGTATATATGTATATATATATATATATATATATATATATATATATGTATATATATATATATATATATATATATATATACATATATATACATATATATACATATATATATATATATATATATATGTATATATGTATATACGTATATATATACATATATATACATATATATACATATATATACATATATATACATATATATATATACATATATATACATATATATACATATATATATATATATACATATATATACATATATATATATATATATATATATATACATATATATATACATATATATATATATATATATATACATATATATATATATATATATACATATATATATATATATACATATATATATATATATATATATACATATATATATATATATATATATATATATATATATATATATATATATATATATATATATATAGAGAGAGAGAGAGAGAGATAGATAGATAGATAGTTAAGAAATTGGAACATCAAAAGCATTATTGTATACAGTATAAGCTCATAGTTTCAGACTCTTGCATATTTGCATGCAAGTTTTACTACAAAACTCAGAGTTTTTTTTAAAGTCCTCATATTTGAGTATAACAAGTTGTTTTTGCCAATTTCACATTGACGAGCTAAGCACTTTGGCCAGAAGCCACACGAATTAAGGTGAATGGGAGCGTCGTTCATTTGACGAGTACTACCAGGGTGCAAGAACATCTAAACTCAAGTGATTCCTCATAATTTAAGATCAGGAACCAGGGAGAAAAATTTTGCGTAAATACAATACTAACATTATATTAAAATATTCAAGCTGATCAAAAAAATGATTTTAAAAATCACTATCCCTTTATCTAATGAGAATTACCTTCTGTAAATTTCTTTTCCCCAAAATAAAAGTTATATAAAAATCAGAGACTAGGTAAATTTCTATTTTTGATGTTTTAAATACATAGATGACAATCAAAAAACCTGTTACTAAACAGTACATGAAAAGATTCATTAAATTTTATTTTTCATAAAAATTTTACACTTCCTAAGTTTTTCAAATAAATTATTAATTTTAACATTGAATTTAATTAAGAGTTAATCATTTCACGAGCTTTGTAGTATAAACATTTTACAAAATAACTACCACAGCTTCACTGGCATATTAGTGATCACAATAAAATTAAATTTATTTCTAGGAGAATGAAAGAATCATTATCAAGTTACTGAGAGTGTAATATAATGATTTGTATTTTAGTTATAATATTTTTCATAACTTATATTAAGAAAAATTTACATTACTTTCACAATAAAATTAATTAACTATTAAAAGCTTATATTATACATTTCTCAGAGTTATTTACTATGCCAAATCATGAAATTTATATTAGAAGTAAATATTCCTTTAAATTATTAAGTTAGAAGTATCGAATGCTACAAAGTTTAAAAACTGCCGCATACTGTAAAATGTCTGAAAAAATTCTTTAAGACTAATACATATTCCATCATTTTCAATTTTATTTTATGTGGAAAAATTTAATATACATCAGCTAATTTTTTTAGATGTAATAAAATTTTCTTTCCGTCCATTAATGTTTATGGTAAAACATATTCTGAATATTCTATATTATGTTCTGAAATAAATAAAAACCTTCAGTTTTATTACCTATGAAAATTTCAGTCATAAAGGGAAAATAATTTTTCTTTGTTAGAATAGTATTCAAGTATTTAAAGCGTTGATTATCCAGAAAGAAATTTGTCGACTTTACGTAAGACAAATCAAACTATAGAATGCATAAATAATAAAGGTTTATGTATTTTATGACTGAAGAACTCTCTGTATTTCAGCTAATTTTTTTAGATTTAATAAAATTTCTTTCCGATCATTAATGTTTATAGTAAAACATATCTTAATATTCTATTTCATATCCTAAAATAAATAAAAACCTTAAGTTTTATTACCTATGAAAATTTCAATAATAAATGAAAGAACAATTTTGCTTATCTGTTAGAATAACATTTGAGTATTTAACGGGTTGGTTAACCTAAAAGAAATTTGTCGACTTTAAGTAAAATGAATCAGTCTATAGAATGCATAAATAATAAAGGTTTATGTATTTTATGACTGAATAACTCTCTATATTTCAGTTAATATTTTTTAGATTTAATAAAATTTCCTTTCCGTTCATTAATGTTTATAGTAAAACATATTCTTAATATTTTATTTTATGTTCTGAAATAAATAAAATCCTTAAGTCTTACTACCCATGAAAATTGCAGTAATAAAGGAAAGAACAATTTTTCTTTGTTAGAATAGCATTCAAGTTTTTAATGCGTTGATTATCCGAAAAGAAATTTTTCGACTTTAAGTAAGAAAAATCAAACTATAAAATGCATAAACAATAAAGGTTTATGTATTTTATGACTGAAGAACTCTCTAGTTAATTTTTTTAGATTTAATAAAATTTTCTTTCCGTTTATTAATGTTTACAGTAAAACATATTCTTAATATTCTATTTTATATTCTGAAATAAATATAAACCTTAATTTTTTTTACCTATGAAAATTTCAATAATAAAGGAAAGAACAATTTTGCTTATCAACGCATTAAATACTCGAATGCTACTCTAACAGAATAGCATTCGAATATTTAATGCTTTGATTATCCGAAAAGAAATTGTCGACTTTAAGTAAGACGAATCAAACTATAGAAGGCATAAATAATAGAGATTTGTGTATTTTATGACTGAAGAACTCTCTGTATTTTTATTTTAAAACACATTTCTGAAAAAAGACTTTTTAAGTGTGCTTTGCTGATAAAATTGAGATTAAATGTATTAAAAATTGCAAAAAAAGTTTAATGTATTATACATAAGGAGGATAAACTTCTAAAACAGCAGTTTTGCAAGTTTATCCTCCATTATAGTCAATTAATAATTCATTAATGTTTAAAAAAATATTTTTTAAATATTCTGTAAAAAGTTATCCTACACTTTTAATTTTGCTTCAATTATATTGAAAAGCATATATATGAATGTGTTTTCCTGTAAGAAATTTTGAGCTTTGAAAAAGATGTATTAATTTAACAAATGCCCAAATAATAAAGGCAATCAAGTAATTTTCTATTTGTGCATTTTATATGATACTGATTAACTTTTATTTCTTTTTAATATACCTACAACAAAGCTTTCCTTTCATGGCTATACTTTGCTTATAAATTTTAGTTCAAATATTTCAGAAAAAGGGAACTTTTATTACTCGTAAGTTATAACGATAAACTTGGGAAATAGCAGTTTTCAATCAAATAATATTAACAAAAAATCACTTTAAAAATTTACAGTAAAAAGGTGAGCTTACACTTTTCCCATACCACCATTTTTATTTTTCCATTTCCGGGAGTTTTGACAGTAAAGGAACCCCAGAAATAAAATACAATCTTCCAAAACATAGAACGCTGTAAAATATACCATTTTGAAACCGATTTTTCTCCATTTTATACTTTTTTTATTTTACAGATTGGCATCAGTCGTTGGCGGACCACAAAAGGGAGTTGATAAAAAAAATCCCCCTTTCCCCCCGCCTGTATCAATTTTTTATTTCGCACTATTTTTTTTCTATTTTCTTTTACTCTTCTTTTATTATACTTTTTTTTTCAGCCGTTATCTGCTATGCGGTTAAAGGTGTCGATTTATCCGTCGGGCTTCAAATGTCAAACAAAGCAATCTCAGTTTGAAATAAGTAAGAAAAATAATGCTTTGAAAAAGTAAAAAAAATATAAAGTAAAAATAAAAAAAGAAGATAAAGGAAATGAAAGACAACTTGAAAGATTTTGGGCCTCTTGGGGATCAACGGAACCACTAGAAAACGGATAATAAAGAGATATACTTGAAAACGTGATAGCTGCACTGAAAATTGAGCCTAAAACATAAATCAAGACAAAGGCCGAAGAAATGATGGCGTTGTGTTTAGATAGATATATATATATAAATATGACTATCTATAAAAGTTCTATTGGAACTTTTGCTTCAACTCTTTTTTTCTTCTTCTTCCCTCCTTCCCCCTTTTCCCCGTTGTCGCCGGTTTTTATTCATTGTTTCTTTTTTTTTAACTTTATATTTTTTCCAATTCTGTCGCAAGTAAGTAAAACTAGATGGACCGACTTAGAAAACGATTGAGCTTAAAATAAACAGAAACTTTTTGGGAGATAGAAATTGGCGAGTTAAGATTGGCTGTTAAAGTTTTTTTTTTCCCATCGTTATTCTATTTGTTCTTGGATCTGATAGGTTTGTTTGTGTTTCGCCAGTTTGCAGCGGTTTATATTGATATCCTCATATTTTTCTGTTTGTCTTCATAGTTTAGAATTTTTATCTTGCAAGGAATAACTCGGAAAAATTGTTTTCGGATAGCTTTTTGAAATGGAGCCCCGCTTTGAAAAAAAAAACATAAAGACAGTTATTTCATTTATCATTTTTCAAGTAATGTATTGGAACTTTAATAATGCAATTCTTCTCTCTTTCTCAGTGTTTTAAAGCAATTTTATCAAACATTATCACGATTGTGCTGCAAGTGTAACGTAAAAGAGCTTTTATAGTTAAATCCTAAATATGTATTTCCCTTGCATAAAGGTTCTCTCTTTCTCAAATTTTCACAGCAATTTTGTCAAACACTATCACGATTCTGCTGCAAGTGTAACGTAACAGCTCTTTTATAGTTAATTCCTAAATATGTATTTCCCATCATTAAGATTCTCTCTTAGATTTTTTAAGCAATTTTATCAAACGTTATCACGAATGTGCTGCAAGTGTAACATAAAAGGTCTTTTATATTTAATTTTTAAATTTTTATTTCCCATACATTTTTAAGAGTCTCTCTTTCTCCGATTTTTACAACAATTTTGTTAAACATTATTACGACTTTGGTGAAAGTGTAACGTAAAAGAGCTTTTATAGTTCCTTCCTAAATATGTATTCCCCATACATTTTTAAAGTTCTCTCTCAAAATTTTAAAGCAATTTTGTAAAACATTATCACGATTGTGATGAAAGTGAAAGTAAAAGGCCTTTTACAGTTAATTCCTAAATATGTATTTCCCATACATTAAGTTTCTCCCTTTCTCAGACTTTTAAAGTGATTTTGTAACACATTATCACGATTTTGCTGCATGTGTAACGTAAAAGGGCTTTTATAGTTAATTTTTAAATATGTATTTTCTATACATTTTTAAAGTTCTCTCTTTCTCAAATTTTTACAGCAATTTTGTCAAACATTATCACGATTGTAATGAAAGTGTAGCGTAAAAAAGCTTTTATAGTTATTTCCTAAATACGTACTTATCATACATTTTTTAAAGTTCTCTCTCAAATTTTTAAAACAATTTTGTAAGACATTATCACCATTGTAATGAAAGTGAAACGTAAAAGGGCTTTTATAATTCTTAAATATGTATTTCCCATATGTTTATGTATATCCCCATGTTTTTGTCATATGATAATTTGTTTTAACTGTCAAATAAAAATATATACCTACGCGAGGCCTATTCTGGGATATCAGCCACCTGCATACAATATAATATTTGCCACAACTACCCACACATACCGTAACAATATGGATCCCCAATACATTATTAAGTTAAAGTAACATATAGAAGCTAACAATTACGACTGTATGACAGATCAATTGACAAAATATTTGACTGGGTAACAGAAAAAGTTTTGAAATACATTATATATTTATTTAATGATTTGTTAAATTAATTTCTAGAAATACAGCAAAATGTACCCATAAACTGCATTTTTTCCTTTCGATAATATATGAAAACTGATAATTGCTTAATTGAATTTCTTATATTATTATCTAAAGAGATAGTTCAATTTGGTACGAAAATTATACATCATAATTTACACTTTATCCATAATTAAGAATCTCGTAGGAATTTTTTTAGTTACAATTTCTGAAATTTTATAAAAGAAGAGAGAATTTTTTGAAAATGACTTAATCTATTGCAGATAAATTTTTAAACAACAATTCATGTGAAGAAGTATTCATTAAAATCTAACCTAGGTTTATAATAATACATTTTCCTAAATGCGAGCCAAACGATGGCCGCTTGGCCTTCGGTACCGGAGTTATTTTGAATCAAACTGTGGCATGTTTGTACGTAGCCGTTCGGAATTGGCTTTTAAGATGTAGGTCCCGGTCTCATTAGCCCTCGTGTTGCAAAAAAATAAACCGTAGCACTCCAAACCAAACCAAACCCAAATGAGAAAAGTCAGGGAGAAAAAGAAATAGCTTTTCGTTCTATATATGTTAAGTAATTTCCTCTGTTTGTAAAAGAAATTTCAGTTATCTTATTTTGATGCTATTTATTCAGGCAGCCTTAGAAATTTAGTTTCCTGCCTGTCCTACATACTATGATGTGTTCAATAAAGGTTCCGAGACACCTATACTATCAAAAATAGAAACCTGATGACACTCCAAAAAAATAGCTTTATTTGCTGAAATTGTTATAATTTTCGCTTTTGTAGAAATTCTATTTCTTCTTTTATTCTATTTTTGGTTAATCAAGCACTTAGATTTATGTGTTCATGACTCCATTCGTGATTAAATATTCTAAACATTTATAAAGGTTCCGAAAAAAAATCTAAAAATAACAGGAAAAATGGTTTAGTCCAACATTAATGCTTATTATGAGTGCATGTCAAATTGTTAATTTCTTTCTCTTAAATTCTAATTCCATTTTTTCTTCTTTTATTTAATTATTTTTTGGAATCCCTAAATGCATTTGATTTCTTTTATAAAAATAAAACTGAATATTAAATATTTTAAACCTTTTAAGTATTTTCTTTAGTCTAAAATTCAACAAGAAAAAGCAGTTATAAATTTGTCTCCGGATTTTGTATGAGTGCACAATTTAAAAAATCAGCGAGTGTTAATTTTTTAAAATTTAATCTTATTTCTCATTATATAATATAGCATAAAACAGAATATTTCATAATACTTAATACCCAAACAAAAAATATCTGAATATTCAATATAATACACATCATCTGAAGCAGAAATTTTTATAACTCATACATTAAAGCAAAAAAAATTAAAAATAATTTGCCTCTTGTTATTTTCATAGAACAAAAAAAAAAAATTTGATCGAATATGTTTACAGAAATTTAAATCTTATCATAGAAATTTAACCATAATATCATAAAACAGAATTTTAATTTATTTTTAATATTTCCAAATTCTTAATATGCTATCTATAATTATTTTTAAATGTAATATTTTCACTTTTTTTTTTTTTTGATTTTTTTATATTTTGTTAATAAAAAAATTCTTATACATGCACTTAAAATTTTTCTTAAATAAAAACTCTACTCATAATATAAAAAAACAAATTGATATGAACTATGTAAAATTAATTTTCTTTACTACAATAATGAATGAGTATGAAGAAATTCTTTTTATTTTGTATTATATGTTTTTTTTTGAAGATTTAAAGAAAATGTTTTTCTGAACTTGTTTAAATGAATGATTTTAATGTTAAATTATTGTTTACTTTCGTATAAATAATAATTATAAATAATTTCTTCCAAATATTCCACTTCTGTGAGAATTTTTTCAATATCAAATATTTTAATTATAAATATTTTCAATTGATAAGAAATCCCTCGTTCATTTTTTAATATCTATATAATATGAAATTGATTATTTCCTACATCGATTAAGTATTAAGTATGAGATTAATTCGAAGATTTTTGGTTAAAGGTGACACAATGCCTAAATCTACTCAGCTATAATTTGCACAAACTACAGGGAGAAATCTTTATCAGGTGCGATAATCAAGTAGGTGAAAATACGAGGGAGGGGGGAAGCATAAAATATGTTCTTAAAATAACAGAGACTTCATCTCTAATGTAATCAGGATATTCTTAAAATAAACGTTAAATATAATAAAGAATTTTTGGAAATTTTACTTATGTTCTATTAAAAAAAATCCGACACTGAAAATATATAGTTATAAATTATACAGAAAAAAAATGTTGAACTACTTTGAGTTTTAAATATTGGCAGAATCTAGAGTATGACAGCGTTTTAAAAGTTACACTAAAATGAAAAACAAAATTTACGCTTTGGGAAACTATTATTAAACCTGTGATTACAAATAATCCAGAAACCTGGGCAATGATAAAGCCACATAAAGATCGACTAGGTATGTTTGAGAAAAAGGTTTTAAGAAAAATTCTGGGTCCAGTGAATACCAAAGTTATTTGGAATCACAGATATAATAATGAATTGTATAAGTTATACAGAAAGACAGATATAAACATCTACATCATATTAAGCCTCATTAAATTTTCTGGGCCTATCTGCATATTTAATCCCTCCTTTTTCACATCCAATTTTCAATTATTAACCAATTTGTACCCAAATTAAAGGTAAGTCAAGACTAATGGGGGTTGATAGTATTGACCTTATAACAAACAAAAAATGAGAGTCCTCGCAATTTAGATGCAGATTACCCTCATGCTTGACCTGCCACCCCTAGAGATACCGTTTGGGATCTTGGAAGATATTACGACCATGCAGTTGTTTTAGAACCCAGTCACTATTAATGAACACCGAGGAACTTTTGGGCAGATCGAGCCTCGAACTCAAAATCCTCCGGTTATGAGATCGATGCCATTGCCAACTGAAAATTATGACATATTACTTTATATTAGAAGTATTTATTAATTGTGATAAAATGTGTCAGGGGCGTACTCAAGGGGGAGGTTTACAGGTTTAACCCCCCACCCACCCCTTGAGCTCAGACAAAATAGCAAAAATAAAAATTTTAGTTGAAATTATGCGGGTTATTATTCTTAAGAATTATGAAACCCCCTTAAAAAATTCTGCGTACACCACTGAAATGTGTAAATGTAAATAAACTATTGCTCTTTGTTTATGATAGGAAACATTTGCCATTCGAAAAAGAGTGATACTGTGGTATTCAAAAGTTTTTAATAGCCTCTATTTTTCACTATGTAATAAAATGTAAATTACTCCTTTTTTTCAGTAGGCTCAACAGTTTAGGAAGAGTAGAAAAAAATCCCTATGTACAATTACTTTTATTTGTGTAAAGAGTGAATTCGAAATTTCCCTTTATTTCATGTGACAAGTTTAAGGACGCTCAGCGAGTGAATTGTAATCTACAATATGAAAATAAGGTAACTCATAAATCATCTGGTAATTTTCTGTATGAGTAAAAAGGAGTATTTATAACTTCTTTAAATAGCACTCATTATTCATACATATACTATTCATGAGTATTTCCCTTAAAAGAACAGCGATCAGTGTACAGTGCCTAATTTTCACGCTCTCTGAGTTCTGACATTTGGATATTTTGATAACAAGACTTACGTCTCTACAGATAATATACTATTCAATAGCAGTGTATTTAAGAACGTTTGCATATAATTTAATGAAGAATCAGGAAAACCTTATATTTTAGCTAATGTAGTAGATTGATTAGCTAAAAAGAATTTTTTTAATTCAAAAGTTACTACCATCCTAAAACATTTTATGTAAAAGATAGTTTTAGTATAAAAGTATCTTTGATGTTACTTATGCCTGTATTATATATATTAGAAATTCAACTTTTGCTTTACTGGTACTAGATTTTCTTTTTTACTTATTTGTCTTTAGGACATTGCCCTTTTAGGTAATGTAATTATAAAAGTTTTACAATCTAGTGAAAACTTTAGCTTGCTTAAGATATAAAATAAAGATAAATATTGTTTTTGATTTACTTGGTTCAGTTTAAAAATTTGCCGTGTAACTTTGACACAGCTGCCGTTCATATTGCATCATTATTAGCGTTTAGCGCTTTCTTCCAGAATGTTTAGAGTACATTCAGTATTCGAACTTAAATGCATCCGTGTTGTCTCTGTTTAGGGAGTTGAAATTATCAATCTATATGAGATTTAAATAATAAAGAGTCAAGAATACTGTGGAATTATATGGGCAAAATGGTAAATAAAGTCTCCTGATTAAAAGAAAATTTATTTGATTTAATTTGAGGATTAGATGTAAATTGGGAATACATTTGAGCCTTTTTGGAAAATCGAATTACTCTTCTACGTATACACACATACTTTTACACACTACGTTTACACACTACGTTTACACACTACGTATACACACAAAATTGGACATGATAGAGTAGGGTGCGATTAACAAAATGGCTTATAAATTAAAAAATATTTTAAAGTACAAACTAAACTAATATTTTTAAATCATGTTAAAACACATACTTATTATAAAGATAAACGTGGAAAGAAATTTTTACTGTCCTGGATAAATGATGACCTTAGTTACCCATCTCTGGATGTTGATGTTTCGTTAGATAGTTTACCTTGTGTTGGGAAGCCCCCTGGACCATGTGTTGGAAAGCCTACACCAGGTCCAACAAATCCTATCTCTATATAAATTGGTCAACGGCTATGGATTATATTCAGCTTCAATTTTAACGAAGAACCACGAGGATGGTGACTAACTTAAGCTCAGGGATGGGTCCTCGTAATTTAGAAGCAGGGGCCAAACAGAAGATACACAATCATGGCCTGCCATACATACACGTATGAGAACTTTGAGGACATTGTGATAACGAACCTATCTTACGAACTCAAGCTA
This sequence comes from Pardosa pseudoannulata, assembly GCA_032207245.1. Taxonomy (NCBI): domain Eukaryota; kingdom Metazoa; phylum Arthropoda; class Arachnida; order Araneae; family Lycosidae; genus Pardosa; species Pardosa pseudoannulata. The sequence goes on along the minus strand of CM063504.1, from coordinate 17,346,350 downwards.
TTATTAATGAACACAGTAGATCATTGCCCAGCTCGAGCCTCGATCCTGTTACCCGCCGGTTACGGATTGCTGCCTTTACCGCCTGAGCTATAGCGGCTACATAAATGAGGATTGTTTATGGAAGGGATTTAAATTCATTATATTAAAGAAAACATTTGTCCTGAAAACAAGTCGCTGTGTGCACAATTTGTTCATTAACACAGCTTTCCTTCGTTACACCACGTTTATAGATACACAAGCAAATGTGCGATATATCTGATGGTACAATACATCCGGAGAAAGGTTTGATATATTAAAAATTTTACTTTTATGAACAATTGTAACTAAAATACAATAATAAAATTAATAGATAAGCAGAGTTATAAAAAGAATCACTAACATAAGACAGATAATTTACATTTACCTTTTACTTTTATGTAGAAATATACATGTGCATCCCCGTTTTTCATTCCACAGAAAACTCGACTGAGGGCATTGCTCTGCCGTACAAGAATTCGTGATTCGAATTTCCGTGTTGGTCGGGATTTTAATAGCCTATCAGAGTTACCTTGATCTCAGTTTCATTAGCCCTTATGTAGTAAAAATGTAAAGCCTCATGCCCTAAACCAAGACATTCAACAGAAAAATGAAATTTGGGGAGTATAGAAAAAGCTCGGTATATCCACATTAAATCGAATCGTAATATAACAAAGTTTAATTGTATTTATTTTCTCACAATTTTTGCAGCAGTTCTCAAACTTTCTCTAATTTTGTCTCTTCTATTTTAATCCAGATTTTTACAAGATGATTTAAGTAAAAATCAAAGCAAGTACAAGAGTCTGATGGGGTGTATTTTAATAATGACGGCCTATTTAAAAAAAAGGATAGACAACTTAAATAAATTTTATAGGTTATATATGAATAAAAAATGAATTTGAGATTACATAAAATTTATTTTACTAATTTAACTAAACCTACCTAGTGGTAAGGACAGACTATGGTACATAATTCCTCAAATTGTAGAATTAAATGTAACACAACAATCCTTCACTTCATATTCTACATTGGATTTTGTTAAGTACTTTGATGTATGAAACTAGTGCTATGATTAGCTTTATACAAATGCATATATATATATATATATATATATATATATATATATATATATATATTTATATATATATATATATATATATATATATATATATATATATATATATATATATATATATATATATATATATATATATATATATATATATATATATATATATATATATATATATATATATATATATATATATATATATATATATATATATATATATATATATATATATATGTATGTATGTATGTATAGGTGTATATATATATATATATATATATATATATATATATATATATATATATATATATATATATATATATATATATATATATATATATATATATGAAACTGGTGCTAAAATTAGCTTTATACAAAATTTAAATGTTTAAATGCCAAGCTCTAAAAAACAATTAAAAATGCAAAAAATATCAAAATTATGTAATAATTTACAGTGTACCTATACAGGATTCAGGCTACCCCGAGAGTCTTTTGAAAGTAATTAAATAATATTAGATAAATTAGTTAAAAACTAACATTTTTAAGTGCATTTCATTAATAAAATGATTCGGAACATTTAAACAGGCAGAATTTTTTGAGTACTAAATTCAAACAGTATGAACTACTTATTTTTTTACTTTATGACAGCTGCATAAACAGGTTGCATTTTGAAATCGGCAGCTGCGATAGTAGCGCCGGAGAAATGACTCGAAACCACCGTGTTACCTCTCCGATAAGTTTTATTGCTAACTGCCAAAAGCGCAGTCATGCATTCTTGTACTGTACATGTGCGTTTTCCACACATGTGTGAAAAACCAGCCATAAATTTAAGGGGAAAGGGATAAAAAATTCATTAATCAAACAATAACTCGAAATAAATAACTTTGTGCAGCTGTTTTGACAAAAATCATCCGATTCTTCATCTTTCTTCATCCTCATCCATCTCAAAGTCCCATTTGAAGTGGTAGACATTTTGAGCTTTGAAAATCTCTTTTAAGTGTCCATGAGACGTATTGCGTAGGTTTTACTGGATGACAAGTCGAGTTGAGATAAATCTCTCCTTCTTGAAACCGTTACACCGAAATACTCTTCCACATCATTTATCGTTTGCTACAGTTTTATTGGCCGAGATCTGACTGCGGCTTTTTTAAAGCCCCCACCGCTCAGTGACGGGGGAAAAAAAGTAAAATACAAGTGTAGCCTTTAAAACCATAAGGATGAAACATTTGAGG
>CM063504.1:17336534-17339034 GCA_032207245.1 Pardosa pseudoannulata | reverse complement strand
GCTTTACAATATGGCAGATTATTTTTTCTATGTAACTGCTACATATTCGGATTTGAGAGTTAAATGGGGCTATATACTAGCTCATTTGGTTTATATTAGAATATTTAATGACAAATATAATTTGTATTTTTTAGGGGGGGGGGTTAACCATGATTTCCATTCTTAATGAGCTGCTTTACAATATGGGAGATTATTTTTACTAGGTAACTGCTACATATTCGGCTTTCACAGTTACATGGGGCTACAGGTAAGCTAATTTGATTTGTATTAGAAAATTTAGAGATAAATATAATTTGTATTTATTTGGTGTAAACCATGACATAAATTTTTAAAAATCTGCTTTACAGTGTAGCAGATTATTTTTCTAGGTAATTGCTACAAATGCGGCTTTCAGAGTTGCATGGGGCTACATGTAAGATAATTTGGTTTGTATTAAAAAATTTAGTGACAAATATAATATGTATTTTTTCTTTTTTTTTGGGGGGGTGTAAACCATGACTGATATTCTTATAGAGCTGCTTTATAGTATGGCAGATCATTTTTTCTAGGTTACTGCTACAAATTCGGCTTAGAGAGTTACATGGGGCTACGTGAAAACTAATTTGGTTTGTATTAGAAAATTTAGCGGTTAATATAATTTGTATTTCTTTGGAGTAAACCATGACATAAATTCTTAAAAAACTGCTTTACATTGTAGCAGATGATTTTTCTAGGTAACAGCTACAAATTCTGCTTTGAGAGTTACATGGGGCTATATGCAACTCATTTGGTTTGTGTTATAATGTTTAGTGACAAATGTAATTTGTGCTTTCTGGGGGATAAACTATGACTTCCATTCTTATAGAGCTGCTTTGCAATATGGCAGATCATTTTTTCTAGGTAACTGCTACAAATTCGTCTTTCAGAGTTACATGGGGCTAAATGTAAGCTAATTTGGTATGTATTAGAAAATTTAATGATAAATACAATTTATATTTATTTGAAAGAAACCATGACTTAAATTCTTAAAAAGCTGCTTTACAGTGTAGCAGGTCATTTTTCTAGGTTGTTACATGAGGTTACTTGCAAGCTCATTTGGTTTGTATTAGAAAATTTAGTGATAAATATAATTTGTATTTCTTTGGAGTAAGTTATTAGTTAAATTCTTAAAAAAGCTGCTTTACGGTGTGGCAGATCACTTTTCTAGGTAACTACTACAAATTCGACTTTGAGAGTTACATAGGGCTACATGCAAGCTAATTTGGATTGCATTAGAAAATTTAGTGATAAATATAATTTGTATTTCTTTGGAGTAAGTTATTAGTTAAATTCTTAAAAAAGCTGCTTTACGGTGTGGCAGATCACTTTTCTAGGTAACTACTACAAATTCGACTTTGAGAGTTACATAGGGCTACATGCAAGCTAATTTGGATTGCATTAGAAAATTTAGTGATAAATATAATTTGTATTTGTTTGGAGTAAACCCAAAGAAAATTCTTAAGAAGCTGCTTTTTAGTGTTACAGGTTATTTTTTATGTTGAGGCTGCAAATTCAGTTTTGAGAGTTACATAGGGTTATACAGCTTTGTACAGTGGGGTTTGCTAATCATAAGTGACTTCTTTAGTATGAGACTTAAACCCAAGCCAGCACTTTTAAACCTTTATGTCGTAGACGACACACTAAAAAATTTTAAATTACTTACCTCACACATAAATACACGTTTCGAGATTCACTTAGAAAAAAATAAAAGCTTTTAATAATCAGGGACCAATTAATAGCTCATCAGACAATGGACTGGGTTTTTCTACAGTATATTTTAGGTACGAATTTCAATAAGGACTTAAAATTTTGTAGACTTTTATTAAAGCTTTAAACAGTACATTTCAGTATAAATGGAACTCGTAGAACAAAAATATAATTTTAGTACTCTAAACAATCAAAATACTAGTTATTGGAGTTACAAATTTATTTAATTACTATTATAAATAAAATTTTGACGTATGAAAAAACCTATCTGCTTGTAAAACTGCTAATTAAATATTACTCAGTATACAAATCCTTGTTGAGACAAGTGATTATGTATCAAGTATTTCGAATTACTTTCTAGAACAGGAAAGATAAATGACTTTAAATTGTAGATAATGGTTTTCCTCAGCTTTAAGCTTTTAAAAGTGTTCAAAAGGTCATTAAATGCCCATTAAGTTGTTAAGTAATTAGATTTCTATCATAATAAAATGCTGTTTTACAGGGGGACATTTGTTGTAGTCAACCAAATTAATTTTATTTTTAATTACAGTTGAAATTATTGTACAATTATCTTTGGTTTCGTATTTAACATATGAATATTTTTCTGATACTAGCAGTCAAAGTGAATCTCCGAAGTTTTTTCAAGCTTTTAGAAATATACTAGACTTTAGTCTATTTAGTAGTTTAAGGTATCTGTAAGAGACATAAATACCTTATAAACAAGAGAGACCAACGAATAAAATGTACAAGTAAAATAAATGCTAAACACATAGCT
>CM063504.1:17319034-17331534 GCA_032207245.1 Pardosa pseudoannulata | reverse complement strand
TTTTTAACTCACTTTTTGTTAGATTTGAAATTATTTCTCACTTTTATTTTAAATATTCCTTAAGGTATCCGTCTACGTTCGGAGAACTTTTTTCTTTAAACGTAGAAACTAGTTCATTATATTACAATTTTAGATTTATTTTTTATATTATCATAGAGAATTGCACTTAAAAAATATTCCTGGAGATGTTTTTATAAAATTTCTAATAAATGAAGAAAATTTAGTAAAAAAATTCGGGGGTTTCCAAAACGTCTAATTTTTTAAAAATTAAATTATTTCAATATTTTTTGATGCAACACATTTCTTATACACTGGACTAGTGAATCACCTAAAATCTTTTATTAATTTAATTAATTGGTAAAAAATTTTAGTCCTTCAAAATCATACACATTGAATTTTTAACGAATTTTCATTACTTTTATATTTAACTATGAGTGTAACATCATGAAAAGTTATCCAAATTTAAAGCTTTTAGGTCATTCACTAGTAAATACTATCAAAAGCATTCACGATAATTTTCAACAAAATATTTTAAGAACTTTTTGAGAAATCACATTTCAAGTTTCAACATTTTATTAAAAATGCCATTCTGAGAAAAACACATTTGAAGTTTATCAAAGCAACTTTAACTATTAAAAAATTAACATACATGTTTAAAATCCGCCCCCCTTTCTTGCTTCAAAAATTTCTAATTACCAAGTTGCTAATTATTAAAAATACTAGAAAAATGTTTAAACTAATCTTCATTAAAATTTAAAAAGTTTTGTCCAAAAAATGCTTTTTAAAAGGCTTTAAATTCAGAAATTCCAGTTCCGAATTTGCTACTTCCGTTTTGTTTTGACAGCTGTCATTGATGTTTAAACACTGTAACTTTTCTTTAAAATGCCTTAGAGGCAAAACAAAAACATATTTAGAACCCTAAAAGTTGAAATTTTACAATAGAGAAATAAATAAAAAAAATATTATTTTTAGCAAAAAAAGACGTTTTCAACGTAGATGGATACCTTAAATTATTTAAATAATGTTAATGAAAGTGTAAGCATGTCTAAACCAGTAAGTAACTGTACGAATCTTGATGTCGATGTAAATTTAAGTGTAACTAAATTGATCTCATTACAAAAAAAAATCAAATGCCAGATAATTTTATAAGAACATTTTTTTTAATTTTTAATTACTTCTAACTCTTTATAAATTTTCTGTATTCATCTCAATACCTGAATATTCCAACTTTATGTAAATTTGTTGTAATATCTACTGCAGAAGTCATATCGTTGAATCTTTTGAATTTTTTATAGACTTCCCTTAGCCCAAACCTCAGTAAACGGAACTCAGAGTCAGAAACTGTACTAAAAATTGTTTCAAATTATCAACTTGCATTTATTAAAATTTTCTGCATTTAAAGCATAAAGATCACATTCATAATTTTAATCAGATAACGTATAATAAAGTTTTCCAAAACTATTTTAACATTTTTTAAAATTCTTTTTGTGCTCCTTTTTAAATATTTTTACACAATAAAATTATTGTTATTTGAAAATATATTTTATAACAATCTGAACAATATGTTGTTAGATAATTGAACAATAATTTTATAAGTAATGTTTTTTGACTGCAGGTCGAATTTTTAATTATGAGTTTTAATAAACTAAATGAAATCAAAACTTTAAATAGATACCAGGTTTATTACCATATTTGTTTAATCTGCGTGGTAAAATTTTAAAGAAAATGTAAAAATTTAAATCGCTATAAAGGTTTTTAAAATTAAGAAATAATTTTTTAAAAAATATTTTGAAAATTTTTTTATTCAAAAAATGAATATAATTAATTTTGTTATACTTCTATGTATATGTAAACATAGCTTCATAAAGTTAAATTATGTTCATAATGTTCACAAATTTTTGCAGAAAAAGGGCAAACAATGTTAAAAGTTGCAGATCTTAACTAAAATTGTGAAAGTTTTAACCCCTCAGAGTTTGCAATCGTTAATTATTTTATTCTGCTCAAAAACACCTTTTTCAATATTTCTTTCTTTTTAAACTTTAGCAGAAAGCTGGCCAATTGGTTAGGGCTCTCATCGTCAGTACTGGAGTTCGAGGGTTCGAATCCCACTATGGCATGGATGTTCGTAGCAGTTCGGAATCGGCTTTTAGCAGTAGGTTCCGGTCTCATTAGCCGTCCTGTGAGAACGATAGACCGTAGCGCTCCAAGCCAAACCAAACCTTTTAAACTTAATTTTACTTATAGTTATTTTTTTCTCAATATCTCTGAATTTTTTAGCATTGTATTTTAAAGGGTTTGCTATAAAACTGTTAAGCTTTTCTAAACCAGAAATATCTTGTCCCGTTACATAGAGTGTTATACCGTGAAGAAGAGAAATAAAACATCTCAAAAGTAGCAAATAATTAAGTTATAAAATTGTAAGTAAAAATGAATATCTATTAAAACTTCTATACAAATGTTAAAAAAATGTATAAAATACAAGTAAATAATTAACATACACAGCACTAAACATATTTTAATAAATGTTGATGAATGGCAGAATTTTTATGAAAATGTTCTGCATTTATAAAACATTCTTTTCGTGTTCATTTTTGAGACTAATATAATTTATGTAACAGCGTTATCTATACTCATTATAAAAATACAATTAAACTTTGAACATGTAAAAAGTTTAGATTAAATATCCATTTTTCTCTTCAGAGGACAAAAGAAATTTAAAATGACAGAGTTCAACCAAAAATATGAAATGAATTTTTGGTCATAAAAAAATCAAGTTAAGCATGCTATTCATAATCAAAAGACATTAATTAAATTAATGTTATTAAATTAACAAAACTATTTTACTCTGCTGAAACATGTTTTTTGTCATACACACCTATTTTAAACTTTTAAAAATATTTTTTTCAGTTTGGGATTTTTTTATTGAATTAGTAACTTTAAAATGTTTCAGATGCATTATATTTATGTATTCTTATTTAAAATTTTGGAGACTGTCTATTAATTTGTTTGTCATAAAACTGGGTATTCCTTTTAAGATCGCAAAATATTTTCATGAGTTTATAATCGTCTGATTTAATATCGTGAAATAGCAAAAAACAGTTGCTGAAACATTGTTTTAGCAAAAAACAGTTGCTAAGATATTGTATTATTGAAATAATTGCATTATATAAATAAGATTTATCATGAGGGAAAACAGATATCCAGTTTTGTTTCTATAGAAATTCTAAAGATAAAATGAAAAAAATAAAATTGGTTTGTATGTTGTGCTTTAGGAGCATTTTTAAGGAATATTGTTGGATGATTCAATTTTTTTTCAAAATAGTATCACATTTTAACCATAAATTATTTTCTGATACACTTTAGTGTCTTATAGGTTTCGTGTAACATTATTATGTATTCTCATTATGGGAATATCGTTCGAAATTTTTTTAAAACTAAAAACTGATATCCAACACCCTTTGCATTTTATTGTATTAATACATAAAATCTCTCAAAGATCGACAATATTGAAGATTTAACAGTCTTAAAGCCGTTAAGGTGATGGTAGACTTTCAAATTGGCTAAAATCGACCGAAAATTCGAATTTTCGGTTTTAGGGAATAGTGAAAGAATACATCATTAGGAATACGGAAAAAAAAAGTATTTTTTCATTCTCATCATTTTATTATTACTTATGGGTATAATGAGCTTATCATTACTTATATATAACGGGTATAGCGATAATAACTTCAAATGCTGTTTACTCAGAAGTAAAATTTTCATGTATTACAAATGTTTAAAGTACTCCAGGCGCATTGAAAATAGATCATTGTCTCTGAAATTCCAGTATTATTTACGTAAGAGTTTATAAAATAAAGTCTAGTTGAAACGGGTATATTTTGAAGCATATAATATGTTAGTTATGCTTTTTAATTAACCGCTATAGCTGTTTAATTTGCAAAATATGGGTATCATCATCATAATTATTTTTTCTCTTTATATTTTCTATGAATGTTTATGGAAACAACTACATTTTTTTTGTAAAGTCTATAAGTTATACTTAAAACTTTTTTTATAATATTTTATGCAAAATTGATGCGCCTGGAGCATTTTTAATTAAATTAATTATGAAACTATTAATAATTAATAACTCCAAAACTAATTAATATTTTGCCTTCATTTTTTTTTAATATTTATATATCAACTAGCTGCCTCGCACCCAGCCTTCGTTCTGGGTTTTAAAATATTTCTATGAAAAATTTAGAACCACTATTAAAGATAATAAGAAGTATTAAGAGAAATGCTGCATAAATCTCGTATGTTTCAGATTGTTGACGATTATAACAGTTTATTAATAGCTGAATGTCCAGTAAGTGCTCTGCGTTGCCAGTGAATCGGTGGATAATAATTCCCAATTCCACGACTTTTTTTTAATGTAGGAGTCAAATTTCAAAATACTTTGGAGAGTAATATATATGTACTGTTCTGAATGGGATAATTCATTTCCGAGATTGAATGTCTTTTAATATTAATGTTTTACATACATAAAAGTTGAATTTTAAACAACAAAACCTATCACGAAAACTTTTTTTTTAAATGGTAATTGTGAAATAAAAACAAATTTGACAGAACATGGCGAATTTGTAATTATTGAAAATAAAAATCACGACAACATATAACAGAAAAAATACTAACTTCTTAAAAAATTCGAAAAAGTAAAATAAAGATTTACATATTTTGATGAAATAAAAAATTTAGCTATTAAAAATAAGATGATTTTGATACTGGGATATTTCAAAGAGAAAAAGTTATTGCGTATGACAAATAGTTGTAACTATTGGCAATAAATGGCACCACTCACTACATATTTTGATTAATATATTTTTAACTGATTCTAATTACGATATTTTAATGGTAGAAAGAGTATAAGTATTCAGCGGATTGGGTGAAGTAATGTATCCAAATGTATTTTTGTTTATAAATGCATTTATTTACACTTGAATTTTAATGGTATATATATACAAATATGTTATAAAGAAATATATCTAAAGTAAGGTTTTGAAAAATTCAAGAATATAATACATCACAAACAGAAATACCAAAATATGAAGCAGTTCAAATTTTCCAAACAAACAACGCTTTGGCAGGATAGGCGATAGTTGTTCTGCATTAATGTTAATTCTATTACCAAATATCTGGAGAATACGAAGAAAACAATGAAAATATGGTCATTGTTTTTCTCGCCAACTCAACAGTTAAAATGACTGTACTACATAATTAAAACGGTGTTTTTGTTCGTTTTAAAATAATATATTTCGAACTAATTAGAATATCAGAACGCGATTGACCGAAATGGCTAACTTAAGTAATTCTTCCAAGCCTAATTATGAATAGATGTTAGTGTAGTCTCAAAATTGGATAATAAAAATGGTGCAATTGAATTGGCAATGAAAGAAAAATACCAAATATTGATAAAATGAACTAAGCACATAAGGTCAAAAGCCGAGAACAGTTATATTACCTGAAATCGTTATCATAAGAATGAAGTTACATAAAGGATTTCAATTTTTATAACACGAAATATATACCGAAAATCACCAAGCTTATTTAAGAATAGATGAAGTACAGAGTGACGTCTTAAAATTGGATAAATAAAAATGGCTCAATTGAATTTGAAATGAGAGAAATATACCAAATTAATATTGATAAAACAAAATAAGTATCTAAGACTAAAACACCGAAAACAATTATATTATTTGAAATCACATTTTAAACTTTAATCAAAAGTGGCTACAATATCGCAATATTTCATAGTTGCCATTTCTAAAATGAAAATTTATTTGTTCCCTGTATATCACTTGCCAATATTTTTTGTCTCTAGTGTAGTTGAGGTTTAGATAACAAAACCTATGATAGTTTTTATTTAATAAATGGCAACTGCGAATTGAAAACAAATTTGATAGAACATGGCAAGTTTTTAATTACTGAAAATAAAAATCTCGCCAAGCAAATAAAATAGAAAAAAGAAGTGATTTACTAAACAAAAATGAGTTTATCTTTTATCATATAAGAAAATAGTCTTATATACATACATGCCATCATATATTTATATACTTACACTGGAATTTAAATCACGTCTTTTGGTACCTTGGTCTGCGTCCAGCGGTTCGCAAGGAGATAGACGCACATACAAACATACATACATACATAGTCACAGTCAGACTTTAATCTCGGAATTTAAGATGTATTAATACGGAATATGTTCATTTGGCGGTATCAAATATTTCTGTCCAAAATTAGTTACTCTATGATTTATCGGGTAGATTTGTATAAAAAAACATAAAAATGAAAACTGTTCTTAATATCAATAAATAAAAATAACAAAATATATGTTTACATGCTAACGATTAAATCTACATCAAATTTGTGTCTTATATTAAAGTTGCTGAAACTTTTTTCTTATGGTAAAATATAAGTTTAACCCTAAATTACATTACTGTATTACTATTGTAAGTTGATTAGCAACGTTAATATACCCTGCCATATTACGTGGTAGAATAGAAAGCAGAGGGTTTGACAGCAACAGTGCTAATTTTGTTGGTAGTAATAAATGTTTTCCAAATTTAAGGACATTTATGACAAACCACATAGTTTTGTATGAAATAGAAATCACATTCATATGAATATGAAGATAACTATATAAAATGATAGGTTTTTATTTACCCATGAGAGTCACTGAAATTTGTACTTTTTGTTGTTAAAATATTGTTGATAAACATTTAATTGTAACGTAAAAATTAACTAAGAATTAAAATAAGTTCTCATATAAAAATACTATAATTTGCGCCACATAGAAATGAAAGTTAATCACTTTATATCTCAATTTCCAGGTCAAATCAAATTGATACTACGCAGACGATGTTTAAATAATATAAAATAATAAATGAATAAATCAGATATTTAAAGTAATGACGTCATAATGATAGAAAAATATCGATGTTTAAATAATATAAAATAAGAAATAAATAAATCAGATATTTAAATTAATGACGTCATAATAATAGAATAATATCATTTTCACCTATCAATTATGTGATAAATTGAAAATTTTAATCTTCCGCTTTTAACCGAGGAAAACTACGTTTAAAACAATTACTTGGGATGACGTCACATTGCTAGAAATAATGCTTCTTTCACTTAGTTATCACGCGATAAATTAAAAATTTAATCGTATGCGTTTAACCGGGGAAAATAATGCTTGGAATAATGATATGAAATGCTCGAAAAAGGGGGAAGGAATGAATTTCGAACGCTAAAAATTTACAAAAACCTTCCCAGGGATATACCTAAATATTTCCCAAATTTTCAAGGCGATTGGATGCATAGTTTTTGAGTCTATAGAGAACATACAGACAGACACACACAAATTCATTTTTATATATATAGATAGTACTAATACCATAGTCAGTCTTCACTGAAATTCATTTAAAAGAAAAAATGTTTGCTCTGAAGATCCACTGTCAATACATGATGCAGCGTATTATTTTATTTAAATGGATTGAAGAGCTTATTAAAGTGACCATACCAATAGAAGCGAGAAATCAACTCGAAAAGTGACAAATCATCATTGATATTTCCATACTGCAATATGTGCAAAACGAAAAAACAAAATTGTTTTGTATGTTGTGCACTAGGAGCATTTTTAAGGAATATTATTGGACGATTCAATTTTTATTAAAATAGTCTCACATTTTATCCAAAAATTATTTTCTAATGGATTTTAGGGTCTTCTAGGTTTCATGTAACGTTATTATGTATTCTCGTTATGAGAATGTCGCTCGAAATTTAAAAAAAAAAAATTAAAAACTGAGATTCAACACCCCTTGGATCTTTTGGTATTAATACATAAAAATCCCTCTAAGATCAACAGCTTTGAAGATTTAACAGTCTTAAGGCCGTTAAAGTGATGGTGGACTTTCAAGTTGGCTAAAATCGAACGAAAATTCGAATTTTCGGTTTTAGTAAATAGTGAAAGAATATATCATTAGGAATACGGAGCAAAAAGAATTTTTCATTCCCATCATTTTATCATTAATTATGGGTATAATAAGCTTATCATTACTTATGGGTATAGCAATAATAACTTCAAATGCTGTTTACTCAGAAGTAAAATCTTCATGTGTTACAAATGTTTAAAGTATTCGAAGCGCATTGAAAATAGATCATTTTCTCTGAAATTCCAGTATTATTTACGTTAGAGTTTATAAAATAAAGTCTAGTTGAAACGGGTATGTTTTGAAGCATATAATATGTTAGTTATGCCTTTTAATTAACCGATATAGCTGTTTATTCTGCAAAATATGGGTATCATCATCATAATTATTTTTTTTTCTCTTTATATTTTTTATGAATGTTTATGGAAACAACTACATTTTTTTGTAAAGTCTATAAGGTATACTTAAATTTTTTTATAATATTTTATGCAAAACTGATGCGCCTGGAGCATTTTTAATTAAGCTAATTATGAAACTATTAAAAATTAATAACTCCAAAACTAATTAATATTTTGCCTTCAAATTTTTAAAATATTTATATATCAATAGTACTAATAACATAGTCAATCTTCAAGGAAATTCATTTAAAAGAAAAAAAGTTTGCGCTAAAGATCCACTGTCGACATAATACATGATGCAGCGTATTATTCTATTTAAATGGAATGAAGAGCTTATTAAGGTGCCCATAGCAATAGAAGCGAGAAATCAGCTCGAAAAGTGACAAATCATCATCGATATTTCCATACTGCAATATGTGCAACATGAAAAAACAAAATTGTGTTGTATGTTGTGCACTAGGAGCATTTTTAAGGAATATTATTGGATGATTCAATTTTTATTAAAATAGTCTCTCATTTTATCCAAAAATTATTTTCTAATGGATTTTAGGGTCTTCTAGGATTTATGTAACGTTATTATGTATTCTCGTTATGAGAATGTCGCTCGAAATTAAAAAAAAAACTAAAAACTGAGATTCAACACCCCTTGTATCGTTTGGTATTAATACCTAAAAGTCCCTCAAAGATCGACAATTTTGAAGATTTAACAGTCTTAAGACCGTTAAGACGATTTTTTCAAATTGGCTAAAATCGACCGAAAATTCGAATTTTCGGTTTTAGTGAGTAGTGAAAAAATATATCTTTAGGAATACGGAGCAAAAAGTATTCTTTCATTCCCATCATTTTATCATTACTTATGGGTATAGCAATAATAACTTCAAATGCTGTCTACTCAGAAGTAAAATTTTCAAGTATTACAAATGGTTAAAGTACTCCAGGCGCTTTGAAAATAAATCTTGTCTCTGAAATTCCAGTATTATCTACGTTAGAGTTTTTAAATAAAGTCTGGTGGAAACGGGTGTATTTTGAAGCATATAATATGTTAGTTATGCATTTAAACGCTATAGCTGTTTATTCAGCAAAATGTGGGTATAATCATCATAATTATTTTTTTCTCTTTATATTTTCTATGAATGTTTATGGAAACTGTTAGATATGCAAATTCAAATGTGTCAGCACTTCGGGACCTATGACGTGAAGTTGAACAACTGCGGGACTGTCTGGCTGCTGAACTACTGGATGTAGTATTAAAGACGGGTGAAGGCTAAATCTCGGACTGGCTTTTTGGTTTTTTTCGTTTCGCCTCTCCCCTGGCTTGCAGGAAGTTCCGGCGAAATCGTTACCTCCTCCTCCTCGTCGATAGTTAAATATGAATTTGTTGAGCTAAATACCTATGTGCATGTATAAGGTACTGTGTATTATTCTTTAGGTTTTATTATGTTGTGCAAAGAGCGTCATCTGTAAAATCCTTACTAATTTATTTATTGCTTACTTTTATCATTTTACTTTTGCACTTACTTATGTTTTATTTAAATAAATATATTGTTTACTTTAGAACGAATGCATTATTTATTGCCATACATGATATGTTGTTTTTAAATAGTTGATGCACTATGACTCCACTTCACAACCCACTCATGGACTGATATAAAATATTACATCCCAACAGAAACAACTACATTTTTTGTAAAGTCTATAAGGTATACTTAAAATATTTTTATAATATTTTGCGCAAAATTGATGAGCCTGGAGCATTTTCAATTAAGCTAATTATGAAACTATTAAAAATTAATAACTCCAAAACTAATTAATATTTTGCCTTCAATTTTTTAAAATATTTATATACCAATAGTACTAATAACATAGTTAATCCTCAAGGAAATTCATTTTAAAGAAAAAAAAGTTTGTTCTAAATGTCCACTGTCGACTTAATACATGATGCAGCGTATTATTCTATTTAAATGGGATGAAGAGCTTATTAAGATGCCCATAGCAATAGAAGCTAGAAATCAGCTCGAAAAGTGAAAAAGTGATATTACCATACTGAATTATGTGCAAAATGAAAAAAGAAAATTGTTTTGTATGTTGTGCACTAGGAGTATATTTAATTAATATTATTGAAGATTCAATTTTTATTAAAATAGTCTCACATTTTATCCAAAAATTATTTTCTAATAGATTTTAACGTCATATGGGTTTATGTAACGTTATTATAGTTATTATGTATTCTCGTTATGAGAATATCGTTCTAAATTTTTTTAAAAAACTAAAAACTGAGATTCAACACCCCTTGTATCTTTTGATATTAATACGTAAAAATCCCTCAAAGATCGACAATTTTAAAGATTTAACAGCCTTAGGGCCGTTAATACACTATGCAGCGTATTATTCTATTTAAATGGAATGAAGAGCTTATTAAGGTGCCCATAGCAATAGAAGCGAGAAATCAGCTCGAAAAGTGACAAATCATCATCGATATTTCCATACTGCAATATGTCCACTGTCAACCCTTGTAACTAGCAAGCTGTAGCTCCCGCTCTCGCCCCTTCTTTTGCCTTTCACTTATCTGCTTTTTTCTCTCATATCATTTCTTTTACCCTGGGTGTCAATGACGTAAAAGAGCACTCATTGCTGATCGAGGAAGAATATTAATCTCCTCCTTAGTTCGTTGATCCCCCGAGGCTATTTTCGAATACCGCGGTTAAAATTGGAAAATTAAAACCTAAAGAGGATCATCAGCATAGATACTTTCTTTCGATATGGCAATTTTAGAAACTAGGTTTTTCTAATTTATACAATGAGGCACTGGGGTGCAAAAGTGTGTTGTATTTATAATGTGGTCATTTGATTTGATTTATGTGCAGCTGTAATTCTGTTATGCATTCACTACTTCGATAAATCTGAGAATCATCTTCAATCCCCTGTTCTCAACATTTACTGATCTCTAAATCAAATTTGGAGCCACATATGAGGTCCTTACCTACAAAAAGTGTCAATGAAGATAAAAATTTGTTGAAAAATTATTTTAATCTACTTTCATTATCACCTAAAAGAACACTGAACTTCTAAAATTAATTTTTTGACCAATCAATTTGAAAATTGAATGTGTTATTAAGCAATATATTTATATGAAAGCTTTTATAGTTTAAAGGTAAAATCTTAATTATTTAAAATGATTTTAAATACTAAGTGTTTATAAAAGTGTATTATTGAAAGTGTTCCTTTTGTATCTTTTACATAAAGAATGGTCGTTTTAATTCATAGAATATCTTTCGGTCTTTTTAATAAAGCTTAGCAGCTATCGTAAGCATTTACTGGAAATATAGATAGAAAATAATAATAACTACAAAAATATTTCTTCCCCTTCAAAATATATGCAATAATGGTTTTAATTTCAAAAAAGATAGATTTTGAATCCTCGAAATACAATAATTTTAACTAATCTTTATTTTGTCTTTTATAACGTAAATTGTCCATGAATTTTGAAGTTATAAGGGGTTTTATATAAATTCAGCTGCAGAGTTTCAAATACATCTAAAATTAGAAAACCTTTGTCTTAAATATAAAATGTTCCACGTGCATCTCTTTTACGTACATAAAGGTCCTTTTTATTCATAGAACACCTTTTGGTCTTTTAAATAAAACTTAGAAGCTATCGTAAGCATTTACTGGAAATATAGATAGAAAATAAAAATAACAGCTATAACAATCATTCTTCTCCTTCAGAATATATGCAATAATGGGTTTAATTTCATAAAGGATAGATTTTGGATCCTCGAAATTTAATAATTTTAACTAATCTTTATTTTTTCTTTTATAAGGTAAATTGTCCTTGAATTCTGAAGTTATAGGGGGGTTTGTTAGAAATTGCAGCCAAATCGGCACCTTCTCAACGTCCGGTGAATCCCGGCAATTTGTTTTTGTTTTGTTTAAAGTTAGCCGAGGCTTCTTAATCGCAATTTGTAAAGCTGACTCTCGCTGTATGTTTGATTGTGACTTCAACTCTCACTCGGCAGCTACGAACTGTGTAATTTTGTGATTAACTGAGTGGGAGAAGAATTTACATGTATATGTTAAATTTTATGCGATGTCTGCTGTTGGATATATAGGCAGACATCGTATGATGTTT
>CM063504.1:17256534-17314034 GCA_032207245.1 Pardosa pseudoannulata | reverse complement strand
TTCTGATCTGTTTAGGTTGAAATTTTTGCTCAATTAGTAATAAGGATTTAACTTTATAAAAATTTCTTACGTTAGTTATATGAAGCAATACATCAAAAACACAAAATGTCTACTCAGTTATACTAATTGAAACCCACTTTCCCACTAAATAACTTTTAAAATCTGTAAATTAAAAATTAGTTTTTTCATATAAAAATACAATTAATATGTAATGCTGCAGTTAATATTAGTATAAAATAGATAATTACTTTTTTCTGTAATACTCACTTGTATTAGTACCAGCAACATATTTTATATCACAGTGGAGACAGTGAAAATATGACATATTTTATTTTATAGCACTTTTTAAGTTTAATTTTTTAAAATAATTTTTAGTTTTTTAAACCAATACATTTGAATTTGGTCTGCTGAATAAAACAGATATTTTGTTTGAATTAATATAAAAAAATTTTATATCCTAATGAAGACAATGAAAATATGCCATATTTTATTTTATAGCACTTTTTAAGTTTAAATTTTTTTAGTTTTTTAAATTAATACATTTAAATTTAGTCTGCCGAATAAAACAGATATTTTGTTTTAATTTTATATAAAACATTTTATATCATAATGAAGACAATAAAAATGCGATATTTTATTTTATAGCACTTTTTAAGTTTATATTTTTTTAATATTTTTTAGTTTTTTAAATCAATACATTTAAATTTATTCTTCTGAATAAAACAGATATTTATTTTAATTTTATATAAAAATTTAATTTTTAATTTCAGTAGTTTTCCGGCGGTCAAATAAACTTCCTTATCTTTTTCATTTGGTGTACAGTTTGTGTTATTTTTAAAAATATACTACTTGAAATTACAAAATTAAATAATTTTCTAAATCAAGAGCAGTATTAAAGAGTTTGTAAAATATTTTAGAAATTAATGTCTCCTTTTAAATTAGTTCTGTGACCTCTGTTTTTACATTTTAATAAAATGTATGAAATTAACTGAAAATATTAATATTTCTATTTCACATCCACCTTGTTTACCCATACACCATTCGGGTGCTGGTAAAAGGAAAAATTCCATAAATTCAATAAATCACTTAGAGCTTTATAAATTATTGATAACTGTTACATTTACTGCAGCTTATCATCTTATTTTTTCTTCATTACTATTTTCATGAAAAAGTATAACGGAGTATAATAAGAATTATGTTTCACTGGTTTAGTTTGTTTTCAGTTTCAACCTTTTTGGTTTCGCAAGATGTGTATCAACTTATCAGAAAAATATCAAAAGTATATTTTAATTGAATGCAAACATAATTGAATACAAACAAAAATGCTTGTATGGCTTGTGATATTAATAATTTGAACTAGTTCCGAAACGTTTTTATGTTTTTACTCTTCAATGAAGTATATAAATCTGAATATATAGATTAATGTCTCTAGATAAATAATTCACTATCACACAGCGTTTGGGTACTTCTTAGAAAGGGAACTTTCATTAATTGCTTTTTGATTTTCAGTAGGTTATTTAATTACAACAGTCCATTCATTTTCGATTTTTTAAAATTATTTTAATTTGTAACGCTTGTAATACTTGTAACGCTATTCATTAGTCATGTATTAGCATATTTTAGCTTGTTGTATTTCTAACCTATATAACATGTAAGAGCAATTTTTAAAGCAGGATTTAATGTTTCTGTTTTATTAAAAATATTACTTATTCATTTTACTTACTTGTTTTTCACACGTTACTAATTCTATGAACCTTTACTCCCTGATTGGAAGTGAAAAAAACATATTCAAAACAAATATAATTGACTGAAAAAGAATTATTTAAGAATTAAAAATCAAAAACACACTTTTGTTTGTTTCCAAAATGTATATCTCTAAAATTTGTTTATCTATAAAAATATATATCTGTAAAATTATTTATTAAGAGTTAAAATTCAAAGTAAACAAACTTTTGTTTGTTTCTTAAATGTATATCTCTAAAATTTGTTTATCTACAAAAATATATATCTATAAAATTATGTAATATCGCTAAATACAGCCCTAGGCTGTCATTGAAACAAATATAATCGACTGAAAAAGAATTATTTAAGAGTTAAAATTCAAAGTAAACAAACTTTTGCTTGTTTCTAAAATGTATATCTATAAAATTTGTTTATCTATAGAAGCATCGTATTACCTGTAAACGGTTAAAAATTGGTGATTATACACTATATTGCCCACGATGACCGGTCACTTGCGATTTTAAACATTTTGTTGAATATTTAGAAAAATACACTATGAATTATCCTGAAACATTAGGCGTATACACATGATAGGCGTTATAGATTTCAGCTAAGAAATTTTTTCCGAAACTCATAGGGGACCGTCAAGAAATTGAGGAAAAACGAATATGGTTTGTATAACCCTGTAAAATGTAATGTTTGAAAAGCTGTGAAACTTTAGCACATGATTAGCCGCTCATCATTTTTCTTCTTTTTGGAAAGAATGGATTTCGAGCTTATTCTATCAACGATCACTTTCAGAATTTTAAAACTGTATTTTAGGGACTTTTGCAAAAGTTGCTCTATACATTTAGTTAATACATTATGCACATTATATTTTGATTGCATTCGCGCATGCACAGTGAAACATTATTTACTAAACCTTCTCATCTTTCATCCAATATTTATTTTTTTTTAATTTCGATTGCAGGGTATTGTGTACAATGTTGTAGGACATGCGCCCTGAAGATAACATTCTTTGATATTGAGAACTCTGCAAATTATTAGCAAAACACTTAAAGAAATTTGGGATTGCTTTTATAAAAACCTTAATATGTCCTCGAGTATACGTGCTATCCCCATAACAACGAACACAGATTATTACAAGAAGCATCCTAATCATGCGCTAAAGTTTCAACGCTTTTCATACACTACTTTTTACAGGGTTATCCAAAGCATATTCATTTTTCTTCAATTTGTTGACAGTCTCCTATGAGGTTTCGGGAAAATTTTTTTGGTGAAATGTATGACGTCTACCATCCTGTTTATCAGGATAATTCCTTGGGCATTTTTCTAGACATTTAACAAAATGTCTAGAAAAACTGGTTAGTATTGTAAATATAGTGTATATGCCAGTATAATTAGATCAAAATCTCAATTATACTGGCATAAAGCTTTTGAAACCGTTTTGTATGTTCCCTATTCCTTTATGAAGTGAAATCCTTAGAGAATAAGGATCGATCAAAACATTTAGATTCTACTAATAAAAATCTGAAATTAAAGCTGAAAGACACAAAAATAAAAAAATATATACTAAGGATAATTAACCGTGTGTTGATACAAGATTAAAAAATATACTAGTGATAATTAACCATGTGTTATTGAATGAATTTATATTGGTGAATGAATTTATATTGGAATTTACATTGGTAAAAGTTATTTGATTTTACTGCATAATTGCACCCGAACATCGTCATCGAAACTTTTAATTCGAAGCAATAGGCACTCCTTCCTCTGTCCGCCTGAAAGTGGAATTATTTTATCCGCATACTGGGCTTACGGAACCACCAGGGATCAAGCTCCACTCATTTGAAGGTAGCCGTCAGCGTCAATCGGATATGTTGATGCCGCTCTTGACAGCCCAGGGAAAGAAGCAGAGGGAAAAAAATAACACACACCACAGAGAAGAGAAACCTTGCGGTAATGTTAAATGACAGCCTCGGTCGCATTTACAGTTCAAATTCCGGTCCAAACGCTGCGTAATGATGATGCATCGGCTCAAAGGGAAGCGAGAATTTACTTCCAGAAAGTGTGGGGGGAGGGGAGATAGAGAGAGAGAAAAAAAATAGCTCAAGAATCGCCGGCGATCCATCTTACTTGTTCCCCCACAGTCCGGCATCCAGTGTTCTCCTGCTATCCATAAGCATCCGGCCCCTTGCTTTTGATGGTTTCGGTATACGGTGCCATAGATTGGTGAGAAAAAGGGAGGTTAGTGGATGGCTCTTTTGTTTTAGAATGTTTGACAGTTGTGTCTCCGCCTGGAGTTGCAGTGTAAACAGGATACAGGAAGGATTTCAGTCAAGCGGTTCAATAGCACAGAAAAGAGCAGACTTTATATTGCTGCTAGTTGTGAAACTTTTAAAGCGAGATTGTAGATGAAAGTAAATTTTGAAATCAGTTGTATCTTTATAATTCCTGGATGGCATCAATTTTTAATATTAATTAATTTAAGCTTTCATTAAAATATTTATACTGTCTTTATATGTGACTTATAAGCATATGCATAGCGGATAAGTGTGCACTAACTGACGACATGCTTCTTACAGGTAACTGCAAATATCGGGATGACTTCATGCAGAACAGAATTTTGAAATTTTTTTATCAACTTTGAGGTTAATAATCTATTTATTGAAACTATGAAACAAGGATATTAAATGGTTGCTTTTAAGCTCTTTAAGTTTGAAAAAGAAAACTAGAATTAACTATAGATATACTAGATAACTAGATATATAGATAACTAGAATAAACTAGAATCAGTTTTTTTATTTATTTTAAATTAATTATTAATTTAAAATAAATAAAAAACTGACGTTTAAAATAATATATTTTTTATAAATTTTAATCATGCAATAACTTGTGTTATAAAGTATGAAGTGTTTAAGTTTATAAAAACTGTGCATTGATAGTTAACTACTGCTTTCAATAATTTGCATGCTACTATTTCAGTCAATAAATTAAGTACAAACAATTATTATTTTTTCTATTATGTGTATTTCATATGATAAATTAAGGAATTATACACCTTTAAAGTTAAATCAAAAAATTTATAAGAAGTAAATTAACTTAAATGATTTTCGAAAGACTTAAAAAAAAACGAGTAAAACTCTTTGTAGTCTTAGTATAAATGACAAAAAAATGTTTTTATTTAAAAAAAAATACAAAATTGCAGGAGCATTTAAATCTTTTTTTTTTTTCAGTGTGGTTGACTCAGTCAAAGTAAAATTAAGATAATTCAAATTATTACCATACAATTCTCAGAATATTTGAAGAATCTTGATTTTTTAATATTGAAAAAATATTTTGCGATATTTGGTTCACAATATACTTTTTATGGTTAAAGTATATGATTAATGATAAGTTTACCTCCATTTCAATAATGGTAAGTTTTTATGGTTAAAGAAAGGTTTTATGGTAACGATAATGCGGAGAAAATACAATAGAAGTACAAAGAAGCATATTTTTAGTGCAAATTAGTTTTAAATTGCATTAAAGAAGAAAACATAAATTTTAATTTAACATCTAAATTTTCAGTTCAGAGCCTATAATTCATTACTGATCTCCGCACAAGTTTGTTAGTAAATGCTCATCTCATAAAAAGTCCCGTATTTTGAAAGCCTTTTGTGGAACTCAAAAATTAATATGAATTGATAAAAATATACATAAAAAAGTGTAAGATATTGTATTTTTTCATCTTTTTCCAAAAATTTTAGGAGCAACATATGCTTTAAAATTTAGAAATCCTATTTTAATCTATTAGAAGCTTAATCTATTTAATTTAAAATATTTTGCCTTCCATATCATCCAATTCACAAGAAAATACACATTGCTGAAACAAAATTATGTAATATTTTAGCAAAATCTCCTTTTAATAAAATAATTTTTCAAGTGTCATATAAGAAGGAAAATAAAAAGAATCAGTTAAAAACTTGCTTTCTAAAAGCATTAATTTTAAGAAAATAAAGGTTCTTTAGTGTTTAAGTGTTTGACAATTACTTAATATATGGAAAATTTTCAAACATTTTAAAAGCATAATTAACATTTTTCCATTATTGTTGGTAATTAAGTTGTTGGATTAAATTCTTTCAGATAAACGAAAATAATATTTATCAAGAAATTATTCTTAAAATAATCCAAACTTGATCCTGAACTATTACTAAATTTTGAACAAAAGAATGTATTCTGTTTATTGTTAGAATTTACTACATCCAGATTTTTAGAAAATATTAAATTTTTTATGTATTCAAAATAATCTTTTATAATGTATATTGATAAAAAAAATATGAATATTATTTTACTTACTTATAATACCCATAAAAAGGAAAATTAATTATCTCTCATATTTTTTTCATATATGAATAGAAAACAAGTAAAAATTACTCTAGATGATTGAGCTCATTTTAAAAAATCATCTTAGTACAAGTTTTTAACTGATTCTTTTTATTTTCCTTCTTATATGGCACTTGAAAAATCATTTTATTAAAAAGATTTTGCTAAAATATTACATAAATTATTTTCAGTAACGTGTATTTTCTTGTGAATTGGAGGGAATGGACGGCAAAATATTTTAAATCAAATAAATTGCTCTTCTAATAGATTAAAACAGGATTTCTAAATTTTAAAGCATATGTTACTCTTAAAATTTTAGGAAAAAATGCAAAAAAATGCAATATTTTACATTTTTTATATTTTCAGAATAACTCACTTTTAATTTTCAAAAAAAAATTAAATATTTGTAAACGTTTAATATTTTAGTATGCAATTAACACTAAATTTATCTATTCCTTTTCCTAGGAATAAATTACTGGAAAAAACATAATTGTAGATGGCAATGAGACAATGATATTTATCTAAAACCTACCTTTTTCAAATGTAATTATTATTTAGACACAACAGAGGTTCTGAACCTCCCAAATTGATTTCAAGTCCTATAGAAAATTCAGAAATATGGGCATGTCCCAGACCTAAAAAATAAAAACCAAGGTGATCAAAAAATAAAACAGATCACTAAAGGTTACAAAAAGTAAGAAATTTAAAATGTTACGTCAAACATTTTGCAATCTCTGTAAAGAATTTATGTATGGGCTTTCATAAAAATAAACAACATGACGTGAAGGATAAAAAGTGATTCAAAATATAGCCAGATTTTGAATTTCTAAAAATAGACACTACATTACCGTAATACCTGGTAAATAAGTCACGGCTTATGCGTACTAAGAAGTTGAAATGTTGTGTTGATGGCATGTCTAATGAAATTTCTTTTTCCCTTTACTACGCTAAAAATAATTTTAACTAAATTTTTTTCACGTACCTCTATTTGCTTGATTAACTCGAATTTTTATTCATATTATGCCGCACAGTAATATCCTGATATAGAATACCATACGGTATCAGCGAGTGCTAATCCTAATCATTTTTTTTTAATTTTCAAAGGTGAAATATATTTCAAACAAATTATAAATGAAATATAATAATCAAATAAATTAAATACTTGAAAACTCTTTTATTGGTACTTTTTAATTACTTTTCAGTAAGTCAACCACTTTCTAATGCAGTAATTTAAAAGATACACCTTAAAATACCCAATCTTAAGAATAAAATAGTTTTTTTCCGATGCAGCTGGCCACGCAGACATATATACCTTTATACCAATACAAGACTGCAAAGCTGTTACCCATTTATCATTACCCAAGGAACACGTGTAGCTTAAGTAACGCTACGGACGCTGGTAACATTATTCCCGCTTGATCCTCATAATTTAGAAGGGGGGCCAAGCAGAAAACTTCTGCTGGGATTGACCTGCCACCCCCTAGAGGTATCCTTTGAGATCTTGGGGGTCATTGTGACCACGAACATATGTTACGTGTTCCAGTCACCTCTAGCAAACACGGCGGATCTTAGGCCGACTCGAGCCCCGAACCCGCAACCTTTTAGTTACGAGACACCTTCGTCGACTGAGCAACAGTGGCTAGCTGTAAGATGTTTGTAGTGAATGTAACAGTTATCAGTTATTTATAGAGTGCAAAGTAGTTTATTGAATTATTATTGGCTTTGTGCCGTATTAGACATAGGGGATGGTGTTCGGAAGATCGCTGAATTTTGCTATGAGAATTTATAGTTGGAGATTCATTTGACCCTGGAAGTACGAACAAGACGAATTAGTTTAGTTTCGTTTGGAACGCAAAAATAAAATTTTTGTAACACGAGGTCTAATGAGCCCAGTCGCTGCTCATTAAACCTGATTCTGAAAGACTTGCCAAATACCTATGCCAGCAGCTTGATTTGAATCCACTAATCCGAAAACGAAAGGCAACACCCTAATATTCAGTCATCGCTCAATTTCAAGAAGATTTACAGAAAATGCCCCAGAATAAACGATTTCGTTGGATTAACGTTATGGCCTGACTTGTTTTCCTTTTAGAAAAATGGGCAATAGAGCAGAGAGATCAGGGTTTATGAGTCTCAAAATTTAGAACGCATATTCAATAAAAATTAATTGTTTGAAGAAAAAAGAGAATAATTCAAATCATTTTTGAAGAACTGAAGATCCGAAGAATTTCTTTTTCTCTAAATTAATTATAGTGGACACGGCGTATACGCTAGAGTGACTTAACCGAGGACAGGTTACCTGAAATTATATGATAAGGGGAGGAGTAATAACAAGAAGTGAGATATCACATATTTTGGTTAGAATAAAAACTTTTAAAATCAGCAGATTGAATTTTGAAGTTGTTTTAATATTACTAAATTTGAAAATATTTATTTAATGAAGTGAAAGTGATTTTCGAATATTTTTTTTATTTACATTCCTTTCATCCAAAAAAAAACGGCATTCAGACTATGTTTTAAGAATGTGATAGAAGGAGAAATTATTTACTTAGAAAACTTCTCTCACCCTCTCTCGAATCATTATTACTGTTATATTTTCAGATGTCCATAAAACACACAGTTAAAATTTAAAAAAATTGAAATATGATCTAAACCATATGATCAAAATATATTATATTCATTTCATTTATATTCCTTTCATCCAAAAAAAAGCGGCATTCAGACTATGTTTTGAGAATATGAGAGAAGAAGAAATTTTTTACTTAGAAAACCTCTCTCACCCTCTCTCGAATCATTATTACTGTCATATTTTCTGATGACCATAAAACACACAGTTAAAATTTTAAAAAATTGAAATATGATCTAAACCATATGATCAAAATATATGATATTCGTTTCATTTATATTCCTTTCATCCAGAAAAATGGCATTCAGAGTATGTTTTGAGAATATGGTAGAAGAAGAAATTATTTACTTAGAAAACCTCTCGAATCATTATTACTGTCATATTTTCAGATGTCCATAAAACACACACTTAAAATTTTAAAAAATTGAAATATGATCTAAACCATATGGTCAAAATATATGATAGACTAAGTTTTGAGAATATGATAGAAGAAGAAATTCTTTACTTACAAAACCTCTCCCTCCCTCTCTCGAATCATTATTACTGTCATATTTTAAGATGACCAAAAACACACAGTTAAAATTTAAAAAAATTGAAATATGATCTAAACCATATGATTAAAATATACGATAGACTATGGTTTGAGAATATGATAGAAGAAGAAATTCTTTACTTAGAAAACCTCTCCCTCCCTTTCTCAAATCATTAGTACTGTCATATTTTCAGATGTCCATAAAACACACAGTTAAAATTTTAAAAAATTGAAATATGATCTAAACCATATGACCAAAATATATATTTGGTCTGAATAATTTGATTAAAAATTTTTCTATGTATCGTATAACAAACTATAAAATTAAATTTTATAGTATTTTAGAATTCATTTATGGTAAAAATAGAAAATGTGTAAACGAAAACATAGTACTCACTCAAAATATTTGAAATTCTCTGGTTAAGATTTATTCAGTCCCATTTTTTTTAATTAAAGGGAGACTGAATATCCTCTAACAACATCCCGCAATAAATCTATCTCCTCGTCCAATCTTCTATAAATCCACTTTAGACTGTGCTTCGTAAACCAACTCATAACACGGTTATTATTCTTCTCGAAATCGCTAAAAACGTCATCAACACCTGAACATAATCACTCCTCTATGTGGGCCACAGTAGCATATAAAACGCATTCTACTTGGAGCCCGTAGCAAAGTGTAATTTTGTGTCAGCCGTTATATGGAAGTTATGGAGGCATTCCTACTTAAGGTAAAGGCTCTAACGCGTTCATAACTGTCCGAATTAACGGCTACTATAGGATGCTTATATTTCTATCATCGGCAAGGGGTTAACGCTGATGTATGGGATGCTTAGAAATATAGGACAAGGCTGATTCCCCGCAAATACTTGCAGAGAAAACTGGGCTGCAAAAGTCATTTATACGTCTTTAATACTAATTTATAATGTCACGGCATTTATACTGCGACGTCTTATGATCGATAAATCTGAGGGAATGCCTTGAAGACAGGATAACGAAATTTAGGCTGTTTTATTTAATGTACAGTCGTTCCGCTACACATGATTTTTAAAAATACATATCGTGAAGATTTTAAATTCACATTCTTGTTTCATCTAAATAACTGAGTTTATAAAAAATACACTTTTGCAAATATCTATAAACTTTGAAAAGTAGTTTCTTCTTTATCAAAAACTTAAAGTTATTTTTTAATAAATATAGATGCTCCCAGATAATTCATTCACTCTGAGGTAATGCTTTTGAGACAAGTCAATAGAATTCACTCAGTTTTATTTAGTGCATAGTAATTTTATTATATAAATATAAACAGAAATCATATATCGTGAGGTATTTCATTAACAATGAAAATTCAGTTAAACAATTGAGTTTATATGAAAAATTTGCAAAGAAATGTAAAACTAGAAAAAATAATTTATTCTGTATCAAAAGCCTTTTTTATTCAAATGGTTACTGAATGATAGGGCACTACTCTTTAGTATCTGGACACATGGGTTAGAATTGGCTGGCAAACATCTTCGTTCTGAATCGACTTAGCAGTTGATCTAGGTCTTATTTACCTTCCAGTATCAAAACAAATAACCCTCATATCTCAAACCAAATACCATAATATTATTTTAATAACTACAACGCTTCCTATTTTTCAATAAATCTGAGTGAATGACTTTGAAACTCTGGTAATAAAATTCAGAATGTTTTGTGTAATATATAGTCTGCCCATAGCATATACTTTTGAAAAATAAAAAAATATAATGAAGATTTAAATTTACCGTTCATGATAAATTTAGTCTAAAATAAATCTAAGTCTTATTACACTTGTATTAAAAAAATCACCTGTTTCTCAAAACCTTGCAAATGATATACATTAAGTAATAAATAATAAATTATAAACAATAAATCATAAACATACATAAATATATATATAAATGTATATGTATATATAAATATATATACATATATATATGTATGACATGTCGTGGTGCAGAGTTAAGGCGAAGGGAAAACAGTCTTCTTGATAGTAATAAGTTTTATTAACTCATAGCTCTTAAGGAAAGCAACTTGCACCATTTTCATTAATCGACGCGGAGCTATGCGTGGAAAAGATGTTGACCGCTCCATGTCCACGCTTTGACTGATCTTATCTGTTTGCAATCTCATCAAATTCTTCCAAACTGCTTCAGTCTGACCGGATTATCCTGAAAGGTTGCGTGAGCGTGGGTCTTTTTCGTTTATTTTATTATTATAAAAGAGTTATCTTTTTAAAATCACTTTTAACTCACGTAACTACCCCTTTTTTAGACCTCTCTCTCTCTCTCTCACACACACACACACATATACACACACATATATATATATATATATATATATATATATATATATATATATATATATATATATATATATATATATATATATATATATATATATATATATATATATATATATATATATATATATATGTATATATATATGTGTGTGTGTGGGTGGGTGTGTTTGTGTGTATTGTAGCTATGTCTATTTGCAGTTAATTTTTGGTATCTAAAGTTTTCCAGTAAAGTTTTTTTTTTTTTTCATGAAAGAATTTTCAATTTCTAGGCCTATTGGAAAATATATTAAAAATATTTTCGAGTACGAAATTTTACGAAAATACTAATAATGATATATATTCCTAAATATGTTAACTTAGGATATTTAATTATCTGTATAGTGCTTTTTAATTTTCATTTTTCAAATAATCCAAAATATCTTAGATAACAATGTAAAAGTAAAGAAACTCTGAACTTTATATAGATTAGACATAGAGAATTGTTTCGTGCTGGTAGAGAAAGAAAGTGAAGCAAATACATTTTTCATCTGACATTTTCTGGCATAAACAGTTTAACTCTAATATAGACTATTACGTGACTCGCAACCTCCACATTTAGTAGATATTCATCCCATAAGATCCCTTTGTTTCATCCCTATATTGTTAGTGTGCTCTGCTCCGGCTTTATGAAAGGGGGGGGAGTCCGCTTGGGGACACTTGAGGACCCTTAATTAGGAGTGGGGAGAAGATGGGAAACGTTAAACCTTTAAATGAGAAGGATATCTCTCTGTAGACGTTGTAGTGCCCTTGATTCATGCACTGGAGCAGGATTGGAAACAATATCAGTTTAGGGTTCTTCCTAAAGAGCTTCCTGTTTTAAGTTAATTTAGAAGCAAATCAGATATTAATGACATAAAAAGCTGACTGTATCACATTCAGAAATCTGTTAACAGAGCAACAAATTCTGAAGAAGGATGGATTGCCATTAAATTAATGACAGCTGTGGAAGTCTGACAGATATCGAAAAAAAATAATGGTAACCGAAAATTACTAATATTATTCTTGCTTTAATGTTGTTGATTTACTTTTAAGGGGACACATCACCTTTAAGCAACTTAAAAATGAGGAATTTTTGTTATTTTTCGATTTGCCATAACTTTGTTTCTTATTATTTAAATTACTTGGAAATTTTAGCATTTTTTCTTTGAATCTAGTTAATTATTTTCGTGTATTTAATTTGCTTCTGGTAAATAAGAACTTTTTATATAATAAAATAAAAGTGCTTGTTTTGAAAATTTAAAAAATTTGCTGTCCCACTGCGCGCACACTTACAGCGACACAAATTATATTTCAGCAATAATTTTTGCATTTGTATAAACAAGAAACATTAGGTATTATTCTATACCTATTTAAAATTTAAAAATAATCAGAAATTACACACCAAGAGAATAAATTTTCAAAAATCCTAAAATAACGTTGAAAAATTAATGTTCAAATACAATAAATACCCCATAAAATAAAAAAAAACTTTAAAAAAAGTAGGTAGAGTTTCATTGTAGTACTATAAAGTACTTACCTTGAAAATAAGTTACCTTTAAGTTATTTAAGGGACCTTCAAAGCGACAGATATTGACCAAATGTAAGACAATATTTTTTGTTCTGAAAAAAATTTGTTAGGTATATATGCTTCCTTGTCAAAAGACATTCTTCGAATAGCATGATTATTTTACCTCAGAGAAACCTTTTTTTGTTATTTATCCTTATTTAAAACCTTTAAAAATAATATTTTCCCATTTGACAATTTTGTATTGAATTAGAAATTTCTCAGTGTTAAATTCTCAATTATTTTTATGTATTCATTATTCAAAATTTTAAAAATTATCTAATATTGCGTTTGTCATTAAACTGAGTATCCTTTTGAATAGTTTCTCCAGTTTCAGAGAATATAAAACCTTGAAACAGCAAAAACAGTTGCTAAAACATTAGATAATTTTAAATAGTCTCATATAAATTGCATTTAACTAAAGTTAAAAACCGATACCTAGTAGTTTTATTTCTATATAAATTCTACAAATAAAATAAGATAATAAAAGCAATTGGTTAGTATGCTGTGCACTAGGCACAGCATACTAACTTATTTGTAGAAGCACTTGTAGAAATATTGTTGAGTGACTCAAATTTTACCAAAAAGTCTCATATTTTAATCAAAATTCTTTTCTAATTAATTTTGATGTCTTATATGTTTCATGTAACAACAATGTATATTATCTCATTATAAAAATAATAGTTGAAAATTTAAAGTTTAAAAAGTTAACATTCAACGTCCCTTGTCCCCTCAACAAATTTGTTTCATATTATGATTTTAAACTGCAAAGAAAAAAGAAAAAATAGCATGTCCTTCAAAATATAAAATATGTGTTACTATAACATAAATATTTAATTCTTATCCTTTTAACCCAATTATGCATAGCGTCCTTTTTTAGGTAAAGTTAAAAAATACTCTGTAAAAATTTTTATACTTTCTTGAAAGGAATCTTTTTATGAATGTAAAGGAAAAAATCCCATAAAATCTACCAAAGCTTCGAATATCTGCTGTTATTAATAATTTTGTTATTTAAATCGAATTTCGAGCCTCACATATAAATTTGATTTTTTTGGTAGATACATTGACTGAAATTGTAAAAATAGCTTTATCGTGAAAAGCTTATAAAACATGAATTATAATAAAAACTTTACAGTAATTTGTTTATGTATGATACAAAACAAAATCTTTTACGAAGTTTTTTATATTTAATATTTGACAAGCTATGATTTTTAAAGGGAAGACTACTGATCACTGATGAAAACATACTGTAATTTTTAAAATTGCTTAAATTTTGTATTAGTTTTAATCTGAGCAGTCCATAACAACTATGATTTAACATATTCATTAAGGTATCCGTCTAGGTTGAAAATGTCATTTTTTGCTAAAAATCATAATTTTTTTTAATTTCTCTATTTTAAAATTTCAACTTTTAGGCTTCTAAACTTGTTTTTGTTTTGTCTCTAAGGCATTTTAAAGAAAAGTTACAGCTGTTTAAACAGTGGCAGCTGTCAAAACAAAACGGAAGTAACGACTTTGGAATCAGAAGTTGTAAATTTAAAGTCTTTTAAAGAGCATTTTTTGGACAAAATTTTTAAATTTTCATGAAGATTAATTTAAACATTTTTCTAGTATTTTTAATAATTAGCAACTTGGCAATTAGAAAGTTTTGAAGCAAGAAAGTGTGGGGAATTTTAAACATGTATTTTATTTTTTTAACAGTAAAAGTTGCTTTCATAAACTTCAAATGCGTTTTTCTCAGAACGGCTTTTTAATAAAATGATGAAACTTGAAATGTGATTTCTCAAAAAGTTCTTAAAATATTTTGTTGAAAATTATTATGAATGTTTTTGATAGTATTTTCAAGTGAACAACCTAAAAGCTTTACATTTGGATAATTTTTAATGATTTTACACTCATAGTTAAGTATAAAAGTAATGAAAATTCGTTAAAAATTCAATGTGTATGATTTTGAAAGACCAAAATTTTTTACTTAATGTAAATTAAGCAAAGATTTTAGGGGATTCACTAGTCCAGTGTATAAGAAATGTGTTGCATCAAAAAATATTGAAATAATTTAATTTATTAATATATTAGAGCTTTTGAAAAAAATCCAATTTTTTTACTAAATTTTCTTTATTTGTTAGAAATTTTATAAAAACTTCTCCAGGAATAAATTTTTTAAGTGCAATTATCTATGATAATACAAAAAATAAATCTAAAAATGTAAAAAAATGAACTAGTTTCTACGTATAAAGTAAAAGTTCTCCGAACGTAGACGGATACCTTAATTTATATTTAGCAGAAATGACTCCGACCTGAATGCATTACGAGGACATAGATTTGGTTTGGTTTGGAGCCCTACGGTCTACTACTTTGGTACACTAGGGCTTGTTAGACTGGTATCTACCATTTAAAGCTGATTCTGAATGGCCACGAATATCCATGCCATCAATGTGATGGACTCGAGAAACACCCTACTCATCGCACGACGAAGGGGCAAAGGTCTTAGACACAATGGCAAAACTAAATATGCGAATTTTTCTTCCCCAACCCTAGACCGAAAAAAAATCACAAAAGGTCTATGTTTTCATTATCAAATCAAATTATTGCAATATTACTATTTTAATTCATTAAAATTTGTTTGGAATTGCAATTTCCTAGTTTTAACACATATATTCATTTATCCTGTGTAATGTATTGTTTTTTTACTTTTTGGGTGACTTAAAATGTTTAATATTATTTTACCCAATATATGTCAATTTTCTAAACATTATTTATTAAATCGTCTTTCATAAAACTGAGCAGGTTTTTTTTATTTTGACAAGATAGTAGTGCTTTTTTTTCTACTGTGAAATAACAAAACTATGCTAAAGCACTACAATTGTAAATAACAATCTTATTTAAACTGCATTTAATATAAATGTTCAATACATAGTTATGTTTCTATATAAATAGTAAACAGGCAGTAAAAATTAAGTTAATTGATACATAATACACTGAATTATATATTTGTAAAACAGAAATATTTATTCTAATATAAAAATACAGTTAAAAATGAAATTAGTTTAACAAAAATCTGAAAATATGGTGATTTTATTCCTTTTAATTAATTTGATTTTCTAAGAAACAATAAAGCCATTTTGAATTAGTAGTTTAACAACTATCATAATATGCACTCATAAGATTTTTTTCAAATACCCTAATATCAATTTTTTTAAACATTTATAGAATATTTCAATTAATACCCTTCCTTTTCTGGCCCTTTTATTAAGGTTTTTTTCCATTTAGAATTGAAAATAAAATCCAATACATCAAAAAATTGCTATGAAGTTTTTTTTCAACATATCAGCATTATTAATGCTACATTTTTAATTTAGTTTTTCTTTCAGGATCTGATTATTTTTGAAGAGTTCTAGTATATATTTAATACATACTTTGAAACTCTGATTGTGAATACAGTTAAATGCAGTTTCATGATTTCATTTCTATTTCGACACTTACTATTCAGCAACACTTTCGGAAAATCTATTTTCAATCTTCACTTTTATGAAGTTTTTCAGCTACAAGACTTTCTCAGCAGTAAAACCACTTTTACATGCATTCGAATTGTATTCCAAATATTTACAAACAAAATCCTTTATTATATATAAAATTTTATTAAGTAATTTATCCTTTCTATAGATTTCATAATCAGTACAGATTTTAAATACAGATGAATCAATATATATTTGTTTTTAAGGTGTCTAAAGATTACTAATTTTTTAAAATTTCCGATTTTTAGATTTTTTATATATTTACACCGAAAACATTTCTGCAGCTTTTAATATAATTAATTACCTTTTGGTATATCTAAAAGGAAACAACTTCTCTTATATTATCTTATTATTTTTAAACAGTGTCAGTATGTATGTGTTGTCTACTTTAAATTTCTGCAAGTAATTAACAAGAAAGCCATTTCATGTTCGACTCTTGTCATTCGTCAGTGGTTTTCAGAATCCATTTTTGAACCTAATTTCATGACGTTTTACGACCACAGTTGGCTTTCCACAAAAAAATTGTTTAATCTTAATAAAACTGTTTTAACAAAGCAGTTTTACATGCATTCAAGTTATTCCCCGAATAAGTACTCAGAAAAGAAATGTCGTTTGTTATTTTTGTAATATTATTAAATAATTGATTAGCTTAATGGCTTTAATAAACTATAAGACTTTTAAATACCAAGAGTTATATTTCATTATTTGAGGTAACTTTTAAAATTACCGATTTTCTAAGTTTTATTACTTACTAGCGTACTTTGCCCCCTAAGTTAAAAGCTTGAATAAAAATTTTAAAGTAGTTGTTTAGTTCATATCTTCTTTTACCTCGTACTAATGGCTACCCATAGCGTGTACTTAAAAATACTTGTTATACGGTTTGTACTCTATTTGTACTCCATGTCTCCATGGCTTGGAAAGGGCAGGTTAAAGTACAAGTTAATAGTAAATGTTTGCAAAAACCACTAGAAACACTACCAGCTAGCTGATGGCTCTATAGGCTTGCTGTACTGAATTAATTTGTGATGTAATAATAACTCAAAAAACTCCGAGATTCATAGCTTTATTGCTTGTATTTAAAATTTTAAAGTGTATGCTTAAGTGCATGTTCATACTAAGTGTATTTAGAATACACCAGAGACACTAACAACTAACTGCTGTTTTGCATTCTTGCTGGCTGTACTGAATTAATTTAGTTATGTTGTAATAAAACCCCAAATATTCCATGATTTCCTTAAAAAAAATGGATCCATGGAATATACTTAATTTGAATATATATTTTCATAATTTGCACTCCATGGCTTGTACTTATTTTTAAAGAGAATGCCATTTAGCCAATAGTACATGTTAATACTAAATCTAATACTAAAATACTATATACATATGAAATCCACCAGAATCATTACCAGCTAGCTGCTGTTCTGTAGTCCTTCTGACTGTTCTGAATTAATTTATTTATAATGCAATAAAACCTTAAAATTTCATGACTTTTTTCCTGCCTTATTTTACCTGAACAGAAAACCATTCAGGAAGAAAAAACACTTAAGAATAATGATCACTGAAAAACGAAACTTAGAAAAATAACTTTCCGAATATTCTCCAAATTCGTGGATACCTGTCTTGATTTTAAACTCCTGAGTGTTTTCGAAGAGTTCATGATGCATCTTCTTCCAATCTTATGAGGTCCTGTACCCATTTAAACTTTAGTTTTGTAATTTATTTAATGATATTTGGATCTTTAAATAATTTATAAAGTTAGGAATTGGTTTTTCTTTTCAAAAAATTGCAATTGATTGTCCCAAAAATGTTTTTTAAGATATTTCTTTCAACCATACAATAGTCCCTTTATTCTTTTCTTTCATTGTCCATATTTCAGAACTTTACATATATGCAACCGCATAAAAGTATATGATATAATGATACCAAAACTAACATATCGACGAAAAGAAAAACTATGTATCCCCTGAAGAAATAGTTAAATACGAAAGAAAGTATCAGTTGTGAGATTTGAAGCTTTTCATTTCATTAGTAAAACATGGAGTCATCCTTTAGATTCTTCTCCTCCATCATCTGCACTACAGCTTGTCTACCAGCCGAGGCTGTCTCTACAAGCTTCCACTAACTAACATTAACTACTCAGTGATTGATATTTAAAGTTCTGGGGTTAGCCTCTACTCTGTCTATTCATCTTGTGCGATCTCTTCTTCTTTTCCTAGTTTCCTCTATTTTAGCAAAGTTCACCTTTTTCACATGGTACAAGTTGTCGCATCTAAAAGTATGTCCAAGCCATCTGATGCGATAGGATTTGATGACTCGGACGATATTAGGTTATTTACATTTTTTGTAAGTGCTCCACCCCTATAGAGTGTGAGCACATTCAAATACCAATACGCAAGTTCTTTTTCGTTAAATATCTTCTGGGTTGTATCCGTCCAAGATTTAGCTCTTGAGATTTCCCTTAGGACATTATTAAATATAATTTGTTACATAAAATTTTAAATCGTTTCACTTATGTAAACAACAAACTCGATTCGATATTTCATACTTCTTATGTGCAAAAAATTAAAATGTAAGAGTGAAAAGAAAAACTACTGAAAAAGCTCCATGTTTTACAATATACTCCCATAATCTAGAGGGAAAATATAGATTTATTCATACTGAATCCAATAAATAAAGTCCATATCATCTGTGATATTTTTATCTTTCAACCTTATCGCTAAATACAATGCCTTCGCTTCGGACATTAATTAATCAAATTTACTAAATGAAATTTGGATACTTTTCATTTACTTACCCTTTTGTGGACCTTGAGAAGATTACTTCCCACCTACATGATCTTATAAAATACATTAGAGAAAAGATCAAAACTCACTACCATTCTAGCTACCATTCCGTATTAGATCGATAGATAATAGACAAATGTACCTCAAGAAAAAGGAAAGCTTTCTTGCTAAGTTTCAAACACAGAAGTGTTCAATTCCGGATGGCGTATGCTCAGTCAGTATAGTAAGAAATCGTATGCCAAACTTGGTTTCCAACTGTAGACGATATAGGAAATGTAAGAGTACTCACTATTTGTGTAAATAACGGAAAGAACCATTAGGAATTCCAACATGATTTCCATTTTTCCACCGTAAATAATTACAATTAAATTGAATTTTCTCTATGACTGTTAATGGTTTCATGGAAGTATACTTTCCACCCCTAGAATTTAAATATAAACATAAAATTCGTCAGAGTGAGTAAGGAGTACTCACCCAACATGTACAGAATAATCTTACCGTTTAGAATTGCAATATTATTTTCATCTTTCCATAGAAAATAAATGCCATTAAATTGAATTTTGTCTATGACTGTTAATGGTTCCATAGAAGTATACTTCCCATCCCTAGAATTGAAATGTATACATAAAATTCGTCAAAGTAAGTAAAGAGTACTCACTATATATGTACAGAATGGGCTTACCGTTGGCATTGAAAAATTCTTTTCATTTTTCCATAGCAAAAAATTGCCATTATGTTGAATTTTCTCTATGACTGTTAATGGTTCCCTGGAAATATTCTTTCCACCTGTAGAATTTAAATAAAAACATAAAATCCGTCAAAGTGAGTAAAGAGTACTCGCTATATATGTACAGAATGGGCTTACCGTTGGCATTGCAACATTCTTTTCATTTTTCTATAGCAAATAATTGCCATTCAATTGAATTTTTTCTATGACTGTTCATCGTTTCATGAAAGTATAATTTCCACCCCTAGAATTTAAGTATAAACATAAAATTCGTCAAAGTGAGTAAGGAGTACTCGATATATATGTATAGAATGGGCTTACTGTTGGGCACTGCAATATGCTTTCCATTTTTACATTTCGAATAATTGCTATTAAATTGAAATTTATCTATGACTGTTAATGGTTCCATAAAAGTATACTTTCCACCCCTAAAATTTCAATATAAACATAAAATTCGTCAGAGTTGAATAAGAGTACTTACTATACATATACAGCATGAGCTTACCGTTGGGCGCTGCAACATTTTTTTCATCTTTCCATAGCAAATAATTGCCATTAAAATGAATTTTTTCTATGACTGTTTATGGTTCCATGGAAGTATACTTTCCACCCCTAGAATTTAAATATAAACATAAAATTCATCAGAGTGAGTAAAGATTACTCACTATACATGTACAGAAAGGCCTTACCATTGGGCATTGCAACATTATTTTCATCTGTCCATAGCAAATAATTGCCACTAAATTGAATTTTCTCTATGACTGTTAATGGTTCCATGGAAGCATACTTTCCACCCCTAGAATTTGAATATAAACATAAAATACGTCAAAATGAGTAAAGAGTACTAACTATATATGTACAGAATGGGCTTACTGTTGGCCACTGCAATACACTTTCCATTTTTCCATGGCAAATAATTGCTATTAAATTGAGTTTTCTCTGTAACAGTTAATGATTCCCGAGTAATATACTACCCACCCGTAAATTTTAAAGAAAAGCGTTAAATTCGTCAAAATGAAATACATATCATAAAATGCTGTTGTTTAGTTGATAATAAAAAAATGGGAGTAATGTCAAGTGAGATGTAAATGGATAAAAATAAATAGCAAATACGATGTGACATTTCCTATTTCTTCTAACGTATGAAAAATTAAAATAAAACGCTGGAAAGATATCTCTGAAAAAAAAACTTTTGATTTCTCATTCTAGTAAAATACTCTTAATAATTAGTTCCGTAGAGATAAAATATATTATATTTCTATCGACCTTGAATCATTTCCTTTCATCGGGGCACCTTATTCATACGGAATCCATCGAATAAAATCGTGCTAAGCATCTGCCCATCCTCGTAACTCAGAAGGCATCTCGCGATTAATAAATAAAACAGCCCAAAACTGAGAACCTGGTGCGAAAAGTCTTTAGAGTCGGTTGTAAGGCCATCTCTCCGCGATCTCATTTGAGACTGGCTCTCTCTTTTTTTATTTTTTTACTACCGCAATACACTTCAGGTGCGAGTTTTACTTCCGGTCGCTTAACTTTTACTTTCGCTGGAGAAATTCATCACCGGTTAGTGTCAACGTCTCCGCCTTAAAGCACTAAACAAGAAATAGCAAGGGGTGGGTTACAAACTGAGAGATATTCTTTCCAAACCCAGAGCGCTCTGTTATAAAAGATCTCGTACTCCTTAACAAAATTTATTACAAACCCTTTACAGCATGGTTTTTAAATTTATTTAATGAGAAAAATCATTTTGCATATTTTTTTACTTAAAAGAAAAAATGGTTTTTATTTTCCGGGTGATACAAACCGTGAATTATTTTACAAGAAACCGTGTTAATATTTTTTAGAATAAAATGGTTCTTTTATTAAATTACAGTTTTGTAGGATATAAATTATACCTGAAGACTTAAAGGCAAAATGTAATTTTTATATTTTATAACTTTAAAATAATTTTTTAAGAGATAATATAATAAATATTTTAATACAATTTATTCTTCCACAGATTCTTTTTTGTTGTAAAGAAGTGTATATAATCTATTTCTTAAAATATTAAATTGTAATATATATATATATATATATATATATATATATATATATATATATATATACATGTTTGTATAATTTTTTTATATTTGTGTACAACAGTTTTAGTTACCGTTTTTATTTTGTGCGGCTGAGTATTTTATTTTTGCTCGAATAAAAAACTTTAATTGCAAAACAAGGGGATGCAAAATAACAAGTATTATAAACGGTGTTATGTTAAAGTTTTTAAAACAAAATAATATTTTACTAAGTTAGCTTTTTTAAACATAGAACTTTTAACTATCGCATAAAATTTTTAAATGAAATGAGCAATACCTTCGTAAATCTTAGCAGTTTATAATATTTTAAATAAATTTTTAAGTTGCAGGATAGCTTTGACGTTAATTTTTCCTCAATTACTTTCTATTATTATATAGAAAGGTATATCTCTAGCTTTTTTTTTAAATATTAAAGTGTATAAGTCATATACATAGCTTTATCACTTTTTATACAATCGTTATAGATGACTTTTCATTATTCATAATTGTGTATCTTTTTTATTCATAAAAACTTTGCAGTTTCGAAATTATGCAAACTATTGACTATATAATCGTATAAAAATTTTGTGGAGAAAATATTTCATTTATTTAACTAGTTAATTAGAATTTCAGAGCGTGTAAAATCTACTTGAAAGTTAACAGATCGAAGTAAAATAAGAAAAATTTCGAACGAATCTTCCTAGTTTATATCTTTTTAAAGTCATTTTTAAAATTTGTGATAATATTTATATAATTTATTTCTCGACAATTTCTTAAATATTATATAGAAGTAGGCATTATTTGCATGTTTACATATTAAATTGTAGGAGTGTTATAAATATTTTTACAAATTTCTTTTGTTATACAGCTGTTTAAATTACAATTTTCATTTATAAAAAGTAATTTCTTTCTTTTAAAATATTGATCTTCTATTTCGTCAAGATTAAATTGTTTAAGAGTCTACACTATTTTATTAAAAGAATCGTGGTACGGTATCTCAGTCATCAATGTAGATGAATTCATGATAGGAGGGTGATGAGTTCGAAGCTCGAGCTGAACAAAGATCCACCATATTCATTAATGGCTGCTAGGGCACTTAAAGTAAGTTGGTAGTTGCAATATCCTCCTTTCCCAAACGATATCGCTGGAGGAGCCAGGGACATTCTTATTGCAGACTTAGTTTG
Organism: Pardosa pseudoannulata; assembly: GCA_032207245.1. NCBI lineage: Eukaryota > Metazoa > Arthropoda > Arachnida > Araneae > Lycosidae > Pardosa > Pardosa pseudoannulata. Next base: position 17,290,618 of record CM063504.1, on the reverse strand, counting down.
TGTTGTTCTAGAGGGTATTGTTGGCCGCCTATTTGGAACTCCCATAATCAAATGGCCAACAAATATCTATGGCTAAGTATTGGCAAACACTAAAAGAGTAAATGTTCTCAAAATGGAGATAATAAAATATTGTTTTATTAATTTTTACTCTTCCTGACAACATTTTTGCTATAAATGAAAACATTTACTTTAAAAATGCAAACTATACATTTCACTAAATATTAAGTTGTTGAACAAGTAACAATATTGTTTTAGAAATATTTCCTCCGTATGTAAGTGTTTTATTTCAGTTATGAAATTGTAAAAGTCATAAATTCATGTATGGAAAGATATATTCCTTTTCAAAAATTATAAATTGTAGATGTAAGAAGGATTAAAGATGATTTGGAACTGTTAAAAATATAGAATTTAAATGTTGTAAGAAGTAAGTTGCTCAAAACTTTTACCTATTAATATATTAATCTCTTAATTACAGCTGAATATTTTCCGCTTTAATAATCCTCTTATCTAATCACAACAGTATATTATAGAAGGTAATTTCTCTAATATTTTTGCAAAGAAATATGCAAATCTCTTAAAGTGTAGTTAATTCTTTCCGATTGATTATTTATAAAAGAAGGCGGTGTGTCTGAAATATTTTCAATATATGAATTAGAAAATTTTTTCAAAATTACGAAATTTGGGTACGTAAATAATTTCTATTGAAAATGTTGAAAAATTGTTTACAACCGTGAACACAATAAAACATTTCTTCGCATTAATGGTCACAAGAGGTTAAAAGTTTTAGCATTAATTTTGGTGGATAAAAGAGGAAGATTTGGACAAGCTGATCGTAAAAGCTAAAATAATTAGTTTACTAGTATAAAATGGTAGTTTATAAACCTACTAATTATACCAAACTGTTTTTAAATTTTTTTATCCTTCAAAATACTTAATTTCATTGAAGTAAATTAAAAGAGTATGTCATAATTTAATTCTCCTTTTTTTCTGAACGATGGCCGATTGGTTAGGGTGCTAGCATTCGGTACCAGAGTCACAGTGGGATGGATGTTCGTAGACGTTCGGAATTGGCTTTAAGTTGTAGGTCCCGGTCTCATTAGACCTCATGTTGCAAAAGTTAGACTGTAGCACTCCCAACCAAACCATATATTTTATTATCCTATGTATTCATTAAATTACGTTAATTTTAATTCATTTTCATAATAAGTTTTAGAGCGTAAATTAAATATACTCTAGTATTTACCAAGCAAATTTAAATCTAAAAACTTAAAACGTAAATTAAAAGACACAATGTAAATTTAAATATATTTTTCAAGATAAAATAAAATTACATTTAGCGTTGTTCATCCGTTTTATGACTTATTTATGTATGCATGATAAATTATGGATGTATGTAAGACTTTGTTTATATATATGTATGTTTTTGTGTTATTTATATAACTAAAAGTACACTGTACTTTGGTTTAAAACTTCAAACTCTCTACGAAAAAAAATTCTGGCTATGTTACAGGCTTTTACCATACATCTGTAAAATTGAACATATATATTTAGGTAAATAATATACAGTTTATAAATAGATAAATAAACATTTTAAACTAGATAAGTGGCAACATATGTTTCCAAGCTAATAATCCGAAGTAATAATAATATTTGTTTGATAAGATAGAAAATCACAACAATATAATTTTACAAATATATTCTATGAAATTTATTTTAAAATGTTTTAAGAACTTTGTCAATTTTTTGCCAAGTAATTCTTTTATCTGAACTGACATAAATCTGACATATTATCTGACTGAAATTATATTTTTACTTATTTTTAGGAAGTTACTGTATAGTAAAAAACTACTTCTTTGAAAGGAAAAAAACTTAATATTGACTCTTTCACCCCAAAAATACCTTAATCCATGGTAGAAGAAAAAAAGCTAAAATGTCGCATTGTTTTTCAAGTTTCTTTAATATATCTTAGAAAGAGAAAAAAGTAATAATAATAAATCCGAGTTATAGAAAAAAAAAACCGAGAACTTTTCTCCAGATATTTATTTTAAGATTACTTTTAAACCCCGGTTTACTCTTTTATCAAAACAAACTGAAACAACAAAGAGCTAATGCATCGTAAGTTTCAGCATCCGTCGACACATCAAAAAATGTGTCGAAAAAATATCCGGATTTCAAAAAAAAACTTTCAAATTGAAGTAGATAATCCGTTAGGCGTCAAAGAAATTTACAGGATTTAAAGACAACCTCTGGCCCGAAGTTCCGCAGACGTTAATTTCTTGGACACAATGAAATCCGGGAGAAAAAAAAGTATATTTTTTAGCCTTCATACAGGGTGTTGAAAAAATAATCGAAGCCGACAGCTGGTGGCCGAATTTTGTGTATCCACTTTCAAGTCCAGGCAGTAATGTTGAAAGTTGAAAGTTTGGAAGTTACTTTAGATGGAGGAAGAAAAAGTTTGAGATAAATCATAAACTTTACAGAGTGAGTAGGTGGGTTACTGTTTGGTTTGTTCTGAAACCTAATGAAAATTGATAGTGCTGTTAAAATAAAAATGGACTAGATTTTATATAATATATATAAAATATAGTTAAGGGTTTTAGTTTGAAAGGCACTAGTTTTTTTAACTGAGTCTACAGTATTACAGCCTAGTTGCGATTTAATATAAAAATAAATCATTTCATCTGATTAGAATAAATGTCTTCCTAAATCTTTAATAAGCATCTAACTTTTAAGTGTTATTTAAGCTTGTTATTTCAAACAATACATTTTATAGATAGCATAAAATGTATGTACGAAGTAAAAAAAAAAAGTTTTGAAATTTTTATATTAGAAACTTATTTTTCACTCTAAGAAGTTAATTATTTTTTTACTTCTGTAAACCTCAATTATGTTAATATGCACTATATATTTTAATTAACACTAGGTTTACGGATGTTGATCTTATACCTATTTTTACTGAAGGGAGCCAATTTGACTCATACAAGAAAATTGAAGTTTTTTGCAAAGAAAATAGTTCCAAATTAATTTAAATGAAATGTTTATTATCAAAAAATTCATGGAAGACATTTTTTACATATAAAATCTGTTTTTGAAATACATTTTCCACAAACATTTGTATTACATTTAGCACAACGGTTTCTACATCTGTTGCATGATTGTTGAACTTGACAATTCTTCCGTGCATCAGTAGCATGAATTTCTATCATTGGAATGGAAGTGTTCTCGACTTCTTCTCTATATTTACTTCTTAGCTCTTCAGCCAATTGGAAAATAAAATCTTGACTTTTGCCCTGGCCTGATAAAACCCTTCTATGAGTCAAATTGTCTCACAACCGTGAAAATAGGTATACCACATTTGATAACGCGAAATGAAGGGGTCTTTGGGGAAGAGGAATAAATTTACATATATTCTATTACTTAACTAATAATCAAGGTATGTTTTTGAAAAGTGATATTAAAGTTATATATATATATATATAGTGATCAAATTTTTAATGAATCAGATTGGCTCGGTCCATAAATCTAGTTTTAATAGCATGATAAAGGCCAATTCTTTTCAATTTTCAACTTAATAAAAGTTTTTAATTTTTTTATTTTAAATTTCAGATTTCGTTCCAGTTTTGGCTTACATAATAAAGCATGTATATTACTTCAAATTTGATATAAACATTTAATTTCTACTATACATATTTCAAAAGCCATTTTGTGGGTAAGAAAACTTTTTTTGGTATTTTTTCCTGTGCTGTTTAAAAAATGTGGTAAAAATAAATACCTATTTAAAAATAGAGTGTTATTGAAAGAACTTGTGAAATATTCATTTTCAAAAAAGAACTCTTAATTTTATGAATAAAAAGGGCTGTTATAATATAGAAAATGTTTTTATGGCCTACGAAAATATATAAAATTAAAATTAATAAAAAGGAAAGCAAAAATTTTGCTTTACAAATGTCTAATAAGATCAGTTTTAACTTATGCATGTGAAACCTGGGCAACAACTTTGTCAGATGGAAAGATACTGGCAACCTTTGAAAGAAAATCCTTAGAAGTATATCTGGAGGAATACAAAAAAAATAATAATATGGCTCAAGAGATCAAGTTTAGAACTATATAATTTATATAATGAACCTGACATAATAAGTTTCTTCAAATCACAAAGAATAAAGTGGGCAGGCCATCTAATCAGAATGGACAATGACCGAACAACAAAAAGGGTCTTCGATGCAAAACCTACAGGAAAGCGAAGACGAGGTAGAACCAACCTGAGATGGACAGACTGCCTGGAAAGAACCCTTCAGGTACTTAAAGTAAAAAAACTGGAAGAATTTGGCCTCCAGAAGGATGTCTTAGAAAGTTTATTGAGAAACCCAGGGCCCATCCTGGGTTGTCATGCAAGAAGAAGAAGATAATATAGAAAAAGAAAATGTTTAGAAAATATATTACTCACTATTGAATTTAACATTTAAAATTTTCTCAAATCTTTCATATAAAACCATAATTTATCTACAACAAATAAAATCATTTACTGCACTCTTTATTGGTATAAGCATAATAGTAAAAGATTAATAAAATAAAATCTATGAATTCTGATAACCGCATCGAAGAAAATCCCCTCAGATGCAAATTGACATGGATGCAAATTTCCCTCGATGCTGCGCGCGCAAGCATGTTGCAGTATATAAGGTGAGCCGCACAGTTCAGTCGAGAGGATTAACTTAATGTCATGCCAACTCATTTTCTTAGTTTTCAACATCACCATCGTTAGTATTCCAGTACTAGAGGGCTTGGCCCAGGAAGTGCTCTAGCCAACTTTTTCTGTGAGCTTCAGTCGAGAGGGGAAATCGCTCTCGGCTTTGGAATCATCGGGCTTGAGTAAAACAACTTTTCGCCTGTTAATCACTTGCAAGCCGCAAGTGTTATCAGCTCACTGATGTCTTATACTTTACCTTTTTACTCTTTATTTACCTATTAGTCTTTTAATAAAAACGTTTTGATCAAAGGCTCATGTTGATGATTAGTTTGTTACTCTTCAATATCCCTCTACAAATTATACACCTTAACAGAATTTGTAAAGAAAGAAAGTGTACATCCTTGTTGCCTTTATATCTCTCTAGTTTTTTTCTTAAGTGGGACTTAAAAATGACATGTTATGTCATATTAAAAAGAAATTTAAATCTGTAAATAAGTTTTATTATTATACCGTGAATAGAAAGAGGTTTGTTGTGATGTAATGCCTTTTAAAGCAGGAAAATAGAAATGCAAAAGAAATGAAAATCGACAGGGAAAGGAAAATCCCTGTCGATTCTAATTGGATGTAATTCTTCTCCAAGTTTGATTTGTTAAGAATGACTCAAGGGATATTAAAAAAATGTAAATATATGAATGACCTCTATTTCACTTCAATATGCCTTGTAATAAAAGAAATGTACACGTTGTTATTTCTTTTAAGGTTGGAAAGGTAAAATTAATCCAAGTTGCCTCTAATTTCTTAAACTTCAATAACAAGAGAGGCTCGAAAACCTTACTATAAAAAGGATTAAAATCTACGAGTTAAAGAAAAATTAATCCATTCAAAAACATAAATGTAAAAAAGAATGCATTCAAAAACATGAATGTAAAAAAGAATGCAAAAGAATGCATTCAAAAACATAAATGGAAAAAAGATTAAAATCTGCGAGTTAAAGATATTAATTCCTTAAAACACATGAATGCATTACGGTGTAATGTCCTTTAACTGAGTGAAAGAGAAACATTGAGGTTTACTCTGAGTCATCAAACTGTTCTAGATCAAGTATAACTGTAAATTGACATTTCATATAGATTTAACGATTTCGTGTCAAAGTCAATTAGATTGACTTACGAATGAAGTCTAAAGAATAAACACTTTACCTCTGTATATAGATTCCTCGCTTTTAGCACTTAACTACACTGGACAAGGCATGAGAAAAAATTACTCAAATTATTTCTCTTGCGTAAAATTTGGTAGGCTTACGTAAAAAGTTGGTGTAGATTCCTCGCTTTTAGCACTTGACTACAAACTGCACAAGGCAAAAGAAAAAATTACTCAAATTATTTCTCTTACGTAAAATTTGGTAGGCTTACGTAAAAAGTTGGTGTAGATTCTTCGCTTTTAGCACTTGACTACAAACTGCACAAGGCAAAAGAAAAAATTACTCAAATTATTTCTCTTACGTAAAATTTGGTAGGCTTATGTAAAACGTTTGTATAGATTCATCGCTTTTAGCACTTGACTACACACTGAACAAGGCAAAAGAAAAAAATACTCAAATTATTCCTCTTACGTAAAGAGTTGGTAGGTTCAAGAAATTTTGAAAAGGTTTTCATTATATACAATGCAAATATTAGAAGTTTTGAAAATTTTAAAATTCCTTAAAATCCTTATGCTTACATATAATTTATATTCATAGTCTGGCTACGGAGGTCATCTTCATCATAAACTTTCCTTGTGGGACCGTCCTACCATTAAGAGAACGATGTAACACTGCTTAATCTATCCTCTTAAGAACTGAATATACTCACTTCTTCTGTATTCAACCTCTTTTAATTACACTAAAAATTCATTGTATTAGCCTAAAATTAGAAGATCTAAAATCTATCTTGAAGTAACAGTAGATATTTCAGGTGGAAATATTCTTCTTCTTAAAATAAATTCTATATTATAGAATGCTAAGACATGAAAATCAAGAGAACTATCAGCTACTCCGATTACTCCGATACATTGTTTATTAACCGATTTTCCTAGAAGCTCTTAGAGTTCTGTGAGACTTTGTTAAGAGTTTCACGAGTAATAATAATGAATAATTTTATTGTTGAGCTATAATCAAGAGTGTATAGAGAAATCGTCTCGGTTTTCTTAATGGTAAAATTTACAGTTCTTTAAATTCTATAAAAACTCAGGTAGTACTTAGTGCTGCAAACTTTAAACACAAGGGCTCCACAAAGTAAGAAAAGGTTATTAAAATATGGTAAAAATGAATACCTTTTTAAAAATAGAGTGTTATTTATAGAACTTGTGAAATATTCATTTTCAAAAAAGAACTCTAAATTTTATGAATAAAAAGGGCTGTTATAATATAGAAAAGGTTTTTATGGCCTACGAAAATATATAAAATTAAAATTAAAAAAAGGAACACAAAAATTTTACTTTACAAATGTCTAATGAGATCAGTTTTAACTTATGCATGTGAAACCTGGACAACAACTTTGCCAGATGGAAAGATACTGGTGACCTTTGAAAGAAAAATCCTTAGAAGTATATTTGGAGGAATACAAAAAAATAATATATGGCTCAAGAGATCAAGTTTAAAACTATATTATTTATGTAATAAACCTGACATAATAAATTTAATCAAATTGCAAAGAATAAAGTGGGCATGCCATCTAATCAGAATTCACAGTGATCGAACAACAAAAAGAGTCTTCGATGCAAAACCTACAGGAAAGTGAAGACGAGGAAGAACCAACCTGAGATGGACAGACTGCCTGGAAAGAGACCTTCAAGTACGTAAAGTAAAAAAAGAAGAATTTGGCCTCCAGAAAGATGTCTTGGAGAAAGCTTATTGAGAAGGCCAGGGCCCATCCACTGAAGAAGAAGATAATATAGAAAAAGAAAATGGTTAGAAAATGTATTATTCACTACTGAATTTAACTTTTAAAATTTTCAGAAATCTTTCATATAAAACCATAATTTATCTACAACAAATAGAATCATTTACTGCACTGTTTATTGGTATAAACAGAATAGTAAAAGATTGATAAAATTATATCTAAAGGTTGAATAACGTAGTTTTACCAAATGAGTGTTTTTCAGCAGCTTAGAAAGCTGTTTGGCAAAATATAGAATCACCTACAAACATATTACCAAGCCTAACTCGGTATTGGAAAGTCGTTAGTAGCAAAACAACTTGTCCTGGACGATGCGATCAGTGTGAATACGGAATCTGTCGTCTTGGAACACAACACAACCGCTGGGGAGTATCTACATTTTGTCCAATTCTTGTAGAAGCCATGCATCAGTATCAGAGAGTTTATCCATAGCTCCTCAGAACAAAATGTAGATTCATATATTTGTGTAGATATCTCGTTATGTCAGTTTGATTAACAGTCAGTTTGATTTTGTGGTCTATTTTCTAAAAATGTAGATCTAAACGCAAACGTCGTATTTTGATTGACAATTATTTCTAAATATACTTATGTAAAGTTAAATGATAAAATTTTAGTTCCAATTCGGGGCATTGCTCATTAAAAACCACAACTACCAAATACAGATTAAAAAAAAGGATACTGGCCGGCCTAGGATCTGGATTTAATAATGGTAAATATACAACAGTAACATGAACCGAAGCACAGTATGTGGGTGACATTTGATATTTTGACATCTTTTTTTCTGACCATTTTTAAGCAAAATTCGAGGCTAAGTTCATTTTGATTAAACTGACAACCTGAAAAGAATTTCATTAGCGTCCTCTCTGAACTTCTTTTCAGTGACTTTCGCTCTAAAGTCGGGAAGGAAAATGACATTTCAGGAATCCGCTGATTTCTCTATATAAGTCTGAAGAAAAAGGTATTATCTGCAAAGTGGATTTTATAGTTCTTAGCGAGCGAAACAATATTACTTTTTCTTCCAACGTCAAAATCCGAGATTAAAGGTGAGTTCCAAAAAGAAATATTTGTTTCGATTTTCCACTGACCGTTGAAGCGAGAAACATTTGCTCATCTAAACCTGTCTTGTAGATGCCTGATGTAGGGCACTTGTAACTTTAACAGGAGAAAAAAAATTGTGATGTATTTTTCTCATAAGACCCGTTGGAATTTTTTTATACTCGTCCTTCATTTTGTTTATTAGTCCTCAAAATGACTAAATCACTAAATTGTGGTTTTCAAGAGATTAATAAGTTTCTTTTCTCTGCTAAGAATTTTCTCTGTAAGTTTAAGTGAAGTTTTATAAAATGCTTCGGAGAAATTGTATTCTTAAAGGTAGTATATAATGTTTTTTTTTTCATGGAAGATTTGTGGATGTAATGAATGAAAGGTTAAATTTTTTGACAATACTGGTCTAAAACAGTATTTTATTGGAAACGTAAAGAACTATGAAAAGTTCATAAAAATGACTAATTATTGGATAAAACTCGTTATTCCTATTTTGATAAATGCCAAGAAGTAAGTTGCAAGTTGTAAAGTTAAGTTTTCAGGTACTTTTGATCATAATTTGAAATGCACTTCATAGTTCTCTTGCACTTCTTTGAAACTCAGTTCGGCACTATATTTTAGATAGTGACATGTTTTATGATCAGGTATAAAGAATGAATTATAAATTGATTATAAAGAAACATTGTTGAATCTTTGTCCTTTTCTTAAGGAAGGTTAATGTTTGTGACAAAACTGGGGAAAAGGAGTATCTTATTGGGAACCTAAAAAAGGATAACTAATTATTGAATAAAAATCATTATTTTGGTAAATGCTAAGAGGTAAGTTGCAAGTTGTAAAGTTAAGTTTTAAAGTTCTTTTGACCATAATTTGAAATGCACTTCTCAGTCCTTGAACACTTCTTTAAACCTCAGTTCGACACTCTATTTAAGATGGTGACATGTTTTATGATCAGGTATAAAGAATGAATTATAAATTGATTATAAAGAAATATTGTTGAATCTTTGTACTTACCTTCAGAAAGATTAAAGTTTTCAACAATATTGTTAAAAAAGAGTATCTTTTTGGAAATGTAAAAAAATAACTAATTATTGAATAAAAATCATTATTCTAGTTTGGTAAATGCCAAGAGGTAAGTTGCAAGTTGTAAAGTTAAGTTTTCAAGTCCATTTGGCCATAAATTGAAATTCACTTCTCAGACCTTTAACGCTTTTTCTTAAAAGTTCAGTTCGTCACTATATTTACGATGGTGTCATGTTTTTCGGACAGGTATAAAGAATGAATTATAAATTGATTATAAAGAAACATTGTTGAATTTTCGTCCTTCTCTTCACATGTAAGTTATTATTCTCATACACTCACATACATATATAAAAACATAAGTGCATGCGTATATATATATATATATATATATATATATATATATATATATATATATCGTGATTTCATTCAAAATCATCGAAATCAAACTTTAAAGCCCTTGTTGAATTTAGTTTTAGTTATAACCCAGAATCAAATAATATAATTGCTATGACATCCCATTTCCTTTTTAAAAAATGTTTCTCGCCAATCAAGTAAAAAGGCTAAGTTGGAAACTAAGCTAAACCTTAAAAAGAAAAAATCCTATAAAACCTCGGTCGAGTAAATCAACAAAAAAAAATCCAGATAAAAACCTTCACCACCCAGATTAAAATCTTTAGCAATAAAGCAAGAAAAATCTCTTTATTACACTATATTTTAACTCCAGTCTGGAAGTATTAAGAAATTGACAAACCTTAAAAGCAATTTAAAAAGGATACACTTTCTCATGTTGGACGAAAGATAAATCCCCGGGGATTGCAATATACCTCACTACAAAATGGGACTAGAATTGGAAAGTTCTTGTTTAAAAATCTTCGTTAAATCTAGTATTGATCCCCGAGTTCTCATGGGAGATTTAGTTTCACTTGTAGGTGGCAGGGTGCTTAGAACTCAGTGGGAAAAGTAATAAAGAATACTAGGGACTTTTAAAAAGAAGTCCTGTATTTTCTTTTTTGAAAAAAAAATAAGTTTTGCCTTGTCGAATGGTTTTTAAGAAGAAAATGTTTGAGAGTAAGTGTGCCACATAAAATTTTTATAGTGGTAGATGAAATGTATTGATTGATGAAAAAGGATTTTTTTCATAGAAAGTTTGCTAATTTTTTATTTAATATTTGTGACTATGGGGGAGTAAAAAAGTATAATGTAATTATATGGAAGTATTATAACACACATGTAGAGTATATGAATGAAATACATTTTGCATCTTTTATCATACTGTATTTGTTTTATGCCTCTAACATACTTAAATATACTTAAATAAATAAAAAATATTTGTATATAATTTATTATGTCATTTTTAGACACACTTGCATTAGAAAAATTGTGTAACTAAAAAGTTTAACCTCTTCCGGTAAAAAGACGAGTCTAGCTCGTCATTAGTTTTTCATTCCATACCGCACAATGACGAGCTACACTCGTCATGCGATTAAAGTTACTGTTAAATATGATAATTAATTTAGTTTAAAATTTCTAGTGTACTGAATTTGGCAACACTTTTATCACTTGTGAAAATCACAAGTCACTATTGCATATTGTTTACTTAGAATTTCTTGGTACAAGTCATAGCCAAATTAATGAGTCAGAATAAAAGAAAACCTACTAAGAAATGCCGTGTGTGTTACAAGAATCAAATTAAAAGTGAGACTACTTGGCTGTGTAAACAATTAAGAATTCCTTTGCACTTTGTTTTGAAAAGTACCACTATCTTGAAGACTATTATCTGTATACCTTATTAATGTTTTGCTTTGATATTTTCTTAATTTTACTGTTTCTAATATTATTTAACACTATGTAAAAAGTGGATTTTAAGTAAGAATATGTAAGAATTGTAAAATGAAACAAGTTTTTTAAATAAAAATTAAATGGTTATTTCATGCACAGTTTTTCATTATTAAATCATACCGGAAGGGGTTAATGGAAGTGACTGTCACGTGACTCGGAATAGGAGTAAATAATGTCAACTAGATGGTAAATTTGGTTTCCTGCAGATTAAGGTTTCTCGAATCTTTTTTTTTTCCTTTACAGAATAAATAGTAAAATATCTGGGGATGCAGGGAAGCTTTGTGTATTATTTTTCGATAACTAAACGTCTATTTGGAACAAGATATAAGTATATTGATAAAGGATTTAATTCTCCTACAATTCTTGAAATGTTAATTCACTTTGTTGTTTACGTTTGTATTAAATTAAAATTAAAAAAAAATTAAAAATAAATTTTTATTCCTTTTTAGTTCTCCTATTCACATGGAGGTTTGCTTTGTGTCTTGGAAACCCTGGAGCTTTGCCTCGTGACTAAAATGTTCACATCTTATGTATAGAAAAAATATTTTTATAATAAAAGAATTTCAATGATATGCTTCATTTTGAATTTATTTAATAGAAGAAATACTTTTTAACTGCTGCAAAAGTTTACCTGTTTTTCAGATTTACACAACTTAAAGTTCTATTTGCTTAGAAAAATTAAATTTTTGCTGAAACTTAAACGAGTTTTTTTTTCAATAACGGGTTATCACATTTATTCGAGGTTTGACAAGATATTTTTAGTATAAAAATTTCAACAATCTTTTATTTTACATTTATTTGATTGAGCATAACATTGCACATTTATTACTAAGAGTATACAAAATTAAAATAAAAAATTGTCTTTTAAACAATGAATCATGGCATGAGTATTACTGTATTTACTCGTGTATAACACGCGCTTTTATTAAAAGAATTTGGGAAAAAATTTCAAGGTGCACGTTATATGCGGAATAATTTTTACTGCTTCCTGTAGTCACATGATATACGTTTAAATAGAGACAAGTATTCTAGTAAGGAAATAAAAATATAAATACATATCTTGCTCAGTATAAGTACTGATGTACCTATATTTGCTTCCTATTGTACTCCTTTCATACAATACTAGTAACACTAATTATTAACTTTAAATGCAGAATTTCCAACTTGATGCTCAATTTTCCTTTTTATTGAATATTGCTCCGCTTGTCACTTAAATGTTAAAGTATAACTAAATCTCTTCTCTATAGTACTCCTGTGTTATCATGAAAACTCTTTATATGATTGAAGAATAATTAGAAAATATAATCCCTCTTACGAGAGTTACTCTGAAATTTTTGAGATACCCGCAGACTAGAATTTACAAAATAAAAATAACAGTTTAATTTTAAAATACAAAGTATTTTAACACAGCAGACAGTTTTTTATTTACTTACTTAAACTTGTTTACCGAAGAATAAATTTTAAACAGAAGAGAAAATGGAGTTGATGCGAGAACATTTTCGCGCTATAATTTTCTACGATTTTAAAGCAGGATTAAATCAAAAGAATACTTTTAACGGTTGAAATTGGCATTTGGTGATGAATTTCCAGTTCGTGCTACTGTATTCAAATGGTTTAAAGAATTTAGCAGAGGTCTCAATTTTCTTCAAGATGAAGAACACACAGGAAGGCCGCCGTCGGTAGTAATCCCGGATAATTTGTTTGCCATACGAAAAATGTTAATGGATGATAATCGCTATACCTATCAAATTATACAGGAGGAACTTAACATTGGATCCGCATCCATATCCAAAATTATTAATGAAGAAATTCGTCTACAAAAGTGTATTGATGCTAGAGGAGACTACTTTGAACACATCTAAAATTTTGTCAGTATAACTTTAAAAACCTAGTTGTATCTCAAAAATTTCAGAGTGACCCTCTTATAACATCCCCTAATAAAGAAGTGATGCCTAATGTCTTCGGTTTCAGAGCCACCTTTATCTCATAGTAGCCGAAACCTTCCCAATGACCTACTACGACCGATAACAAACGTGAAAAGCTTTGTAAACAATGGAATTATCTTTAGAATGGGGTTGGAGAGCTGTAAAGCTTCATTAATTGAGTATGAGTAAAATATGGTTTACAATATGGAAAATAATTATTATGTAAAATTATAGGTGAATGTTCGACATGGGTAAATAAATATATATTCTTCTCCCTAATTTCCTTATTTCAAAAATACATATTGCTTTAAATTCAAACAAAAAAATTGCTTGAGATGTATATTTCAAATAGATAAGTCTGCAAAGAGACAATCGTTGAATTTTTTAAGTTTTAACCACTATAGGTTGAAACAAGAAATTTTTTTATATCACATAATCAAAGTATAAAATTAAATCAACAGTGAATAAAAATGTTTTTTTAAAATATATAAATTCTTAAGAACCCCATAATTTCAAAGAGAGTCTTGATATAAACTGAAACTGTATGTGTTTGAAATAAATATAAACATTTTGACGTCTTTATTAAATGTACAACATTTTGTGATTTATTTAATACCTTCTTCAGCTATTACAAAATTATAAAGTCATCTTTCTTAATTTCAATAATAATATAGAACAATTCATATAAAAGAGTTTAAATTATAGGTTCTATTTTACAATCCGTAACATTTAAAAAATTCTACTCAATAGATAGGTCTAATTTTTTTTCCTGTTCATTTATAATTGTATTACCTAGAAAATTATTTAATATCATTTAAAATAATAAATAAATAGGTTATTTTTAATGACTAATTAGTTATTACAGTCTATGTCTACTTCTGTTTAAAACTAAATGAATTTTTTAACTTTTTATGTCAAAAATATATCTGTGTTATTAATTTATTCTACATTTGTAGTTTTGAGATTATTTTAATTGCAGTTGTAGGGAATGAAATATGTTCTAAATCAAGTTATTTTGAAAACCTTAATGTAACATATCAACCGTTTCAGCACTCACATGCATTAGTTGTTCTAAGGTTTTCATTATAATGATATAAGATAGATTCTTTTGTAATTTTACAAGAATTGAAACTAGGCTTGCCGAACGCTGGCCGATTGGTTAAGGCGCTGATAGTCGGTACCGGAGTTCGTGGGTTCGAATCCCACTATGGCATGGATGTTCGTAGCCGTTCGGAATAGGCTTTAAGCGGTAGGTCCCGGTCTCATTAGCCCATGTGTGCAAAACAGTAGACCGTAGCGATCCAAACCAAAACCAAAACCAAAAACTAGGCTTCAATATCTCGCAAAGTTTTGTTTAATTTAATTAAGTATTAAAATACTTATGTTCTATCTAAACAGACAAATTTTCTGCCTGAACAAAGATTACTTTACATGGGTGTTTTTGCCGAGTATATACAGTATGTCTAAAAATGTCTACATTGTCCGCAAGCTGCAAAATTTAGGAGCGAAATAAGCAATACCTATCAAGTAAAGCGAAAGTAAACTAGGCTATGACAAATACATTATTCAGTGATTTTTGTTTACTATATCAAACAAAATAGACTAACAAATTATTATATATTATTGTCATTTTCCGATCAATTTTCTTTTAAAGAATACTATTCCATCCCATTTCTACCTTACTACCAGAAAACCGTCACACATCATAGACTACTGCTCTTCCATTAGTCAGTCGCTTTAATGCAGTAAGGTGGTATGATATAATCGCCTTATAATGTTGGTCAAACAGTCAAAATACTTTAAATTTATAGAGGACACGTAAAGTTTATATAGGTGGGGAGACAAAATTCTTTAGGGGCACTCAAAAATACCTGACGGAAGACACTACACCCCAAACCCACACACACACACTCATAACGAAGAACGACACTGCTCCTTTATAATGTATAAGGAGTTATAGAAGGTAGAATATAAGGTTAATTTTGTACCAATTTATAAGGTCCCACCCCACTTGACATTCTATAAAACATCACTTTTCACATATCAGAATATCAGAGCAAGTATAAACGAATTGGGCTAAATGTTACTTAAATTTAAAAGAAAATACTTGTCATTTTACAAAATGTAATTGTAAGATTTCAATGAATGTTCCAATGATTAAATGTGGAAAGGAAATTGAAACAATTTAGGAAATACTATCTTAAAACGATTGCAGATTTAAAGTTTGACATTATTTGGTTGAAAATTTGCTGCCGTATTGTATTTGGAAATATAACTAAAAGTGAAAAGCAAAAGCACTTTTTAATATATATTATCTTTGTATAAATATAATCATTAACAGAGTATGCAATGATTTATTTCTAATATTAAATTTAAGCATTTTCCAAAACAAAAGTTTTGCTTTTATTAATATGTGAACCCTTATGTGATCATTTCTAAGTATCTTAGGATATATAACAAAATAATTAATTGAAACTGATACCTCAATACATAATACCTGTCAGTCCTACGTTTTAAATTATCGTTATACACAATTTCTATAGAAAAAAAATGACATTTTTAATATTTTCATTTTTTATCTTCCTTAATATTTTCTGCAAAATCTTATGAGAGCTAATTTATTTTATTCTAAGCTGTGAAAAATATTTTAAAACAAAAATGGTTACATAAATACATCTAAACGGAATAAAAAGCTTTCACGAAGTGAATCTTGAAAAAATTAATTAGTAATTATTTAAACTATTTAGGAAATATTTAAACATTTCTAATCCAATTTATATAATCTCATTACTTATAATACATTAGAATGACTAACGGATTGAATAAAAACCAAATAAATTGAGTTTGGAAGTCTAATGTTACCTGAAAATATATATTATAGGTCTATTTACAACCTATGATAATACCAAAAAATACGTTAATGAAAGCTGAATTTTTTAAAAAATTGCTTTTATTTACACATGTTATTAAAACATAGATAAAAAACAATTTTTACTTAAGAAAGTGGTTAAGCTTATCATCAAGAAAGTATACCTGCACAATGAAAAATAGTAAATAATAATTAAAATCTTCAAAAGTCATTTAAAAATTAAATATATCATCTGACCTGAAATCTATCTCTATAAACATTTAAATTTGTTTACTAGACATGCATCGACCTTTTAAAAGCAAGATCAGATTCCATTTTTTAACCTTAAACGAGTCGAAAAACATTTAAAAGTAGCAAAGGAAAAGAATGAACTTCTCAAATAAGTTTCGAAAGCTCCTTCAACCACCGTTCAGCGAACACAAAGTACAAAATAAAACACGAGTTCTTTTTTATCAACTTTCCAAACTCCATTCAACAGGCCACTTGTTTGAGTCATATGAAATAAAAGTGAAATAAAAAACAAAATTTACCAGCTTCTCAAAAATCCCTTTTCAAATCCCCAATTGATCCCCCGGTGGGGACTTCCGTGGGAATTTCAATCCTCTATCCCGCGGTTACTGGGCATAAAGACAGTTAAACGAGCCGTTTCAACTGGGCTGTTAAAATTGATTCCAAAGTAAATCTTTCTGAAAACCCCTCCGGGCTCACCCCCTGTTGTAAAATAAAAAGAAGGAAAAGGAGGGAAAAAAAGATCAAATTGAGCAATCTTTTTTTTTCTGTTTTCAGGTTTCTTTAAAGATAGTGCTTTATTTTTTAAAGGCCGTTTAGTTTTTTAATGTCAAACAATTGATGGTGAGTTAAACGGTTGGAGGGAGTTTGGACTTGGATCGCTTTTAAACTGGCTTTGAAAGTAAATATTTTGAAACAGTTGGAGTGTATTGGCTTTGAACGTTATTTGTTACAACGGCTTATTTTTTTATGGAGTACGCGTTTTAAAATTGTTTACCGAAAGTTTACAAATTTGCTTTATAATGAAAGAGAAAATATCTTATCCTAATATTTATAGTATACATAGCTTTTACTTAAAATCTTTTTATTTCATTGATAATGCTGCAAAAAGATATATTTTTGTATTCCCGAATGGAATTTTTATATGCTGTGATTTTTATTTTATACCTATTATGTATTTTAATTTTTGTGATTTTTCCATTAAAAAAGCTTGTAGTACTTTTGTAAAAAGGGATATAATTGTATTTTCATTAAAAGAAAATGCTTTAATATTATTTGTGAATTTTAATGGGGGTTAAAATTAGACTTACAATAAGTCTAAATTTTCATAATACGTCACTGTTCTTTTTCTGGTATTTAACAATACTATAAGAAGAACAGTCTTTAAAGAATATGTCTTTATTTAATATTCAATATCGGAGCTTTGGGAATAAACTTAGTATTAAAAAACGTAGTAGTAAAAAAGTATATGAAGAATTATTAATCAGAATATTCAAACCCATGAAATTATTTTTATCTATATAAGTAATTTCACAAAATTTCCTATATAGATAAAAAAGTTTTAATATTTATCTATATAAGAAATTTTTTATCTATATAATTTTTCTTATATAGATAAAAAAATTCTTATATAGATAAGCTATAATTTCACAAATTTTCTAGTAATAAATCTAGAACATTGTGACAAATAGACCTAAATTGAACAAGTGACTTCAAAGATATAGAAGTACCTCTGAACTAAATTATTAATTTACAGCTAATTAAACTGTAAAGGAAGTTTCTTACGAGTGGTAGGAATTATGACAGAAAGCTGTTGATAAATAGATTTTACATTTTTAGAACTGCTTAATATTAATTTTCAAAGTCTTGTTCCTCATTCCGGCACTATATCCATATGTTACTCGAGAAACCTTTTAACCTTTACTTCGAACCAATATTAAAATCAAACAATCAAGATAGTCTCTTTTTTCGTAGCAGAAAATGAACGAAAATATCCAGTGATGGTATAGTATGGTCCAGTGATGGTAGTATATTGTCCTGACCAATTAGTGGTAAAAAAAAATTAAGCCATCTCTCGATACTGATATAAAGATATAAAAATGTACATTTTTCAGAAAAAGAACCCATGGCTACATTCGATTTTAAGTTAAAATTTAACTAATCGCTTTTCTAAACATCACTTTTATTTTCTGAGTAAATACAAACATGTGATATCATCCAAAATAGTCCAAAATCTGTATATCAACGGAATTAACACTTGTGGTCCAATTAAAAGTGAGCCACCATTTTTGCTTGTCACGAGTGCAAAGAATTATTTCGGAAATATATTGATAAATAAGCAAGCCTTACAATAACTACGAGCAATTTGTTTTTCTAAATATTGCTTATAAAAATAAAAAATGTTGACCACAAACAAATAAAAAACACGGTCTAATCATACGACATCAAAATTTTTTAGCCTTTCTTAATATTAATTTCAGCAATCTTGTTCCTTATTCCGGCACTATATCCAGATATAGCATCTGGAGAAACCTTTTAACTTTTACTTCAGTCCAGTATTAAAATCAAACAATCCAGATAGTCTCTTTTTTCGTAGCAGAGAATGATCGAAAAAATCCAATGATGGTAAATACAGTATATGGTCCTGACCAGTTAGTGTTAAAAAAAATGAAACCATCTCTCGATACTGATATAAAGGTAAAAAATTTAAAGTATTCTGAAAAAGAACCCATGGCTACAAAATAAATCAATTTTAAATTAAAATTTTACCAACCGCTTTTCTAAATATTAATTTTATTTTCTGAGTAAATACAAACATGAGATATCGTCCAAAATATTCCAAAATTCGTATATAAACCTAATTAGGACTTGTGGTCCAATTAATAGTGCGCCACCATTTTTGCTTATCACGAGGTGCAAAGAATTATTTCGGAAGAATATTGATAAAGCCTTACAATAACTACGAGGAATTTATTTTTCGAAATATTCCTTGTTAAAATAAAAATTGTTATCCTCAAACAAATAAAAAACCCAGTCTAATCATACGACATCAGAATTTTTTAGCTTTGCTTAATATTAGCTTCAGCAATCTCGTTCCTCATTCCGGCACTATATCCAGATATATCACCTGAAGAAACCTTTTAACCTTTACCTGCGTTCAGCATTAAAATCAAACAATCCAGATAGTCTCTTTTTTCGTAGCAGAAAATAAACGAAAATGTCCAATGATGGTCCATACAGTATATGGTCCTGACCAGTTAGTGTTCCAGAAAAATGAAGCCATCTCGCGATATTAATATAAAGAAATAATAATGTAAATTTTTCCTAAAAAGAACCCACAGTTATAAAATAAATCAATTTTAAGTTAAAATTTAACCAACCGCTTTCCTAAACATCACTTTTATTTTCTGAGTAAATACAAACATGAGATATCGTCCAAAATATTCCAAAATTCGTATATCAACGGAATTAACACTTGTGGTCCAATTAACAGTGAGCCACCATTTTTGCTTCTCACGAGTGCAAAGAATTATTTCGGAAATATATTGATAAATAATCAAGCCTTAAAATAACTACGAGCAATTTATATTGCTTTAAAAAATAAAATTGTTATCCACAAAAAAACAAAAAAAAACTGTCTAATCATACGATATCAGAATTTTTTAGCATTACTTAATATTAATTTCAGCAATCTCGTTCCTTTTTCTGGCACTATATCCAGATATATCATCTGGAGAGATATTTTAACCTTTACCCCCGTCCAGTATTAAAATCAAACAATCAAGATAGTCTCGTTTTTCGTACCAGAAAATATACAAAAAAATCCGATGATGGTCCATACAGTATGTAGTCCTGACCAGTTAGTGTTCCAAAAAAAAATTAAACCATCTATCGATACTGATATAAAGATATAAAAATGTAAAGTTTTCAGAAAAAGAACCCACGGTTGCAAAATAAAATTAATTTTAAATTGAAATTTAACCAAACGTCTTTTCTAAACATCACTTTTATTTTCTCAGTAAATACAAACATGAGATATAGTCCTAAATATTCCAAAATCCGTATGTCAACGTAATTATGACTTGTGCTTAACAGTGCACTACCATTTTTGCTTCTCATGAGTGCAAAGAATTATTTCTGAAAAATATTGATAAATAAGCAAGCCTAACAATAACTATGAGCAACTTATTTTTCGAAATATTGCTTGTAAAAACAAAAAATGTTAACCACAAGCAAATAAAAAACACGGTCTAATCATACGACATCAGAATTTTTTAGCCTTGCTTAATATTAATTTCAGCAATCTCGTTCCTCATTCCGGCACTATATCCAGATATATCATCTGGAGAAACCTTTTAACCTTTACCTCCGTCCAGTATTAAAATCAAACAATCAAGAAAAGTCTCTTCTTTCGTAGTGGAGAATATCGGAGAAATCCAATGACGGTGCTTGCAGCATATTGCCCTGACCAATTAGTGTTCCAGAAAAATGAAGGTCAGTACTGCCGCGACTCTTTCTCTCTCCGTGTATATTTTTTCATATCATTTGGCTTCTTATTGTGATGAATATCAACAGAAAACTCTCTTCTTCTTTACATGAGAACCTGGAGGACATAGAAGTACTTTTCTTCGGTGCAGCGAGGTTTCAAACGCAAATGATTTTGTGCTGAGAGAAGCTCTCTTCACTCTGACGATAAAATAAAGAAAAATACAATATCTTATTTCTCTTGATTATTCTACCTGTTTTTTTCCTTCTCATTGATGGTTAAAAAAGTAATTTGTAAAAGTTGCAATAAATTAAAAGCATTTTTTTTGCATAATTTACATATATGTATGTAAGGAAAATTCTCAGGGGTTTTCAAATCTGTAGGCAAGGGCTAAAAATTCCCGCGTCCTTTTGCATTCAACTTTTTAACCCCTAACCTAAATTGATGACTAGAGCTACAGTTTAAGCCCTCAGAGAAGGGGTCTGACCAATTCTCTCCTTCTCTGAGAGTGTAAATTGTAGCCCTAGTGGTCAATTTACGTTAGGGTTTTTTTTATCCCCTAACCTAAAAAAGGAAATGCAAAAGGACGCTACAATTTTTAACACTTGACTTCAGATTTAAAAACCCCTGAGAATTTTCCTTTCATGTATACAATGGAAGAAATGATACTAAGTCAATTTATATTTTAATTGAGATCTTAACATATTCAATTTTTCACGTGTAATCATGTCTTCTCCTGTATATAGTGATAAAAGAACTATACTCATTTCCTAAATTTGAGAGCTATAAAAAAAATAATGAACAAACATAGCTTCGAGATAAAGGTCCTCATTTGTGTATTAAACTTTTATTTCTATTATTTTCTTATATTTACAAACATTACGCCTTTCCTATAACAATATTACTGGCAGAGTGCTCTTTACTTACGATGCAAAGTTATACATATACATATATATATATATATATATATATATATATATATATATATATATATATATATATATATATAGTGGTACCTCATTCATCGTCTTCTAAGAAGATGTAATTGGTACATAATGAATAGGGATAAAGATGAATGTGAGAATTGGGTATAAAAAATGCGGTATAATATGTGACTAAAAATAAATTATTTATGTACAATACTAATTGGATGTACTTAACATTTTATAAATTATAACATTCTAAATACTTATATTTAGAATATATATATATATATAGTGTTACCTCACCCATTGTTTTCCAAGGAGACGTAACTGGTACATAATAAATAAGGGATAAAGATGTATGTGAGAATTAGGTATAAAAAAGCGGCATAATATGTGACTAAAAATAAATTAATTATGTACAATACTAATTGGATGTGCTTAACATTTTATAAAACATAACATTTTATATACCTATATATAGAATGACACTTAACATTTTATGATATATATATATATATATATATATATATATATATATATATATATATATATATATATATATATATATATATATATAGAATTCTTCTGTCCGTGTGTTTGTAATAGAACTCCTCCTAAACGGCTGGACTGGTTTTGAAGAAATTAAGTTGATTCGAGAATGGTTTAGATTCACAATTTGGTCCTATAGAAAATATTTTTTAAAAATCCAGAATTGCGAGATTATTGAGTTTATTATAATGCTGCTTGAAACACTTTACTACTAACGTGTCTGTGGAGCTGTGATCAGCTTGACGGGCTTCAGTATGAGAAGACCCAGGATCGAATCCCCGTACAGACGATACGGGAATTTTAATGTAATCTAATTACGTTTATGATGACTGTACGCGTGGTGGCTTCAAGTATTTTTAAAATACTTTTTTTTATTACTTTTTCATCAAAATGGTCCAATTTTTAATTTATTTAAAAAACATTTTACAATTTTTAGATTTACAGCTTTAAAATAGGACAAAGCTTATCGGGTCATCTAGCTTATATATAAAACTTTTATTCCTTCTATTTTCTTATGTTTACAGACACTATACCCTTCCTATAACAATATTTCCGACTGAGTTCTCTTTACTTACGGTGTACAGTTATATATATATATATATATATATATATATATATATATATATATATATATATATATATACCCTATAGAATATCTACTAGGTATACACACTAGCAGTGGCCGAGCAAATACTTTCTTCAGGAGTAGGGGATACTAAACAGTACCCTGCACGCAGGCGCTGAACAGCTGAGAACGATCCTGTATATATATGTAAGGGAAAGTAAACTAGATCGAGAAACTAATGTAAGCATTTTGACACCCCGAGAAAATTATCAGGGGTGTTTAAATCTTAAATCAAGGGCAAAAATTCCAAAGTCCTTTTGCTTTCCCCTTTTTAACCCCTAACCTAAATTGATCACTGGGGCTACAGTTTAAGCCCTCAGAGAAGGTGTCTGACCAATTATAACTCTACATAGCCCTAGCGGATAATTTAGTAAATTTCAAAAAAAAAGCAGATGCAAACTGTCGGAGGCAAATTTTCCTAGAGATTTTCCCATAGATTGACTGAGATGTTGACCCAGGTGTTAAGGGTCTTTTACTTCTAACTTCATGCTAGCCAGTATGTCCTTTTTTATAATGAAGGATGAACCCGTCCTCCAACATTCTGTTAATAAACGTCCTTAACTAAAACGGTGTCATTTTTATGGGCCATAACTGCAACCACCCATCGTGATGTCGTCTTATTACACATACACACATATATATATATATATATATATATACATGCATACATACTTATGTACTTATATATACATATGTATATATATGGATATATATACGTATTAATCTTTATAAAACTTTATATTGAAAGAAAAGCTTTATATACAGTTTCTGTATAACAAAATACTAGGCATCTCGTTTTTTGAGAATGGAACACTAGGAAGCGTTATCTCTGAATTCACTTTTATGCTAAATTACAGTAAAACATCAACGTTAAAAACTATGTTTACATCCCAAAAAGAAAGGATCATGAGATATTAGCAACTGGAATGAAATCGTTAAAGAAGTAGGAAAAACTGACGAAAAATAAAATAAAGTAAGAAGAAAGTACAAGTAAAGGATAAACAGGAAAAAAAATAATACGTAATGATTTTGACTTAATTATATAATAATTTTTTTGTAATCTGTTTCGTGATAGTTAAGAGTAAGTGTTCTTATGTCCATTTTTGATTTTTCCAAGATAAAAATAATGTTTTCATTAAAAAAATTTTTCGCAGTTTTTCCAAAGATTAGAGTAATTATAATATAATATTTTGTACATTTACACGTATCATATGTCAAATGCAACTGATTTATAGTTTTTTGTGTTTAATTGTGTCTATTGTTTTTTTTTTCGTGAAATGTTATGAAACATTAGATAATTGTCCGAAGGCAACTTTGCAATCTACAATAAATTATTTTTCTTGTTTCATTAGTCTTTGCGAATCAAATTAGAAATATTGACGTTTCTTTTGGTGTACTTTGATAAGTTTTCAAAGATATACTTTATTTGATCTAAAAACACAGGTAATAAGAAAAGTATAAACACATTCCTTGTGCGTAGATTTAATGGATGCTGTCATTTTTTAAAAGGCACGTGCTATTATTATCTGTTAGATCGTGATATTTGGGGGAGATTTTATTTTTCTGTTACAAATTAATAGTATAATTTACAAAAGATACTTTTTATAAGATCTTAAAATCACTTTTACTGCAAAAAAATGGCACAGAGAACATGAAAATTATTTGTTTTGTGAATAATTTCTTTCAGATATATGAACAAAGATAATTGGATGAATTAACTAAAAAAAATTTTAATGCTGTTGATTTCTTAAATTTTCGTTACTGTATTTCATTACACAAAAAAAAAACGTTTGAATACATAGTTCTAATAAATCTGAGGAAGTTAATTGGAGAAAAAATTAAATGTTCACCATTGTTAAAATATTTATAATCTTGTTTTTAACGAAGTCAATTCCAATAATAAATTCTTTACCCGATTAAATCCTCCTGGAGTTCGGCTTACAAAGAAGACTTTTAAAGATTATTTTTAACAATTCTCTCTAAATCCTGTTTTTAAAGATAACTATTCCCAAAACAATCGTTTAATCTTTTTAAATCCTCCTAGAAGATGGTTTACAAATAAGGATTTAAAAGATTATTTTTTAATAATTCTTTTATTAGTTTAATTTTAAAAAATAGTGGGTCTCAATATTACGTTGGTTACATATTAGCTTTAAAGGTAAATTTCATTAAAAATTCACCTAACATCTGAAGAAGTCAGAAACAATAAGTATTTTAAAATTGACCAGCATATAGACAAACGTTCTAAATCTTGTTTTTAACGATGACCATTCTAAAAATAATCAATTTACCTGATTAAATACTCCTAGAGTAAGGGTTACAAATAAGGCTTTTAAAAATTAATTTTTAATAATTATTTTATTAGTTTAATTTTTAAAAAATAATGAGTTTTAATATTACGCTGGTTGTTTATTAGCTTTAATGGTAAATTTGATGAAAATGTTCGCCTATATCTCATGAAGTTGGAAGAAAAAAAATATTTAAAAATTGATCAGCATATCAACCAGCGTTCTAAATCCTGTTTTTAACTTAACTATTCCCAAAACAATCCTTTAATCTTATTAAATACTCCTAGAGGATGGTTTACAAATAAGGATTTAAAAGATTATTTTTTAATAATTTTTTATTAGTTTAATTTAAAAAAATAGTGGGTCTCAATATTACGTTGGTTACTTATTAGCTTTAATGGTAAATTTCATTAAAAAGTTCACCTACATCTGATGAAATTAGTAAGAAAAAATATTTTATAAGTTGATCAGCATATCGACCAAACCTCTAAATCATGTTTTTAACAATAACTATTCCCAAAGCAATCCTTTAATCCTATTAAATCCTCCTAGAGGATGGTTTACAAACAAGACTTTTAAAGATTAATTAATAATTCTTTTATTAGTTTAATTATTAAATAATAGTGAGATTAATATTATGCTGGATGCATATTAGCTTTAATGGTAAATTTCATTAAAAAGTTCGCCAACATCTGGTAAAGCTATTAAGAAAAAATATTTTATAAGTTAATCAGCATATCGACCAATGCTCTAAATCCTGTTTTTAACGATAACTATTCTCAAAACAATCCTTTAATCTTATTAAATCCTCCTAGAGGACGGTTTACAAAGAAGGATTTTAAAGATTTTTTTATTAATTCTTTTATTAGTTTAATTTTAAAAAATAGTGAGTTTTAATATTACGTTGGTTACTTATTAGCTTTAATGGTAAATTTGATTAAAAAGTTCGCCTACATATGAGTAAATTAATATCAAAAAGTATTTTAAAAGGTTTCCATCATATCGACAAATGTTCTAAATCTTGTTTTTAACGAAGAACATTCTAAAAATAATCCCTTTACCACATTAAATACTCCTAGAGTAAGGCTTACAAATAATGCTTTTAAAGATTAATTTTTAATAATTATTTTATTAGTTTAATTTTTAAAAAAATAATGAGTTTTAATATTACGCTGGTTGCTTATTAGCTTTAATGGCAAATTTGATTAAAAAGTTCGCCTATATCTGATGAAGTTAGAAGAAAAAAAAATATTTTAAATTTTGACCAGCAGATCCGCCAACGCTCTAAATCCTGTTTTTAACGATGGTTATTTCAAAAATATTCCCTTTACCTGGTTAAATCCTCCTATAGTATAATTTACAAATAAGGATTTTAAAGATTAATTTTAATAATCCTTTTATTAGTTTATTTTTTAATTAATAGGGAGTTTTAATATTATATTGGTTGCTTATTAGCTATAATGGCAAATTTGATTAAAATGATCGCCTACATAGGATGAAGTTAGTAAAAAATAAATGTTTTATAAGTTGACCAAAGCTCTAAATCCGTTTTTTAACGATGGTTATTCCAAAAACAATCTTAAATCCCTTAAACAATTAAATCTTTCCTATTATATTATAATAATTTTAATTTAAAAATTATTTTAATAATTATTTTATTGGTTTATTTTTAAAAAAATAATTTTTAAATTTGATTTTTATTAGCTTTAATGGTAAAATTTTATATAATTATACATAAATTTTTAAATAAGAAAATATTTATAATAATTGTTTTATTAAATCAATTTTTTAAATAATGTATTTTTAACGATCAATACCAAAAAATCCCTTTACCTGATCCAAAAACCTTCACCTAATTAAATCCTCCTAGATTATATCTTACAAATAAGGATTTTTAAGATTAATTTTTAATAATTATTTTATTGGTTTATTTTTAAAAAATAGGGATTTTTAATATTACGTTGATTGCTTATTTGCTTTAATGGTAAATTTGAGTAAAATGTTCGCCTACATCTGATGAAGTTAGTAAGAAAAAATATTTTAAAACTTGACTAGCATATCGACCAACGTTTTAAATCCTGTTTTTAACGATGAATATTCCAAAAATAATCCCTTTACCTGATTAAAACCTCCTACAGTATGACTTACAAATAAGGCTTTTAAAGATTATTTTTAATAATTCTTTTATTATTTTAATTTTTAAAAATTAGTGAGTTTTAATATTATATTGGTTGCTTATTAGATTTAATGGTAAATTTGAATAAAAATTGGCTAAAATATGAAGAAAATAATTGATCCATCGTATAAAGATTTTTAATCCTGTTTTTAACGATGACTATTCCAACTATAGATCCTTTACCTAGTTAAATCTTCTTAGAGTATGGCTTACAAATATGGCTTTTTCCGGCTATATTTTAGTAATTATTTTGTTTATTTCCAAAATATGAAGAGTTTTAATATTACGTTGGTTGAGTATTAGATTTAATTTTAAGTTTGAATAAATAGTTCGCCTACATCTGATGAAGTTAGAGGAATTATTTTAGATGTTATCTGTAGTTAAATTGTTCATAAGGCTTCGTTTAACGTAGAAAATACCAACAACAGATCCTTTACATGAATACATCATCCTAGAATATGACCTACAAATATCGGTTTTACAGATTATTTTTGAATAATTATTTTATTTGTTTCATTTTTGAATAATTATTGTATTTATTTATTTTTTGAATAATTATTTTATTTGTTTCATTTTTGAATAATTATTGTATTTATTTAATTTTTGAATAATTATTTTATTTGTTTCATTTTTGAATAATTATTGTATTTATTTATTTTTTGAATAATTATTTGATTTGATTTGTAATTAATTTTTTTTTATTAAATGTAAGATAATATATGTTCTGTAATCCAAAATTTTTAGAATTATCTGATATTTTGAAATTTAGGAGAAACAAAAACTATAAAGAAATTAAAAGTTAAAAAGCAAGAGTCTTTGTTATGCAATTAAATATAACATGTTGCACACATTTATGTAATTGAGATAAATAGAATAAAAACGATAATTAGTTTCTATAAACAATTAATTTTTAATTCACAAATTTCAAAACCTACATGTCGGGTAATTGAATTTCTATTTTTTTATTCTTAGTGTATAAATATTATTTTCAATTTATTTCTTCATTTAGAAAAACTAAATAGTTTTTATGAAGTCAGACATTGATTGAAAATTTTTCATTTTAAACAGAACAGCAATTTTTCGTTTGAGTGCTACGGTCTCCTTTTTGCAACACGAGGGCTAATGATACCGGGACCTACTGCTTAAAGCCGATTCCGTACACCCATGCCATAGTGGGATTCGAACCCACGAACTCTGGTTACGAAGGCCAGCACCCTAACCATTCGGCCATCCAATTTCTCTTTTATATATCGTAAATGAAAATAATCTATTGTAATAAAGGGTTTTTTTCCTCGAAATGTACTATACAAATATTAACTATTTTGATTACAAAAAAGCAAAATCTTATTTTTTTTATTTTATATATTTATGAAATTTGTTCCGTTATCAGACCATATTCAGTAAGGCTTTGAGCAACTTACCTTAATTTTCTCGCGGAACCGAAAAAGGGTCAAACGCTCTGCAAGTTGTCAAAAGCTACTACCATATTCTTTCGCCACGGTACTTTCGTGCGGACGCCAGAAGTGGGTGACGTCTCACCAGACATGATGTCACCTGACATCAGTGTCACGAAATTTCGTCCTCCCCACTCTTTCGGACGTTATCGGGGATTCTTTTTTTTTTTCTCTCTCTCTTCCTTTCGCCTTTCGTTGTCGTTTTTATATTCGGTCGCGACGCCATTTGATTAGCTCGCGCAGTGGCTGATTGCAATGAATTTTTGTTTTTATAATTCATCTGTCATATTTATTGATATGCAGTCAGTTTGAGATTAATTCATTTGATACTCTTTTTGAAGCTGGACGTGTACGACGACAGAGACTTTCAAAAGTAATTTATCTTGTTTTAAATCAATCCGTTAGAAAAAATAATTAGCAAAATATTTATGTCTTAAACGGAGTTTGAAGTTCTATAGTTTAATTTTAATCTAAAATTATATTAAATACTTCGTACTGAATCAAAATTGTTCGTTTTATTGATGGGAAGTCTGTTTGAGTTTGATTTAAGACTCTTTTTTGAAGACGACGAAAGTGGACTTTCAAAAGTAATTTATCTTGTTTTAAATCATTCCTTTATCAAACTTATTTATCAAAATATTTATGTTGTTAACATGATTTAAAGTTTCATAATTAAATTTTCCGCTAAAAATTGCATTAAATATTTCAGAAGTTCTTAATCGAAGTTGTTCTATTTATTGATATGCAGTCAAATTGAAGTTAATTCATTTGATACTCTTTTTTAAAGCTGGACGTGTACGACGACTGTGGACTTTCAAAAGTAATTTATCTTGTTTTAAAGCAATCCTTTAGAAAATGTAATTAGCAAATTATTTATGTCTTAAACGGGGTTTGAAGTTCCATAGTTAAATTTTAAGCTAAAATTGTATTAAATACTTCAAAAGTACTGAATCCAAATTGTTCGTTTTTTTTATGTAAAGTCTGTTTGAGTTTAATTTAATACTCATTTTTGAAATTGGGCATTTACGATTACAGTGGACTTTCAAAAGTAATTTATTTTGTTTTATATCAATCCTTTAGCAAACGTATTTAGCAAAATATTTATGTTCTAAACATTATTTAAAGTTTCGTAATTAAATTTTACTCTAAAAATTGTATTAATTATTTCAGAAGTATCGAATTTATTCTATATATTAATATGCATTCATATTGAGGTTAATTGTGTAAGTCTTTTTTGAAGCTGGGTGTTTACAGATGATAGTGGACTATCAAAAGTAATTTATCTTTTAAAAAAAAGCCTTCACTCTCTTTGAATATGATTGTAATCAATTTAAATCCATCCATTAGAAAATGTAATTGGCAAAATATTTATACTATAAATATGATGTAAAGTTTCGTAGTTAAGTTTTAAGCTAAAAGTTTTATAAATTTTTCACAAATTTTTAATCGAGGTTGTGCTTGTTTGGCGCTGCTTTTTGGAATACGTAACTCGAACTACGAACGAACGTTCGTAGTTCGAGTTCGAAACAGAGTTTAATCAGTGGGTTAGAAAAGATAATTAGAAATATTTTATGTTGAAAATGTGAATTAAGGTTTCATGGTCGAATTTTATTTTTTAAACTTTAAAAATTTTGTTAATTGTTTTAAAAACATCTTAATTACAGTTACTTGAACTTTTATTTTATTTTGTATAAGGTTAGATAATTGGAGAATTTCAAACGGATGTAATAATTAGAAATGCACCTGGAATGTTTAAAATATTTTTAAAATGTAAAAATATTTGCTTAGAATTGGTTTGGTTTGGTTTTGGAGCTCTACAGTCTACTTTTTGCAACACGAGGGATAAGGTTTTCTTTGAAAAGTTATAATTAGTAAAATTTGTATAGCATTTGGTGGCAATTAAATATAATTATTTCAAACTGATGCATACTAAAGTATACATTTTTTCTTATATTTAATAAAAAGACTTTTGCAAATTATACATCATACGCAAGAAATAACATAACTTTTTACATATTCTGTTCTTTAGTTCATGCAGTAAAATGTTAATTAATAAAAACTTTGCCGATGTCTTTAAATGACATGTTCTCGTAATATTAATACAAATTATAATTTAATTAACTTCTTTTGATAACATACTGTAAAAACAATAAAAGAAAGGACTTTACAACTGAACTTGGTTTCCAGAAATCGAAACAACTCAACTTTGTGTTGTTTATATTTACGTATTTGGTTCTATTCGTTTTGATTTTCTGTGTCATGTCCTTAAGTATATGACTGACAACAAATCTCGTTAAACCTCTATTCAAATTATGTTATATCGTTAAAATTAATTGTTTGTAGAACTTCCCAATGTTCGTTATTTTTGTGTGAAGCATTTTCAGTTTTGGATTTACTTTGGAGAAAACCAAAAGTAAATGACCCTAAATCCTTTCTTATTTCATCTTAAGTTTGAGCTAATTCAGATTCTATTCTAACGATTTTTAACATATTTTAAGTCCGTTTTAACTATTCTAAAACATATCTATAAACTCATATATTCGACTCGGATCCACTCGTATGTAATACCTATATATTGAAAGTATTAATATCGTACTTACCATTTGATGAGTATTAACAGCATAGTCAGTAACAAATCTTAAGTTTTAAACAGAAACCCAAAGATGGCTCTTAAAATAAGGGGCAATAATGTAATCTTAAATAGCTGTTTTTACTCAAGTTCATGCTAAAAAGTGTTAATTCACATAAAAAACATCACTGTGTTTGAATATAATCATTACAATATTATTTTAATGACCAATAGTTTAATTTATGATATTTTGATACGATAGTTCATGATATTTTGACTAAGTAAAATAATTTTACAACTCTGCTGCGGCAGGCACCTTTTATTCACCAAAGCTCATGATTTTGCCCGTGTGTCCTGATTATAAAGATGGATCATAATGAGAAATATAGGGCACTAAAGAATATCTCGCATGGGGTGTCCAGATGGCTACCCCGTGGGACGTTGGTTTTGCCTATACTCCAAAGTACAAATAATTTCCTAGGCCCTTAGTCTGGAAGTTGTTGTTCAGTTCGAACCCTCGTTGTGACGTCATTTTGACGTCAGCTTGCGGACCTTATGCTAGTATTTACTTGTTGAAGAGCAAAACACACGGAACTTGAACATGTCCTCCACTATTTAATTTTAAAGCACTTTAATTAATCACAAATTTATACCTTCACACTGGTTCATCATACAGCGTATCAATGATACGTGACGTGACCTTATGCTGACATCAACGTGAAGTCACAACGAACGTTCGAATCGACTCGCAACTTCCAGAGTACGCCCCCTAGTCTTTTAACAGCTGCCTTGCTCAAGTTCGCGTTGTAAAGAGCTACAACATTTCCTTCTCTCGTAGGATGTAAAAAGAACTACGACTTCTACTTCGAGCGATAAAGGTTTTCCGGTTTTGATTGGTATTGCGAAAAGATATCGTTGATCCGCTGTATGATGAACCAGTGTGAAGGTATAAATTTGTGATTAATTAAAGGGTTTTAAAATTGAATAGTGGAGGACATGTTCAAGTTCCGTGTGTTTTGCAATTCAACAAGTAAATATTAATTGTCAATTCATAACACCATTAAAAATATTAATTTTTAAAAAATTATTGCTACTGTCTCTGAGTAAGACATCATCTACGCAGTATTTAGACAAATTATAATTTCCTTAATTTTAATTGATTCGATTCACATTCTACACGTATAAATTCAAAGCAACCATTATTTAGTCATCATTTGATGAATGTTAGCAGCAAAACCTGAAAAAACGCTAGAATGAAAAAAAATAAAGTATAGCTTTAGAAAAAGATGGATATATTTGTATCAATTATGCCTCACGCATAATAAAATAACATAACCTTTAACAGCTGCATTTCTCCAGTTCGTGTTAAAAAGTGTTAAATCCTACAAGAAAAAAACTGGCCATTGTCTCTGAATAGCTATTATCGCCGCGCTGATAACAGTGATCGTTGTATCACATTCGACACGAAAACAAATCTGCGATTGCATGTGATTATTTTACTCCACCTGCATTCCTTTGGCCAAGCGTTGCTTGTGATCATGCCCGTGTTACGTTTCTGATTAGACGTTTCGCTTCTACTTTTGATGTCAGAGTTATTATTTTGAGAGCTTCTTCGGCATTTTGCTCTTTTTTCGCCGGCATTGACGAGGAGTGTCTGGGTCTAGATTGTAATAAAGAAAGTTCTTTTTTTTTATTTATCTTTTTTTCTTTGCGAGCTTCAATACATATTACTTCCACTGAAACAAGGCGATGCTTTTTCATAAAATGAATTCTTTTGGGAAATTCAACAAATGAATTTTGTCAAGTATGGGGGGACAACGTCTCTCGCGTCCACGGCCACGAGCTTCAAGCCGTACGTATCCTCCGGGTAGTGCTAAATGAGAGACAACCTCAGGGGTATACCTCCTTTAGATATATATGGGTGTCACGAGTTCGGGGTTCACCTGAGTGATCTTTTTCTAGCGTCTTCTCTGGTAGACCAGAACTTGGCTCTGTAGCGCTTGTTCCTTACAGGAGTTGACCAAAGTAATCTTCGAACCATGACGGGCCTCTCGTAGGTCAGCTGCAACTCTATAGCTGTCGTGGTTGCTGTCGTGGTGACTTTGTTATCAGTTGCTGTATGTCTTAGTGACGGGCCAGTGTAAGAACTTTTCTTGTCAAGTATGGAGCATGAATATCCACAATGCAGGAAATGTGACAATGGTTCTGAAATCAATAGGGTTCTTTGATTGGTTGTGTGAGGCTTAATGGCACTACATCCTAAAACAGGACAAAGTGGCCCAAACACGAGATAATGCAGTTTACATAGTGAAATACCATACCAAAATATAGTCCAATAATTACATAGTCAAAGAAAGCAACAGGGTAAAATTCTAAAACCAGAACAAAAAAACGATAAAAGCAATTTAGATAATGTTAAACAGTGAGACGAAAAATACAGTTGTATATTATAAAACGTCAAGAACAGAAGCAAAATTAAAATATTTATATGTAAGAGTAAAAACCAATTTATTTTAAGAAACACAAAACTATCAGGAACAAAATTTAAGCTCACTGGCGTTAGGGTAGAGCTTCGAGTTATCAAGAGGTTCAATCCTCGGTCTGGGCAAGGTTAAGTCAGAAGTTCATCCTTTCAGTGGGTATGCAGATGAAGACCAAGCATGACTGGGAACTAGATACTAG
>CM063504.1:17219034-17246534 GCA_032207245.1 Pardosa pseudoannulata | reverse complement strand
GCATAAAGGCCTTAATGACATGTCCTCATGTATGTGTTGAAAAAACAGTAGAATCAGTTTAGGATTTCTTTTCTATTTGAAGAATTCACTTATTACGCTTATAATAGCGAAATATTTTCAACCGAATAAAGACCGTATCACAAATCAACCTGATAAATCGGTTTTAAATGTTTCACTATAACAAAGAAATTCTATATTCTTCATCAGTATAAGGAATTATAAATTAAATCGTACATTAGTCCTCATCCCTATGCACGCGGGCAACATTCATCCGCCGATGGTTTCAAGTGTAACCGCCACATTGCTATCACAGTGAAATTGGTTTTCAACAGATTAATAGCCTAGAGCTGATGGTCACTTTTTTTTTTGTTAATTTTGCTTACCAAGTAAAAGTAACCGAATTAGCTATGTACATTTCAGATTTTGTTCATGTAAGAACAGAAGAACTGGAGATAGAAATCTTCTATCTAATAGAAATCTAATAGAGACCTTCAGAACGACATGGTTCTAAAATGCATTGCGCCGAACGATGTACGAACGGTAGAGAGCTGTTCTTCGGTACCGGAGTTCTCGGGTTCGAATCGCTCTGCTGCCATGGATGTTCGTAATCGTTTGGAATCGGCTTTTAACAGTAAACCCCGGTCTTATTCTCCTTCATATAGCAAAACAGTAGACCGCAGGGCTTCATATCAAACCTAAAATGCATTGAATCAGATGAGAACTTCTGGAATATTGTTGATAGAAAAAAATTTCCAGTACAAAATTTCCTGTACTGATTCTTAATTAATTTTATAGAAGAAAAAACCACGAAACTATGAATTTGTTTTCAAAAAGCATTCACCTGTTGTAAACCGCTAATATAACATATTTTTAGCCAAAATCGTTCCTTTCTAACAAGGAAATTGTGGCTTCGTCCGTAAAGCAGCGGATTCGAGAACGGTAGGTTCTGGGTTCGAAAGCAATCGAGGCAATTTACCTTTAAAACTGATTTCAGTTTGAATTTATATTAATTTAAGTTGATCATGCAAATTTATGTAAATTATAACTCCTAATTTTCTCCGAGTCTTCAAAGTCTGGAAGGTTCTAAAACTGTATATAAGTAGCGATTCCTTCAGTTGCAGGGAAATAAAATCTTGAGTTGGTTGGTGTTGAACGTTTTTGTGTGTATTGAATTCACCACGTTCACTTCAAACACGTGACAATATTTTAGTATGACTGCATATTTTAACTGTAATTTAAATGGATTTTAAAACCATTATTTATACGCGTTAAAAAATATTATTTCATCTGCGTATAAATACGTCAATATCGTATTGTTTTCCTTGTTGTAGATCGTTACCGTCAACAATATAACAAGGGTATTGTGTAATATGTGTGCATGCGTATGAAATAACAAATTGTGAACCTTAGTGAAGAATTGAATTTCGTAAGAGAAAAATAGACTATGTTCACTTTGGTTGTGCACTCCTAATTCCTAGGAAAATCAATTTGTAAATTCTGGTATTCAGAGTTCTAATTAAAGTAAAATACCATAGAAATTAACCATCTTATAAAGATTTATCTCACTACTTTTTTAAATGATATATGATAATTATATCCTCTAATACAGGGATGGACAAACTACGGCCCGCGGTGAAACTCCGGCCCTCCGGAAGGTTTTATCCGGCCCGCGGATAGAATTTAAATTGCCGGTCCGAGACAAATTAAAAGAAATATATATTTATACATTATATATCCCTCTCCTTTTCTACTTTGCTTAAATATTATATCCCAAATGTATTATCTCGCTCCCAGAAGATCAGCGGTATATTTGCTTCTTATATGTGAACAAGTGTTTTCAATTTTGAACCTTAGAAAGAATAATTTCAGAAGTAGACTGACAGATGAGCATTTAGCATCGTTCCTTAATATCAGTACATAGCACTTCCAACCTCAGTATAAGGAACTTTTAAAAATGAAATCGCAATTTCATTCATCTCATTAACGGATTTAAACCGTTAGGTACTTGTATATTGTTTTTAAAATTTTAGAAAAATTTATCTTAACCCGCCAAATTTATTTTATTTCGATTTTTGGCCCGCGGCCGAAAAAGTTTTCCATCCCTGATCAAAACGATCAAGGACTATTTTTTTGCTAGTCATCTTACATTTATTGACAATTTTAATAACTAAGAAACTAACATACACTTATAGAACACACGAAGAAAAAAATGGCGAAAGATCAAAATCAAATGTGTTGGGTTGACGCCTTAGCCATTCAACTAGGGAAAAAAATGTTTCTTTAATTAATAACATATGTTTTATTGGCCTAATTGTCTTTATGATCTACGAATAACAGAAATCTATTGCCTTTAACGTTTTACGAACTATAACTCCTTTAATGTTTGGTAGGAGAGTAATGCCTCCGTCTATCCCTGCTCTAATAGATAAGATAAAAATTATACATTTTTTACAAATTGAAAAATTTCTTGCATAACATGCTAGCGTATTATTAGAAAACTATCAACTTTCCAAAATACCTCTCATAACTTAACTCTAAGCTACTCTATTAGTATTTCCAAACGTTGGATATTTACAAATAAAAAAAAGTCTTTTTCTCCTTTATTTTAGTGAAACTGCAGCGTAAGCAACTAATATGCTGCCCGGTACATTTTTCCTCCTCTACCCTTAAAAGCTAACAAATAAATACCAACTCTTTTGTATAGACTCAAAAGGACATTATCTCACTTTTCATTATTCCCACCCCTTGCTATGTATCTTCAAACAACAAATTTCGACTGCAATTACAGAACAGGCATGATCGTATGATCAGAACAGCAAGAAAGGTACGAAGGAAAGCTGGAGAGGGGATAGAGAGAGAAGGAGAGAGCTTCTAAAGATTCTGGAGCGTTGGTCGCCGACTCCCCTACGCATTCTGATTTTCTTTCTTTTTTTTTTCATTTTCTTGCATTTATTTCTTTTGGAAGCTTACTTCGATTCGTTTTTCTTTTGTTTTCTCTTAATATTGACTTCTGTTTCGTTCGCCGCCATACTTTCATCTTCTATTTATTATTACGATGCTTTCTTCTTTTGCTTCTTCTTCTTTTTCTCCTTCATTTTCCCTTGCAACAATATCTTTGTAGTTTTCTTTTTTTTTACATTTTTTTTTTGTTTCGGAATTAATGAGATTGATAGATTTGATTGCTTGAATACATCTCTTTATTCATGTTATTGGTTAATATGTTCTTTTGAGTTGGTAGAAAAACCGCATGCGGTTTGCATTCGGGCAAAATGTGTTGCAAATAAGGAATTAATGGAGACAGTATTGCACGGAAAACAATTGTAAAATCCCACTCCGCATTTTTTTAATTAGACTCACTCATTTGTTTGCAGTCGTATCAGTGTATTCCTCTTAATATGTATTTTGTTACGTTGGTACATACTACTTTTTGAACACAATATTCTAGGTTTTCTATGAAAAAGAATTTGAAAATTTTAAATTTTAAAATAAAGTTCGTATATGCTATTGTTTGAACACATTATTCAAGTTTATCTAGAACAGCTGTAGCTCAGTCGGCAAAGACAACGCTCTCGTAACGGGAGAGTTGCGGATTCGGATCCCGAACCAGACTGAAATCCACCGTGTGCGTTAAAGATGACTGGGGCACGTACTATATGTTCTTTCACTATGTCCTCCCAGTTCTCAATCAATACCTCTGGTGGTGGTAGGCCAAGCCTATGGGTCTTCTGCTTGGTCCCTGCTTCTAAATTACGAGGACCCACTTGAGCAGAAGTCGAACTTTCACCCTTGTGATGCACTTTAAAAACGAAAGGCGCACCCCTTTGCCTTAATACGAGTAACTTTCGGTTCAATCATGCTTGATTTTACCAGATGGCATAAGACAACAATAGCAATGATTTATCTTACAAGACAGAATTTAAAAATTAAAAATTAAAATATAAATTAAGTATATGCTACTATTTGAACGCAATACTCAAGTATTTTATGAGGAAGGAATTTGAAAATTTAAAATTTGAATTTAAAATTTAAATTTGAATTCAAAATTTAAATTTAAAATTTAAAATTTAAAACAAAGTTGTTATATGCCGCTGTTTAAACACAATATTCTAGTCTATTTTACAAAAAAGAATTTGAAAATTAAAAATTAAAAAATAAAGTTAATACATACCATTATTTTAATACAATATTCTAGTTGTTTTTTACGAGAGAGAATTTTAAAATTAAAAACTTTAATGTGAAGTTTTTATATGTCGCCATTTGAACACAATATTCTAGTTTCTGTTAAGATAAAGAATATAAAAATTAAATTTAACCTGGCAATTTATAGAAATCAGGCTCTTTAAATTTTTTTTGGTTTTTCCTGCAACAAAAATAGTGTAATTTCTGCATCGATATTATTACTATTATTTCCATGCGTGCGCACTTGCTTCTTATAGCATTCGATACTACCAAGGCGCAGATGTATGTAGGTCATATTATTATAGGAGTACCATACAGGCAGCTAATATTACTTCCTAGGACAAGACAAACAAACCTAGGACCTCGTAATTTAGAAGCAAGAACCAAGAAAACCATCAGGCTGGGCTTACCACCTCCAGGGGTATCGTTTGGGAACTTGGAGGAGATTTTGACCAAGAATCCATTCCTTGTGCTCCAACCACCATTGAAGAACACTGTAGATCTTTCGTTGGTTTGTGCCTCTGTAAAAATAATATTACGTTGGCCTAGTGTTTGAGAAAGAAGAAATTAAAGCTGATTAAAAAACACACGGACAAATATATCTTAATTAAATAATTTTATATAATTATATGTCTAAGGAATACAACTGGATTACAACTTATCATTTGTAGATATCGAAGACTCCTCTCGACTCGGCGTCGGCCCTGCAAATACATGGCGTCTCTTTTCCTTCTTCTCGTGTCGCTCCAAAAAATATCTATCCCACAAGCGGCGGTTGCCAGCAGCGTTCCCCCTCTTCTTCCCTCTGGTAACAAACTTGTACTCTAAAAAATCCGACTGCCAGAGCGGAGAAAAAAAAACAGGGGTCCATTCAAGAACGGAAGGGTCAGAATCCAGCCTAACCAATTGGCCCTTCTATTGGTTGGGAGAAGTCCAAAGTTTCTTTCTAGTTATAGCCGGTCCTGTTCAGGTATGTCTTTGATGGTGACTCACGGGAAGAGATAAAAAGAGCTGATTCGAATGTAACTTATTGTTACAGTACTAAAAACTGCAAACTTAATATCTATAAAGACATGACAAGTATACTTATCACAGAAGTAGTAAAATAGCTTACCATGGGCGTTTATTCATCGGGTTTTTAAGTTACTAATATTTAAGTGGGGAGAGCCGATCATATTGGATTCCTCTAGCTCCACGTTAACTTATGAAAGAAATGGTTCTATTTCTAGGCATTTTGAATTTTATGATTTCTTAAAATGCATTTTACCACGTGGTGGAATCGAAAAGTCTCTACTGTAATGTGTAAACCTTTTATTTATTTATTTATCTTCATAAAATGCTATTTTTTAAGTTCAAAGCAGACAAGTTCAAAATGTTTCCTAAAGTCTGAAGTTTCTTTTACTCAAACCGGTCATGTACTGTATGTCTTTGACGATGGCCTTTTTTACCTCTTTACAAGAGGTAAAAAAGGCTGAACCGAATGTAACTTATTGTTACAGCCTCTAACAAGTAATCGTTTAGTTTTGACATCGATACCTTTGCTGACTGAGCTACCACGATTCTTCTAAAGAAATATAAATTAAAGCTATTTCCCACGAAAATCTTTTAAGGTTATTATAGGTTCGATATGAATCCACAACTGTAGTGTACTTATACAATAATTACAATCTACAATCTTATCTCTATTTGGGATAAGGTAAAAATAAAAGAGGAAAACTATAAGTTAAATATAAAAGTTATCAATTCGAAGAATGTGCTACATATGAAAATACAATTAGGGGATTATTTTTAACATGAAATGAATGCTGATACCCTGATTTCATTTGAAAATTAAATCAAGTTTGACTCACTAAAACTTTTTATTTAACATCCTACAAATACGTAGCAATAATTTCTTTTTTTTTTTACCTGAAACTACTAAGAATAGGTTTCGTTTCTTGAATATATTCCTTTATTTTATGTTATTAGTTAATGTGTTCATGTTTCATTGCTAACTGGAGAAACATATGAATGGAAAAATAATTAATAATTTCTTTTGACGAGAAAGGATTCTAATAGTATGACTTCAGTCGAAAATTGTATGGAAGCGAAATATAATGTAGACATCGTGTTTTTTTTTTTTTTTTTTTTTTTAAGACATTAATATCTATGGCCTTCCTCCTTATTTCATATAAATTTTAGACTTTAAATACAACTGTAAATATACGTGTTAAGTCGATGTACTAGTTTAATAAGGGTTTAAGGATTATTTGAGAGTCAAAAATAAGAAAAAGTCAGCATTCATAGCAATTTTTTAGATTATATTTTTGTCTCTTTCATAAAAGGAAATAACTAAATTTCTCTTAAAATTTACAGGATTCATATTTTGATAAAGTGATTTTTAATGACTTGTTTTCCCTCTCTGAATTTAGAATAGAATCATTAAAGAAAGTTTTTCCCTCAAGTTATCAAATAATGTTTACAATCACGATACAAACTCTTTCAAAAACATACAGAGTGCCCATAATTAAACTTCCCTATTTAAAAGTTATCTACAGTAGAATCTATTGTTCAGAAAGTTATGAAATATTATGTTGGACTTAAAAAAGGGATGAGAATTTGTTTGACTGAATAAGGGCCTGTCTCACCAATGTCGTTTAACGTCTAACGGTGATTAATCTCTGTTTAAATGAAAAATTTTGTCCCACCATTGGTTGGAGGCATGGGTTAATCGCGGTTACTCGTTGTACGACTTTGATGAGGATGGCCCTAATAATAATAATAATAATAATAAAAGTTTCAAAATTTAACCAGTAGAGGGCGTCTTTGGATGAATTACACATTTACTCAACATTTACTGTAGTAAAAAAAAAAATTATTGCAACAAGACATGTTCACATGACGGCCATGATTCTCAGCTACCGTTTAAAATCGTAAGATAGCATGTTCTAGAGTTGACCACAGTGTGCACAGGGAAATACTGAGATGTCATCTTGAAATACAATCTTTCAGATCATATATAGTTAGTCCTTGGTTTATTAAGACTGACTTGATGTTTTAATTCCAACTGAATCCTCATCCTTTTTTATGACAAGTTTGGTTTCAAACGTGGAATTTACATAAAAATTTATAATCGGTGACTTGGTAGTACATTATTCTTGTTATTTCTGAACTGTGCTAGATGCTATAACCTACTGTGCTTCATGAATGTATGCTACTTCAGTAATGACGGGTAAGTCTTTCATTTCGTGTTTGTTTGTTGTTGTTATAGAGCAATTTGTGGTAATATCACGAACTACTATAATGCCCATCCCATTCATTTCCATGTTTACAGCAGCCAATAGGTAAACAATAAACTGCCCTTCCGTTTGAAACTAAAGCCAGGATTGTCATAATTTGAGATATTTCCTACTGCGTGAAATCATCTTATTGTTTTAGCTATGCACCATTTTGTTTCATTTAAAGTTATTGATTGTGGAGTGAACTGTCTCGTGGTAAATATTTCAAAGCTTAATCCACAGGAAAGACTGTTTGCAAACTAGGGATCAAGCTCCTCGGAACAATAAAATTGTACTTGATACTTTCTACTTAAAAGTTGATCCAATAATATTTTTAGTACTATCTGGGAGCCGATATTG
Organism: Pardosa pseudoannulata; assembly: GCA_032207245.1. Lineage (NCBI taxonomy): Eukaryota > Metazoa > Arthropoda > Arachnida > Araneae > Lycosidae > Pardosa > Pardosa pseudoannulata. The sequence goes on along the minus strand of CM063504.1, from coordinate 17,238,738 downwards.
TGTTTTAAATACTTTTTTTTCCTTATGTTATAGCAGATAAGCATTAAACTCTTTAATTGAATGTTAAGAATAATGTGACTTTTTTAAATAAAAAAAAATATCTGTATTCGACATTTTGATCAGTCTTCATCACTACTAAAATCACTATTTATCACTGTGTTTCAGATTCAAGTTCACTCCCGGTCAACTTTTATATATTTCTTTTCTTAAAATGATGAAAGGTTTTTTTATTGAAAGATGTCCCTTAGTTATTATACCTTCAAGAAAAGATTTACTTTAAGTGGATACATCAACTATTAAACCTTAAAAATTAACTCGATTTTGTTTTTACATTTTAAAATATCTAGTGACTTTTTAATCATTTAAAACAAACTTAACTGAGATATTAGAATTAGAACCTGTAAAACTGTACAATTTTTGTGTTTAGTATCATAGCTTTTAAGAAACTAAAAAAATACTTTAAATGCAAACTTTAAATTACAGAAAACTGTGTGGGGCAATGGAAGTTGTAAAAACTTGCATTATAAATAAAAACTATTGCACATGTTGATTTAAAACTTTCACAGTAAATACATCATACATCAACAATAAAACTCTACCTACATTTTTTTTTTATTACATCTAGTATTTATAGCATTTGAAATAATGCTTTTATACATTATTTCAGCTCTTTTTCAAAATGTAATTCTCTGGTGAACTATTTTTGAAACTTTTTAAAAATTTAAGTAAGGGGAGAATTATACCTAATATTTATTGCTAACTAAAAAGAGAAAATTATTAGTGCAACTCATTTGTGTTGTTGCTTAAGCCACCGCCCCTTTTTGTACGCCCACTAACGAAATGTTCATCATTGCTAACGATAAATACCTATTAAAGAAAGGCAATAAATCAATAACAACTTTTTAGACTTGTTAAATATTAGTGAAAATATTGAAGTTAACATAATTGATATAATCGATGAAAAGGCAAAGGAAAAAAATTAATTTTAACTTATTTCTTTATACACTTGCAAGTATATTTTAAAGGATTTTTTGTAGTACTTAGTTTTAGTTCTGTTTTATGTAAGTTCAACCCCATAAGTGCGATGTAAAGGTGATAAATAAAGTAATTAATTAAAATAAAATTTCGAGTTCAGGACTTTCTCTGTTTTTTAAAGTTTTTATTGGCTTTATGCTTTATGCTTTAGTTTGTTAAACCCCACCTAAGACAATCTTGGGATCCCATTGTCTGTATCATCCATAATTTCAGAATTATTTCACACACATATATGTGTGTATTCCTATATACATATTAGGTTTCCGATATATATTGTATTAACATTTAATGCTTGAATAAGTCCCAGTCTCACAACTTTACACAATCTCACATATAATAAAATATGTATGTATGTAAGTATATGTACTTCTGCGTATTATGTTTTCATATGCGTTTGAATTATAATAAAAGATAACTATACCTAAGAAGACACATCCCCTTTAAACTTTCAAAAATTCGATTTTTTTTCTATTTTTAAAATTTTAAAATCTTTGGATATTTTTGAATCGTTTAAAATAAGCCCCGTTGAAATATTCGAGTTAGAACCCGTAAAACTGCACAATATTTGCATTTAGTATCATAGCTGTTAGTGAAACTATTAAAACTTTTATTGCATTTTACTGAAAATGGTGTTTTTTCAACTTGAGCGTACTGTAAATAAAAAAATTACAGCCCATATTGATTTCAAATTTTCACAGTAAATACATTATAGACTTACTATGAAATTCTACTAACCTTTTTCGTTTAACCTTGTCATTTAATATTTTTGGTATTTGAAATGAAAATTTTAAACAATATTTTATCTTTTTAAAAAATTTAATTCATTGGTGTATTATTTCAGATATTTTTTAGTAATTTATATAGGTAGAAAATTATACCTAACATTTATTGTTTACAGAAAATCAAAAATTATAAATGAAACTCAATTCCTGTTTTGTGAAAGTTAGCTCGCATTATGTCATAAAAATTTTAAAACTTTAAAACAAGCTGTCATTTTTTACTTTATATTCTAGAAAAAAGTGAGTGATAGGAAACCTGCCAAAACATTTCTCCTGTGGTGAAGACCTACGGTACATAGTGACTATGGTATATATGGAACACTTCCCTTCATGCTATGAGTAATCGGAGGTAATGTCCAGAACCGTAACTAGGTCCTTTAGCGCCCGTGGCAAAAAACTGGTGTGCGCCCCTACTACCCAATATAGTGAGAAAATATGTAAACATAATTTTTTTTATCATATATTCAGAATAAACTCGCAAAATATTTTATTAATTCTTAAAATGTTCCTAATACATAAATTTTAAATTTTTCTTCTATTTTTACCTTATTAATACTTAAAAAATATTTTTTAACTCTTTGTAGATATTATTTTGCTAATAAATTGAATATTTTTTATTTTAACGTTGAATTTCCATAGAAAATTGGTGAATTTCTAAATTTAAATTTAGTTTTAATAACTTTAAAATTTAAAACGAATACCCGGATTTGTATTAAGGCATATTATGAGTGTTTGGTAAACATTTTGTAAGAATGTATAACAAGTTTAGTTTCTAGAAGTATTTTAGGAAATATGAAAATTCATTTTAAAAAATCATTTATAAACACATTGTATTTTATAATAAAAAAATATTTCAACTTTTCCTTATTTCTACTAGGGGCGAATATTTCTCTTTCAGGCCCCATTTTCTTCATGGTGCGGCGCCCCAAGACTTATGCGCCCTTGGAAGATGCCACTTATCCCATGTCCTAGTTACGGCCCTGGTAATGTCACTTTCGTCTGTGGCCTTAAGCCATATGTGCCACCCAGATGGTGATAAATGAATGACAACTTCAAGGGCGTACCTTCTTTAGGTATGTACGGGTTTCATGCGCCCAAGGTGCCCATCTTTTGTCTTCTTCCTTCTTAGTAGTCGAGAGCTTACCTACATGGTTTTTTTTGGTTTTGGTTTTGGAGCGCTACGGTCTACTTTTTGCCACACGAGGACTAATGAGACCGAGGCCTACTGTTTAAAGCTACTAACATCCATGCCATACTGGGATTCGAACCCACGAACTCCGGTTCCGAAGGCGAGCACTCTAACTATTCGGCCATCGTTCGGCTTACCTATATGGAATTTGCTCTTTACAGGGTTGGACAAAAACAAAATCGGGCCATGACAAACCTCTCGTATGTTGACATCAGTTTAGATAACCAGTTTAGATTGCTATTGTGATGTTCTAGTTATCAGTTATAAAGTAACCATATTGCTCCGGCTGGGTCGGGTAACAAATTTTCTTACTATGAGCAATCAAAACTGTAATTAGTGATTGGTTGGTTGGAAGAGAGTATCCTACTGAATACAGACTAATAAACAACACACTGCCCATCCGGCAATTGCTCGACCATAATGAGATCCGAAATCCAACGACTGAAACGTCCTCTGACCTCTTCGAGTTCCCATTCCAATGGGGAGAACTGAACCCACAGCCTCCAGATACAAATAGTAGTGTCCTAGTTATTCGGACAACATAAGAGGCAGCGTAGTAACAATAAATTCCCTATCTCCTTTCTAATAATGAGCTAGCTCTTCGGTACCTTAGTTCATGGGTTCAAATCCCATTGCTGGTGAGGATATTCCAAGTCGTTCGGAATTGTCTTTAAACAGTAGGTCTTGGTGTCATTAACCTTCGTGTAGCAAAAAAGTAGACCGTAGCACTCCAGACCACCTATCATGTGCTAACTATTAATTTAGTATCTGTGCTAAAGTTAATTCCTGGGAACTCCTTTCTCTTGTCCCGGGAGTAGCCAGGATCAAGGATCACTCAGCAAAATTTGACATTGCCCAATGTTCATCATAGTGGGTGGATCTCCATTCGCACCCGTTTAAGGGAAAGTATCGCCTCCCTGGAGGTGTTGAGGGGAGAACTTGCATTAAGTTTACATGAGGATAAATATATGTTTGCTCGATTAATTTGGCAACAACTAGGCATTGAGCTTACAATCTGAATACCAGGAAATCATGGGTTTTTGATAATATTTAATTTACCATAATTTGTAATAAACCAGATGTTATATGATCATTTCAGGCAAGTAAAATATGTATATTCAGTATCTTTTCCGAGGATGATACTGAATATAAATATCTACCTGTATGAAAAATCTATCATTTTGATTGAAAATAAGTTTGATTATGTGTACGTGAATATTTGTATGTATGTATATATATTCTTATTGTAAAGTGATATATTTGTAATTAGAAAAGATGATATTGCCAATTATATAAAAATATCATTGAAACTTGTATATACTCTCCTTAAAATTAATATTATATTTTCATTTCAATTTACGTGAAATTAAGGCATACTCTTTTGTAACATTTATTGATTAGTTTTACGGGCTTTAAAAATAAGCATCTTATTGTTAAAGAAAACGAAGTCGGATGAAAAAAATGGGGAGACTACGTTAAGACTACTTTTTTGTTTTTATTAAAGTAAGCTCTTATATCGATGATCTTCTCCGCATCAATATAAGTCAATATGTGAGAGACTTTTGCTTTTCTTAGTATTTTTAAAGGAAAATATGCATGTTTAAATATATAATAGTAGATATATAAATCGAAGAGACTTATTTAATTATCTTTACTAAAAAGCGTTTTTATTTAAGTAATATATAAAATGTGAATACAGTTTTACTTATTTCTAAAGAGAGTTTATTATGTATATCTCAGATGCCTCTCAAAATACTTTACTTTATGTAAGTTTTAATTTAAATAATTTTTTGCTTAAAAGAAATCTAATATAAAAATATCGAATAATTAGAAGATGTCAAAAATGAAAATATTTAAAGTTTCATTCATATTTCACAAAGGAAAACTTAATGTCATAATGATTGCTATATCTTAGTTGGTTTTTGTCTCAGTATTTAAAATGAAAATGTAAGATCATTTTTAACTGTTTTGCTATCAATCATAATTTTACTGTGAATCTTTTAAACATAGTTTTTAGATAATGTGATTTGTTTTATAATACTCTTATTAGTTTTTGTATCAATACTTTAAAAGAAAATGTCATATTATTTTGAATTTTTCCATTATCAAACGTAATGTCAGGTGTAAATCTTATGAACATGATTTTTTAGATAATGTAAACTGATAACTGGATTTAAAAAATTGTTGCAATTATCTGATTTATAATGTTATCATTAGTTTTCGTATTAATATTTAAAAGAAAATGTCAGATTATTTTCAGATTTTCCAATATCAATCATAATTTTATGTAAATATTTTAGACATAGTGTTCAAATAAAGTAAACTGCTTTATAATGTTACCCTAAGTTTTATAAATAAATATTCTAAAGCAAAATGTCAGATTAAATTATGTTTGATAATTGAAAATATGTATATAAAGTGTAAATCTTTCGGATATAGTTTTAAATAATGTTAAATTGCATTGTAATGTTATCACTAATTTTTGTATTAATATTTAAAAAGAAAATGTCAGGTTATTTTTAGATTTTCAATTATCAAAAGTAGTTTTAACTTTAAATTTTACGAACACAGTTTAAATAAAGTAAACTTGCATTGCAATCTTATCCTTATTTTTTGTATTAACATTTTCTAAATAAAGTTGGATTATTTTCAATTTTTCCTCTATCAAGCATAACTTTAACTGTAAATCTTTTGGATTTCGTTTTTAGACTTAGTTTAACTTGCATTGTAATAAGCTTTTTTATCAATATTTTTAAAATAAAGTTCGATTATTTTCAAATTTTCGACTATCAAACATAATTTTAACTGTAAATCTTTCAAACATTGTTTTCAAATAATGTAAACTTGCATTGTAATATTATTATATATGCTTGTATTACTGTTTTTAAAATAAAGTTTTAAAAAAAATTCCACTATAAAACACAATTTTAACTGTAAATATTTTAACACTGTTTCAAATAATGTAAATTTGCACTGTAATGTTTTCCTTAGTTTGTTTTAACATTTTTAAAAGAAAGTTGGGTTATTTTCAAATTTTCCATTTTCAAACACGGTTTTAACTGTAAATCTTCAAAACATCGTTTTTAAATAATGTAAATTGCTTTATAATGTTATCATTAGCTATTATATTAATATTTTTAAAGTAAAGTTGGATTATTTTTAAATTTCCACTGTAAAATGTAGTTTTAACTGTAAATCCTTCAAACATTGTTTTAAGACAATGTAAACTGCTTTATATTATCATCATTAGCTATTGTATTAATATTTTTAAAATAAAGTTGGATTATTTTCAAATTTTTCATTATCAAAGGTAATTTTAACTGTAAATCTTTCAAACATTGTTTTCAAATAATGTAAACTTGAACTGTAATATTATCAAATATGTTTGTACTACTGTTTTTAAAATAATGTTTTAAATTTAAAATTTAAAACATTATTTTACAATAATAAACAATAAATTTTTCACTACAAAATACAATTTTAACTGTAAATGCTTTAGCATTGTTTTAAATAATGTAAATTTGCACTGTAATGTTTTCATTAGTTTATTTTAATATTAAGAAAGTTGGATTATTTTCAAATTTCTATTTTCAAACATGGTTTTAACCGTAAATCTTCAGAACATCGTTTTTAAGTAATGTAAACTCCTTTATGATGTTATCATTAGTTTTTGTATTAATATTAAATGAAATGAATTTGGATTATTTTTAAATTTCCACTATCATAGTTTTAAATATAAATATTGAGAACATCGTTTTTAAATAATGTAAACTGCTTTATTATATTATCATTAGTTTTTGTATTAATATTAAAAAAATGAAGTCGTATTATTTTCAAATTTCCACTATCAAAAATAGTTTTAACTGTAAATCTTCAGAACATCGTTTTTAACTAATGCAAACTGCTTTATGATGTTATCATTAGTTTTTGTATTTAATATTAAAAAATTGAAGTTAGATTATTTTCAAATTTCCACTATCATAGTTTTAACTGTAAATCTTCAGAACAAAGTTTTAAGACGATGTAAACTGCTTTATAATATTATCATTAGCTATTGTATTAATATTTTTAAGATAAAGGTGAATTATTTTCAAATTTTCCATTATCAAACACAATTTTAACTGCAAAAGTTTCAAATATTGTTTTCAAATAATATAAACTTGAATTGTAATATTATCATATATGCTTGTAGTACTGTTTTAAAATAAAGTTTTCAAAGTTTTAAAATAAATTTTCCACTATAAAATATTATTTTAACTGTAAATGTTTTAGCATTGTTTTAAATAATGTAAATTTGCACTGTAATGTTTTCATTAGTTTGTTTTAATATTTTTGAGAAAGTTGGATTATTTTCAATTTTTTCATTTTCAAACATAGTTTTAACTGTAAATCTTCAGAACATCGTTTTTAAATAATGTAAACTGCTTTATGATGTAATCATTAGTTTTTGTATTAATATAAAATAAAATGAAGTTGGATTATTTTCAAATTTCCACTATCATAGTTTTAAATGTAAATCTTCAAAACATCGTTTTTAAATAATGTAAACTGCTTTATGATGTTAGCATTAGTTTTTGTATTTAATATTAAAAAAATGAAGTTGGATTATTTTCAAATTTTCCCTATCAAACATAGTTTTAACTGTAAATCTTCAGATCATCGTTTTTAAATAATGTAGACTGCTTTATAATGTTATCATTAGTTATTGCATTAATATTTTAAAAATAAAGTTAGATTATTTTCAAATTTCCGCTATCAAATATAGTTTTAACTGTAAATCTTTCAAACATAGTTTTAAGACAATGTAAACTGCTTTATATTATCATCATTAGCTATTGTATTAATATTTTTAAAATAAAGTTGGTTTATTTTCAAATTTTTCATTATCAAGCATAATTTTAACTGTAAATCTTCCGGACGTAATTTTTAAATAATGTAAACTGCTTTATGAGGCTATCATTAGTGTTTGTATTAATATTAAATAAAATGAAGTTGTATTACTTTCAAATTTCCACTAACATAGTTTTAACTTAAAATCTCCAGAACATCGTTTTTAAATAATGTAAACTGCTTTATGATGTTATCATTAGTTTTTGTATTAATATTAAATAAAATGAAGTTGGATTATTTTCAAATTTCCACTATCATAGTTTTAACTGTAAATCTTTCGAACAAAGTTTTTAAAACAATGTAAACTGCTTTATAATATTATCATTAGCTATTGTATTAATATTTTTAAAATAAAGTTAGATTATTTTCAAATTTTCGACTATCAAATATACTTTTAACTCTAAAACTTTCAAGCATAGTTTTCAAATAATGTAAACTTGAATTGTAATATTATCATATATATTTGTATTACTGCTTTTAAAATAAAGTTTTAAAATAAATTTTCCACTATAAAATACAATTTTAACTTAAAATGTTTTAGCATTATTTTAAATAATCTAGATTTGCACTGTAATATTTTCATTAGTTTGTTTTAATATTTTTAAGAAATTTGGGTTATTTTCAAATTTTTACTATCAAACCTATGTTTTAACTGTAAGTGTTCAAAACATCGTTTTTAAATAATGTAAACTGTTTTATGATGTTATCATTAGTTTTTGTATTAATATTAAATTAAATGAATTTGGATTATTTTAAAATTTCCATTATCATAGTTTTAACTATAAATATTCAGAACATCGTTTTTAAATAATGTAAACTGTTTTATTATATTATCATTAGTTTTTGTATTAATATTAAAAAAAATGAAGTTTGATTATTTTCAAATTTCCACTATCATATTTTTAACTGTAAATCTTCCGAACATCATTTTTAAATAATGTAAACTGCTTTATGATGTTATTATAATTTTTTGTATTAATATTTAAAAAAATGAAGTTGGATTATTTTCAAATTTCCACTATCAAACATGGTTTTAAATGTAAATCTTCAGAACATCGTTTTTAAATAATGTAAACTGCTTTATATTATTATCATTAGCTATTATATTAATATTTTAAAAATAAAGTTGGATTATTTTCAATTCTTTCATTATGAAACATAATTTTAGCAGTAAATCTTCCGGACGTAGTTTTTAAATAATGTAAACTGTATATAATATTAAATGTATTTATTAAAAATATGCCAGTTGAAGCCAATCCTGTCAAAAGGCTTACTTTTCTACTGTTACTTCAATCATGTAGCTTGTTTAAAATCCATTAAGTCCTACCCTGTAATGTGCAAAAGGTGTTGTAGATTACAAAATAATGAGACAGAGAATTTAGTATTGTTGTACACATTTTTTATTGGCGTTAACACAAAGGTAAGATACCACGACAAGTACTAAACACTGGGAATAAGAGGCCTGGACACAAGAGACAGACAAGTAATGCTTTGACTTCAGTTTTCACTGCTAAAGGACATTGCTAAAAAGATATTTACCTCAAACCATCCAATTGACATCAATTTGTCGCAGTGGAACACAACGAGTCAGTTGATGCTACAAAAATTGATTGGATTCTGTTTGATTTCAAATTTTTTTTTTCATCTTTGATCATCGACTTAATTATTTAAAAAACCTCAACTTACAAAGAACATGATAGATACATAATAGCATTGATGTTTGTAACAACATAAGCACATTTTTTCCCAGACCATTACAACACAGTCATCTAAAAAATTCGTAACAGAACGCTATATATATTTATATAATATATATTATTTATATATCTTCAAAGCAATTGCAATGTGAAGAAAAAACTAGCATTTTGATTGTTTTCTTTGAAAACTTCCGCCTTACAAAAAATATTTCAAATTAGCAGAAGCATTTATAAAGGTACAGCAACAGTTTATATAAAACCGCACACACACACATCTTTTCAGCAAACGCAAAAAATGTGTATTTTCTCTTTTTTTTTTTTACTATTTTTCTTCTTTAGTATCGTCAATACATAATACAAGGATGGGTGACGACATTTATGTATTCATATTCATAATAATAATAATGATAATATTAATACAAATAAAACATAATAAGAATGAACAAGTTCCCTAGTTAGACATAACACTTAAATATTGATGCAACCTTCAAAGCCTTGGCACTTCAGCTGCCTCTACGTGCAGATACAATTATTTACAGTTTTAAAAGGCCCGAAGGTTGCCGTACATAAGGCTCACTCGATAGCACGTAAAAATAGGCTCACGAACAGTTGGCAACAGTCAATGAAATACCTAATCAATGTGCAGAAAGTTAGGCCAATATCTATGTGAGCAATAGGCCTAATGTTTGAAGATTAAAATAAAATTTCGTCTAGAATATTTCAGAAAAAATTTAGGAAGCCCTTTAAATTTATCTTAAAATTACAACAATTTTTGTAGAAAATTTTTTAGAATTCAAAAGTATCTGAAAACCATACAATAATTGAAATATTTAAATAGAAATAAAATGAATTTGTAGTGATTAGAAATATTTTAACACCATCAAAATTGTTAGAAAAATAGTTCGCAATGAAAGAGCTCTATTTACGACTGGATTTCGTTTTAAATAGAATTCCCTGGAACTCTAATAGAATGTAAGTTAGTTACAAAACATTTTTTTAAAAAATCTCATATATTTCCTTTTTGTTCATTGTATTTCAATTGAAGTTCAATTTCTTTTTAAATTTCCAGCAATGATAAACAAACTCAGAATATTCTATGACGATGAATTAAATTTTAGGGCAGTTCGTGAGCCCATTTCTGGTATGTGCCCATTAAAATCTCTGCCGAAATTGTGAGAAATTTTTGGAGGTAGGAAAAATTATGCTAGACTGCCGGCGGCGTGCTAGACTTCAGTATGTATCACTTTCCACTCTACAGTAGAAAAAAATCAAAATATTATAGTCACTCCGCCCGCAGTATTGAGTGTTATTTTGGTGTATCCAGTACAAAATACTTCTCAAGAATGTACAGTATAATTTTGTTAGGGTATACACAGTATACAAAACAGTGAGCGTTTGGTTAATTTCCCTAAATTCACCAATCCGTGCGAACTAAAAAAATTCAATGTCGAAAACGGTGTATGTCTCCACACAGTACATCTACCCTAGTTTTGATTAGTATAGTACAAAAATAGCTCCATTTTCACGGGTGAGATGTACTGTGTTTTCAGTTTACACCGTTCGTACTTTGAATGAGCATTTATCTAATTTTTTTTAAATGGCAGAATCCCTTGATCACAATTTGTTGTATTATCACGATCATTGTGTTTTTCCTTTAGTAATTATTTGTTTCATACGTTGGAAAAGGATACAAAGTAAAGTTCCTCGACACTCTGCAAGGATTGGTGAATTTAAGTATACATGAAACGCCAGGTGAAATACAAATTAATCACGAAACACAAAACTGAGATCACTTCTTGGGTAGAACATGCAGCGCAGAGAACAACAGTATTATCACTCAGAGGGGGAAACCCCATTCAGGGTCTATTTAATATAGATGGCGCTGTATGCTTTACTGGAAGCGTTTTAGAATTCGTCCACCATATTGGAATCTGCACTATTCCCACAACACATGAGTGTGTAATCTAAACGTTCTAGGACGTAAATATTTTTCGGCGAGGCTTATATTCGTTTAAATCCGTAGAAGTAAATAGAAATTTAAAACGACTGCATGGCCGATTCTGTTCTTAGTCCCTTTTTAACCCCCACTGACCCCCTGAAACAACAATTTACAAGATGAGGCAAAGACGGGGGCCAAGTGAAAGGTAATATAGACGCCAAATTCTGTACAGTATTTACATAGAAAGACTAAGAACACAGTGGCCATCATGCTATTGGATGAGAGAAAGAAGTATTTAACTACTGGTCAGGGTAAGGTACAGTATCAACAAACTCTAAGTTGCACCGCAGATAATTCTCATTTATTTCAGCCAAATTTTAGACAAAACTCTTTCCCATGCTTTTCATCTTTGCGAAACATCTAACCTTCCATTAAGGGTATATACTTATTCAAACATTGCCTATTCCTATAAAAGTAAATTTAAGGCAGAAAATGAATTTAATTATGGAATATTTTTTTTCTTAAACGATATTTTCAATATTAATAAAATTGCTAAATAAAGTTAATTATGGGATAATATTCTTTCTTTAGTTTTTTTTAATATTAACAAAATTAAATTAACAAGAAAGAGAATTTTAATTTTATTTCACATTTTACAGAAAAGTATCTACCTAGAATAACAATAAAAAATAATATAAAGATAACGTTATTCAATAACTATAAATGTAGAATAATTTGATTGCCTGATTAACCATTTACATGCCGAACTGTAAAAATGAATAATAGTAATAATTTAATTTTTTTAAATTATAATACTTTAATTTTTTATTCATAGTGAAATTTTAAATTTTTTAAAAAAGAAAATTTTAATCTATATTTCTTAGTATGTTCCACTTTTATAACAATTGAGTTTTACTAAATAAAAGTTATTTTTAACTAAATGAATTTCTCCAGTAATTTTCCTCAGGAAAATTCCATGAATATGATTAAAAAAAATAGCCGCATTTTTTACAATATCGAATTTTTGGCAAATCTTAATATAAAATATCTAAACAATTTCTTTTTAAGTCTATTTGAATATTATTAAAATAGATAAAATTTAATTTAAAAATTACTTCAAACTATCATTATTGCACGATGATAGCTTAGAATTTAGCTTTTAGTGTTTTTCGACAATACTTCTATATGAAATTCTTAGTAAGATATTGTATTCCAATTTTAGAACATAGGAAGCTAAACTGTTAACGATGTAGCAAATGTATGAATGGTATTTGAATCTAAATAACACAAAGAAAATAATCATTAGTAAGGTATCCCGTTTTGGAATATTTGAAGGTAAACGGTTAATGCTGTAGCAAATGCTATGATGGTATTTGAATCTAAATAATGCAAAGTAAGTAATATTTTAGAAGATATTGTGTTCCAATTCTGGAACATCGGCATGTAAATGGCTATTGTTGTAACAAATGGATGAATGGTATTTTGAATCTAAATAGCGCAAAGAAAATGAAATTTTTAAAAAACGTAAAACGTAAAAAAGATATATTTCAAGCACAGGGAAGAGGTTTCTTTGAATATCTCAAATTATTCTCTTGATGAAATTTGGAACCGTTAATTCGCACAGACAAAATTTTCTCGATATCACACATAACATGCAGTACTGACAGACGCTTACGAATCTCAACTAGAGAACTTGCCGAGCAATTCCTTTCCGATTAATCGACACTTGAATCCCCCGTGTCTAGCTGCGACAAATTAAAAACGCATTAATTAAATTAAAAGGTAATAGGCAAACAGCACTCGAGAACTCATCGGAAGAATGATACCTGACATCTTTAATTTTATTAAGCGAATTACTTATTCAGCTCTAATTAAAGAAACGAAGTTGCGACGCACTGTTTAATTCTATATTATCTAAAATTATGTGAAATAATCCTTAAACTCGCTTTATTGGGATGCATTTAGCTGCTACGAGTAAAACTACCCATCTGAAAATCAATAATTAGTTTATTTGATTAAGGGGGCACAGTAACTTTTGAGTTGTAAAGTTTTCACTGCAACAGTCTATTTTTTGAATAAAAATTTTCGACGGTTATTGATAAGTGTCCAACTTTATTTAAAAAAATTTAGTTTTATTATATGATATACCTTTTCAAAAAAATATCAAATTACACAACAAGTGTAAAAAATTTGATATCCCGTTGCTGGCAAACTAACTTTTGAAACGTGTAAATAAGAAACTAATTTTTTATGTGAAACAGAAGCAAATTAATTATTTTTATTTTGTGAACCTTAATTATAGTAACATGAACAATATATTTAGATTTATATCAAGGTAAAGAGTAATTTTTTTAAATTGCAATTTCTTAATATTTTTAAAAATTTTTAGCTTTTAAAGTATTAGATATTTTTCAAGATTTAAGTTTACAGAAGGAAGATATTTAGATGCCATTTTATGTAAAAATTTAGTTTCTTATATACATATTTCTAGAGTTATCTTGTGGGTAAGTAAATTTCATTTTTAATGTAGTGTATATGTTTTGTATATTCTTTGAATATATTACGTATATTCTATGGTATATATGCAAGTAAGTTATCTTGCGGGTAAGGAACTTTAATTTTTTTTATTTTATGTCTATTTTTTGTATATTCTTTTAATTATATTACTTGAAATGTAAAAATAAATATTTTTTAATGTTGAAGAGTTATTAAAGAGCTAAAGAACTCAGTGTTCATTGTAAAAGAGTTAAAACTATTTATTTTATAGAGAATCGATAAAAGAAAGCTGATATATTAAAGATTTTAAGTTTCAAAAGGTACTGCATCCCCCTAGCCTTGAATTAAACCCATTAAAATTTTATAAAAATAAAAATTTGCATCTTTCCTTTATTTCATTTTTTGTTGTATCTATGTTATTTTATTAAAATATTTCAAAAGGAATTCACGCAAAAGGTTTAAAAATTATTACAAAAAATTGTAAAAATTAAATTTGATCTTTACAACATAAAATTCGCTAAAGTAAAATAAAATATTATTAGAATAAATTGTAAAGTTATTAAAATATTTCGATGGGAAATGACGTGAAGCACTTAAAAATTTTTCTAATGAATCAAATTGAAACGTTTCTCAGTAATATTTAACCTAATATGAAAAACTCAGATAAATTTTAATGAAAACATAAATTTGTAAAATTCAAAACATTTTTTAAAATAAATAAAAACATCCTCAAAAAATATTATAGATGAAAAATAAGTAAAAGTTTGAGTAATTAAACCACTTGATTAACACAACTAGCATTTTAAGTAATACTAAACAGAAAGTTTTATGGGATTAGAGCATGAAAATACTTAAAAAGAGAAATAAACGATATATTTAATAAAGAGTTGAAAATTTTAGAAATTTTGTTCAGTACCTGAAACAGTCAAGAGAATCTTATTTTTCTTAGAAACACATTTTGACTGAACCATGATTTTAACAGAAAAAATTATAAGCCCTAATGAATAATTTAGACTATGGAAACTAAATTTTTTTAAAGTGAGACTATTCATTATATACTGTCGTTTTAATTTAAGTTATGCATTTTATTTGTTATATTTAATACTAGAATTTTGAGTAAGGTTATTTTTTAGAGAAAATAGTGTTATTGGCCCTTTTGTTTTTCAGTATATAATAGAATTTAAAGCTTAGTTTCCGCTATGATAGAAATATTTAAGTTTTAATATAGATTTAATGTCGGATATTTTCAGAAATAACTGACGCCTTTAAAAAAATATTTATATAGATTTTTAGAACTAATAAAACTAATAAAAATAACAAGATAATTTTAGCTCTTTTGATGTAATATATATTAGAAACGACGGACTTAATAAAAGTATAAGTAGCTAGACAAAGGGAATACGTATCCGATAGTAAAAATAAGAAATAAATAGGTCTAGAAATTGCTCGAATGAACGTGATCCCGTGAAACTGGAATATTCACCTTTTATATAATATGTATAATATGTACGTCATATATATAAGGACATGATGAAGTTTATTAGTATAAATGCAACACAGAATTAAAAAATTCCTTTTTTTTTTCACCTTCCCCACAGTTGTGGCCCCTAGCCGCTTGGCGACTCAACGGCAGTCACTTATCACCCGTAGGAACAAAGAGAGCGAGTAGTTCCTCAAATGTGACCACAGTTTGGCGATCGCCAAGTTCGAGGAACCACACACCTATAAATAACCTTGTGAGCGAGGTTGAGACAGTTCTGGAGAGGAGGAAGAAAGGGATATTTAGAGGTTGAAAGAGAAATCACTAAATTCAGATTCGGAATCGCTGCGGAGACATGCAGATTGAAGTGTTGAAAGGATTAAATGAAATTCAAATGTTAAAAGCTCCTTTAAAACCACATAAAACGTCTGTTTTAAACCAAGGGAAACCATAACGGTATGATAAATTTGGGTTAAATATTACAATGGAAATTTTGAGCAGAACAATCGCTTATACATAGTGCTGAAGAGATATAAATTATCTAGAGTATTGAATTTAATAGTATCCTCTGTCTCAAATCAAATTAATTGTATAAAATCACTAATTCAGATCCTGGATTTTCCTTTTTAGTAAATGAGTAGTTAATGCACAAATTTGCAAAATAATAATCTGCAAATAAACAGAATGCTTTCACAAGCTTTGAAAAAACAAAACGCATTCTTTTAATTGCATATAAAAATGGATTATTTAATGATTGAATTATTAGTATTTAAACTTAAATGCTTAATTGTATGCTTTATAACTACTTCATATCTTATAAGACTTATAAATTATTCTTTTTTTTTAATTTACACAAATGTAAAATTTCTGTCCGAACAGAAATAAGTAATTATGAATTATTTATAACTACAGCAAAACATAAAAAATTTCTAGGATCTAAGTAGAGCTTGATAGTAGAACATAGAACACTGCATATTTTATGCTACATAATTAAATGAAATGGTTAAACCTTAATTTGGCTAAGTCTGCTACACCGGACATGTATATTTATAATTACTATATAACATAATTGTCAGTGTTCGCCACAGCGGACATTACTTATCTCAAAAATGGAAAATGATGTATTTTTTTTATTTTATTTTACAGAGATCCTAATGTCTATACAGACATGGGAAAATAATAGAAATTAAAATTAAAAAATATTTGAAAAAACATCTTGTCAAATTAAGGGTTAATTAGTAGTTATTTGCTCTAATAATGCATCAATATATTTAGAAATTAACTGTACATCATATGAAAACCTGCAATTTCCTAAAATAATCGACTCAACTTGGAGCTGCTTTTCAAAAGTTCAATCAACTACCTACAAAAACGAGAATTTCATAACTTAAAAATACGAATTAATAATGTTTCTAGTACTCAAAATTATACCTTTCTTTGGAAGCTACTTTATAACAATTAGAAAAATTTAGCGTTATCAAGTGAAAGCGAATTGATCTCAGTTAAAATTTAATTATTTTTTAAATTTTCGTGTTTTTATGTGTTTAATAAAAATAAGAAAATAATAATAATTCCACAAAATCCAGTATAAATGATTTTGATTAAAATGTTTCAGTTCAATTCGGTAAAGAGACTACATCTTTTAAACGAAAATTAAGCATGTTTTTTTCGTTAACTTACCGTTATTTCTTCCAAAGAAAGTGTTGAAATGTTAATCGAAGGTAATAAAAAAAAATTAAGAGCTGTTTGTAATTTGAAGCACTTCAATCTCGTATATCCTCGCATAGATTCAAACAAATACAGAAAATAAAAGATAGTGATAGAGAGAGATAGAATGGAAAATATTTTGTGGGGCTTGCCTCTTAGGGGGAGAGGGGTTGAAATATCACATCTGTTGGGAGCAACCCCCCGCGAGGACCCACTCACTATTTAATATAACAATTCTTTTTTTACTGACGGACCGAAAATTTATGAAAGCAAAGAAATATTATACTTTGTTCTGCTTTATATATGGTGTTTTTTAGCTTTTGACGTAAAATGACTTAATGAATATGGTAATAGATATTAATTCCTATATCGCCTGATAATGATTCTAATACTGATATTATGCAACTTGTTACAAGGAGTTTAGTCTATTATCCATTAAATTGTATAAATTAAGTGTAATATAAACAGTAAACTATTTTTAGGCAATTTAATTAAACAGTTTTCTTTTACTCGTTTAATTTTTTAATATTTAAGATTTATGTTCACATAACACAATATTATCTATTTTATGCAATTTACTTAAATACTATTTTTATAACAGCAAAAAAAATATCTGAAACGAAAAAAAGCAAAATCAAACTATGTAATCTAGCATAAAAGTAAAATCAAACATAAAATTTTTCATAAATTTATTTTCGGTCCACCAGTATCAAAGATAAGTTGAAGGCATAAATTCGGGCCATTTCAACACATTCACATAAAACAAGAAAACCCTGAGATTTTTTTTTCAATTTTTTTTTTTGCATTTTTTCGTTAACTTTTTAATTATTATACATCTTATACCTTCGCCTTCTACTTGTTTTAAACAGTCCTTTTAAAATATGGACCATCGACATTATAAATAGAAATGAAAAAGCGAGAAAAAAAACTATAGTACTAAGAATGCACATGACAATGGCTTGGAATAAATACAGGAATTTCACGCCTTTTAAGAAGAATGAAATGTTGCATTCATATCTACAGTGTATCAGAGTATCGCAGTAAAGCTTAGGGAGAACAAAGACACAATATTTTACAAAAATGGAATGATAAATTAGTCAGTCACAGAATGTAAAATTTTTCAACTGCATACTTACATATATAATGGCATCACCTCGATAAAACTGAAATACTTAGTTTGCATGCATGCAGAAAACATTTTCCAGTCTAAATTGAAAACTCTAAAATATATAAAATACAGTTACATTCCCGTGAATAATTACAGATAGATAAACTGATTAGTTTAAAAAACTACTTATATTATGCACACAAAAAAATAATTCATATGGGAAAATTACATTAAATCTGAAAAAAAATTGAACTAAAATCACATAACATATTTTAAATAAAAAATTAACCTTCATTTTTTTTCAAATGTTTGCATAGTGGTAAATACTGTTCGATATGTTAAAAATACATTTCAAATAATCATGAACATTTTTTAAACTAACTTAAAATATAACATAAAAAATCATCAAGCAGGTTCTCAAATAAGTATATACAATTCTAACAAAATAATATGGCTTCATACACAAGCTAAATAAATGTAAGTAAATAGTATATCTCAATTACAATACATATATTTTCAAAATAATACCAAAAATATATAAACAGGGGGAAAAGAAATTTTCATATCTGTTTATACTCAAGCTTTTGCGGAATCTCTGTAAGATATTTATAAAATAGACAGTTAATAAAAAATAACTAGATTTTACAAGAAATTTTTATGACTGCAATACTTAAATTTGAGAACTCTATACATAAAAAACACCAAGATCTCGAGGTAGTAAGGTATGACATATCACATTCAGTAAAGTAAAATTTCAAGTTCAAAAATAGCAAAGTGAAATCACATAACCAATAACAACAAATAGAAATTTCTATACTTAAATACCAATCAAGATATATATCAATAAAAAGGGAAGAGTGTCACTAATAAATATTATACAATGTATTAGATGTGAAGTATTTCAATAAGTACATTTCAGAATACTGTGTTAAAGTCAATACAACAAATGAAATCAATCTCAACAACAATTTGTACGTTGATTTAGAATTAGGGGCACGTAAGAGATGCTTTAAAGTTTACTCTGATAATTATCAATATGAACTACAACAATTTTGCTACATCGTGTCGTAGATAATGTGGAGGGAAGGTCCTACTTTATGTACAAAATAACTAATATAGCTTGAACTGTAAACATTTATTCCGGCATTACCTGTTAAAATATATAACAGTCTGTAGTATATGCATATCAATGCATACACTAATATGCACTGATATGTATTTATAGATATTTTGGAAGCAATTTAAATTAAACAATTAAGATATATTTAAAGACTCATTTTCAATATAAAAATTTCAATAAATTAAACTTATAATTAACTGCCATCGTAACTGCATTGAAAAGCATACTGCAGCATAGTCTCATTAAAAATTTAGATATATAGTA
>CM063504.1:17166534-17214034 GCA_032207245.1 Pardosa pseudoannulata | reverse complement strand
TACGAAAAAGTTCATTTTAAGAAACGAAAAGTATGCAGCACAAGATAGAGTAAATAAGACGTCCAAACCATTGTAAATGAGTATTGAGTAATGGATATTTTAATTGTTAAGCCCAGGGAAATCTCTTTGCCCAATAAAATAAATAGCAAAGTTAGGAGATTATATTAAATGGGTCCCTGTGGATTAAGCCTAACGCGTGAGGCGGATTAAATCGAAATAACCATCTTTTTGGTACCATTACATAAATATATACCTAGATGGGAGAGTAATTACAACAATTCATCTACGTATATTATTAGTATATGAATATGTGTGTATATATATATATATATATATATATATATATATATGTGTGTGTGTGTGTGTGTGTATACCTATATATAAAACTATGTGGTGTACGTATGATATATATTTAACCGAATGCATGCATGCATCCAAACATACACATGGATACATACACATCTATAAATATACATCCATACACACACTCACATATATATGTACATATAAGTACACACACACACACACATATATATTTAATTATATAAAATGTATGTTGTATTATAGTGTATATGTATAATATAATACATAGATATATGTAAGTATATATTTTATGTGTTTTGTGTGGTGTGTGTTATATTTATATATATATATATATATATTATATATATATATATATTTATATATATATATATATATATGTATATATATGTAGTGTGGGGGGTGTAGTGTTATGAAAGTTAAATAATTTATTTTAAAAAGATAAGGGTTTATAAATGTAAAATAAATGAAAAAAATACATACTTAATAATGAACTGAAGCATTTTTACTATTTGAAATCTTGAAAAAATAAAATTTATTTTCGTGTGAAAATAGCGGTTAACACATTAAATATGACGTATAAAATTTGTTGCTTTCCTTAAATGTTTTAATAAAATTATTATTATCAAGAAGACTTTTTATTGCCTTTTGGATCAGGATTTTTATATATATATATATATATTTTTATTATTTAAATTTTTATCATTAGTTTTTTATGTGTAGTTTTATGTGTATGTAGTATATATAAATAAAATTTATTTAGTTTACCAGAAAAGGGTGTTATAAATGTAAAAAATAAAATATCAAAAATTTTTACAAATTACTTAAAATGAACTGAATATCAATTTTACTAGTTGAAAATAGTTGAAAAAATAAAATTTTATATATAAACGTTCTTCGTGCAAATTAAAGGTCAGAAAATCGATAAATAATGTACTGATACATAATCAAAATTTTTATTGAATTTTTTATTGAGTCATTTTTTATTGAAAAAAATAAACATGGATTTTTTTTTTTTCAGTAATTTTTTTTTTTTTACATTCTTATTTTTTTTTTCAACGTTGTTTTCTGTTACTAGTCCTTAAATTACTAATATACCAGTGTATATTTAGTAAGTAAGGGAGAAATTATTTAATATCCGCTCTATTTCAGAAAGAATAAAATTAAATTCATCAACGTGATCGCTCGATGTACATTTGCATTTAGATGTATAAACTATAAACAATACATTAAAAAAGATTAAACCGGTATACAAGCGACTGACTAAATTAAAATTTAGAATTAAGGTTATTTTGTATAGATGAATTTTAAATTAAATATAAATAAAATTTAAATAAATTCATTGGATATTTTTTATGTGCGTGTGTGTGATAAAAGTTTTCTTTTATTGCATTTTTTTTTAAATGAGTATATGTATTTCGTTCTTCGTTTGTAACTTGAAGTGAAAAGCAATTTATTGAAGGGAAACTAACTCCCGTTGTTCTCCCCTTTTTTCAGTAAACAGGATTTTTTTTTTTTTACAAAACGTATTGCGTTTCCCTGTTTGTATAAGTTTAAAATTCTTTTCTTTCCAACGTTGCTTTCTGTGAACATACAATCTCTCTTTTATTCTAATTCATTCATGCACTGAGTAGAAGACTGGCAGGGAAATTATTTGATATCCAGCTCTATTTCAGGAAAAAATTAAATGTTCGTGTGATACCATTATTTTTCTTTAAATTCTATAAAATCCTTATAAACATTCTTCATCAGAGAAAATTTCTCTCAATGACTAAATTAAAATTTAGAATTAAGGTTATTTTTTTCTATTCTCACAAGAATTAATAGTGCTTGAATGAGGACAATTTTATACTGATGCTGAATCTCTCTTTGGCGAATATTTGTTCTCTCAGAGGACATTTCATTCATGCACTGAGTAGAAGACCTAATCGGGAACTTTGTCTGATATCTTTTCACTTTTGTGATACTTCCTACAGTTTTATGTGAAAACAAATAAGTGTGTCGTGTGATTACCATGATCTTTCTTTAAATTCTAAACAAAATCCTTATCGTCATATATTCCTCTTCGTCAGAGAAAATGTCTCTCAAACATCCTTTTTTTTTCCTAAAATTTCTGACTATTACAAATGAGTTTTTTCTCTTCTCAGAAGAATTAATAGCGCTTCAATGAGAACAATCTTATACAGATGCTTAATCTCTTTTTGGCGAATATTTGTTCTCTCAGAATACATTTCATTCATACACCTAGTAAGGACTTAGTCTGATATCTTTTCGTTTCTGTGATACTTCCTGCAGTTTTAGTTCAAAACAATTAAGTGTGTCGTGTGATTACCATGATCTTTCTTTAAATTCTAAACAAAATCCTTATCCTCATTCTATTATATTCCTCTTCGTCAGAGAAAATATCTCTCAAACATCCGTTTCTTTCCTTAAATTTCTGGTTATTACAAATGAGTTTTTTCTATTCTCACAAGAATTAATAGTGCTTGAATGAGGACAATTTTATACTGATGCTTAATCTCCCTTTGGCGAATATTTATTCTCTCAGAGGAGATTTCATTCATGCACTGAATAGAGGACTTAGTAGGGAACTTAGTTTAATATATTTTCCTTTTTGTGATACTTTCTGCAGTTTTAACTGAAAACAATTAGGCCGCAAGATATGAATCAAGTCTTTCTTGTTTTTATAAACAAGTTATAACGCAATCTGTGAAAATTTTACTTTAGTATTGTCATGATAACAATTGGTTAATTTCAGTAGTTCAATCAGAATCATCAATATTTTTTTCGTATGGAAATAATGAACCTTAAATTTCATTTTTTAATTGGAATACAAATACTATTACATTAAATAAATAAGGTAAAGAACTTTAAATCTCGCTTAAATATTCCGTTTTCAACTGCAAACTTTATTGGAGCATAAATAATTCTATTTCATAAAACATATGACACTATATATATATATATATATATATATATATATATATATATATATATATATATATATATATATATATATATATATATATATATATATATATATATATCCCTAAAACAAAGTTTGTATTCAAATTGAAACATTTTTCAAAAGAACTCATAAGGCATGCGACATTTTTTAAGAATATTTTTAAGACATTGAGAATTAATTGCCTTACTTTTATTGTGTGTATCAGCATTTATAGAGAAACACGACTAGATGTTGAACTTCATTTTCCTTAATTTATATAATGCTTTCAATAAATAGTAATTTTTTGCGGATTTAATTTGCAGTTTTGTTTCGTATTACACAATCTGTAACTTGATAAAATACTATTTGTAAAACCATACCCAGTTTTATGACACACACTTTAATAAATTATGCCTTGAATTTTAGGAAGAATAGAGAAAAAAATGATGCGCTGGGAACATTTTGAGAGTTAGACAATGTATTGTGATACTGAGTGGGAGGATGAGTTATTAAGATTTAGAAAAAGTAAGTACAATAAAATCTAAGTAAATATAAGAAAAAACATAAAATAAGTATTCAAATACGAAATTTTAACTTTCTTCTATCTTATTATTTCGGAAACAAAATAATTCATATTTTTGGGAATTTTGGGGGAGGACAGTTTGAAAGTCCTTTGTTCATTAAAGTAACAATTGAGTGACATTATCTCCATAAGCGCTCCATAAAAGCTCAATAATAGGTTCAACTGAATACACGTTTTATTAAGATAAATTCCCTTTAATATCTATCTCCATGTTTATGTTGGACGTCTTAAATAAATTTTTTAGGCTCTTAATTTGAACTCGAATTTTACGCAAATCCTTAATATAAGACAGAATGGGATTGTAATCTTTTTTAGAGAATAAATTTGTTGAGTAAGTTATCAATTTGTTAATGGAAAAATCAACGGTTATCATCAAAAATTTGTTGAAAGTATTAATATATTTTATTGTTTTTATTCCTTAAGTTATTTAAAATTCCACTCAGTACTTAATTTTGAAAGCAGAGCTTGCAAGCAAACTAAAATTCATCAACAAAGCAATAAACAGATAGTGGCACTACAAACTTATTTATCATTAGGAAAATGGTATCTTGAGCTAACTACAAAGTTACACGGATTCAGAGAAAATCTTGGAAGAAATTTCAGCCACGACTGTGTGGGATACCGTAAGAAATAATGTGTAGACGCGATTTCAGCTCATTTTTAATTCCATTACACGATGTTCCCACCTGTAATTAAGTAAAAAGCTGCTTTTCTCTTTGAAGGAATCCATTTCTTCTTCAAACATTACGATCTCTCCTGTCCCCCCCCCTCTCGCTCTCGCAAGTCAGTTATATCTCCCCACCTACCCCTGGCTACTGATGATTGGATAAAGAACAGATACATTACACAGATCCAGCACGATGAATAATTTTCCACGCCACGTTTGCGCCCGGCAAACATTTTTTGCCCGGCACTGACCGATGTCCATCTCAGATGCATTATTCCAAGTAATCCTAGCCATTCGAAAACTATCCTTTTTCTTCTGCGAGAAGGGCTGGGGATTTTTTTTCCGCCCCGGGGCCAAGAGGTATTAAGTATTCAGTAACAACGCAATGGGATGTCTTTTATTTATTTATTTATTTTTTTGTGATAGTCCAATGAATTATTATGCATTTTTGGAGATGAGAAATATGTAAGCAAGGAGCTTTAAATCCTGCTGTTGCCAAATGGTTTGCAAAAAATAAACTGATATATAACATCAGATGACCTCTTTGAATGGGGGTTATCAACAAGAAACTTGCCGTGACTAAACTCCGATACAAACGTCAAGCCCGAAACGATAAACTCAAATGGCATTTGTTAAAATCGTTCTTTAAATCTTCTATCGGAGATAATATATATATATATATATATATATATATATATATATATATATATATATATATATATATATATATATATATATATATATGTCATGTCTAAAAAGGGGGTAGTTGGAAATTACTTCAGTTATAAGCGATTTTAAAAAGGGAACTCTTTTATAATAATAAAATAAATGAAAAAGACCCACGCTCGCTTAAGCTTTTGGGATCATCCGGTCTAGCGGAAAGATTTTTTGAAAAATTTGATGATTAAATGAACCGATATGAGTCAGTTAGCGCTTGTGAACACACTCTACGCGTATCTTCGACGAAAAAATGAAAATGGAGCAAGTTTTGCTTCTAAATGAAACGATGATTTAATAAACTTATTATTATCAAGAAAGACTGTTTTCCATTCGCCTTTACCCTCGACATTACACACACACACACACACACACACATATATATATATATATATATATATATATATATATATATATATATATATATATATATATATATACATCCCTATAAACTGTTTTTAGGCTCAAAATAGAAAAACAAATGCTTAACTACTTGAAGAAAAATTTTCAATCCGCAAACAAAAGGTATTAATATTAAGTATTTAGTAATAACACAATGGAATACCTTTATTTTTCTGTAATCTGATGAATCTGGTGATGGTGCATTTTCAGATATTAAATATGTAAGCAAGGAACATAAAATCCGGATTTTGCCAAACAGTTTAAATCAAACTATGGTCTTTCCAATAATAACGAGTTCGTGGGGAACTGCAGATGATCGCTCTGATTGTGAATTATTTACAAACAATTATCACGCTTTAGTTCTGATACAGATTTTTAAGTGTAAGAGATAAAGTCAAGTGACTAGTTAAAATTGGTTCTTTGAAACTTCTCACCTTTTTTAAAAGATAAATATTATCCCTACATTACTATTTTTAGGTTTGAAATTAAGAACATTTCAGCTTAATTATCAGAAAAATTTGTGACTCCGAACCACAGGTATTATTAAGTATTCAGTTACAATGAACCTTTTATGTATTGTACGTAATATGCTTGTAATGTTAAGATGTGTCTTTTATTTTCTGTGATTATCCGATGAATCGCATTATCAGAGATGAAGAATAAGCAAGCAAGGAGCTATGAATCTTGCAGTTGCCTAACAGCTTGCATCACAAACTATAAGCAGTCAGAAAAAATAACCGGTACGCAAAATCAGATGATCTCTTTGAATATGGATTATTAGTGAGAAAGAAATTGTTATTTCGACATAGCTCCAAGTCAAACTTTAAACGGGAAGTTATAAACTCAAGTGACTCTTGTTAACGGCTTGCCTGATTATCCCGAGTTATCTCGTATATATTGCAGTCAGTTATTATCCCGAGAAAACTCAGGCAGAATTGACGGTACGATTTGTTTTATCAAGGTTATACTCGCCCCGGAGGAAATGATAAGAAATATTCAGCTTGATTGGTAGTTTGACAACTTTTTTTGGTTTATCGGTTCTTTTGACCGGACTAGTCACGTGTTTTTCAGGGATTAAAAAAACTAATTTCAGAAAATCATCGTGAGGAGTTTTCTGCCACATCAGGAAGACCCAGCATTAGTCCTTTACCACTCAGGTTAACCTAATGGAATTTTCCAGATGTTATTTCTGCTACGAAAAAAATCAAATCCAACGAGACAGTGTACTCTGTGTTCCTGTAAAACATATTCCAGAGGTAAGCGAATAATAAAAGAGACCAGATACTATTGCACAGAATGTCAGGTATCACCACTTTGTGTTGTCCCTTATTCCAAAATCTATCATACAAAGACTAATATTTTACTTTTTCCCATTTCCCCTAGATAACTCGGGATAGTAAATTAATATTAAAATTAAATACTTTTCCACCTGTAAAAAATTAAAAATTCAACTTAAAACCTACACATTTTGTTTTGTTTCACTTCCTTGTATTTAATAATAAAATAAAAAATGTGATGATTTTTTGCAATTTTCTTCAAAAAATTTTGTAAGGGAAGCTTTTAAAATGTTTTTTTCATACCTCCACCAGAAAAAAGCCTAACTCTATATTTATGAGTATTTTTAGGCTTATAATTGATAAGATTTCTGCTTAATTTGTGTGTGTGTGTGTACGATAATCCAATCTATTATTGTACATCTTTGGAATTTACCAATATGTAATCAATTGGAGTTTTGAATCCCGTCGATGCACAACGATAAAAAAACGAGATATGAGTGTTCAAAAAATAAATTGGTATGTGACGGAAAACGAAAAGCAAATGATTATCACTTCTTAGCTCTGGTACAGATTTTGAACCAAAAGTGATAAACGCAAGTGACTCTCGCCAAAATGGTACTTTACGTTTCGGGAAAATAAGCGTAACTATGTTGAATTATATTTACACTTAAAACTGAAAAGTTTCAGCTCAATGATTTGAGAAATAATTTGGTCTCAGGCAGACCAAAAAACCATTACGTATTCAGTAGTAATGCAATAGAATGTATTTTATTTTATTCGCATTATTTCATTCCTGTGGCAATCTGAGGAATTATTGTGCAGTTTCGGAGATGAGAAATATGCAAAGAGCTTTTAATACTCCCGTTCAAAATATGAGCATTTAACAATCAAACCGATCTGTAAAGGCAGATTATCTGAAAAGTATCTTGAATGTGGTTTGATTTGGAGGGCTACGGTCTACTTTTTGGAACAGAAGAGCTAATGAGACCGGGACCCACAGCTTTCGAACTGCTGCCAACTCTGGTACCGAAGGCCAGCACCGTAACCAACCGACCATTGTTCGGCGCTTAAATATGGAGTAAGAAACAAACGACTATCACGACTTAGCGCAGATATAGATTTTTAAACATGCAGTGATACATTCAAGAAAAAAAGATTCTTTAAAATTTTTAACTTCAAACAGGAAAAAAGCATAACTCTATATTACTAATTTTAGGCTTAAAATTAAAAAGATTTTAATTTAATTATTAGAGACAAATTTGTCCTACCCCGATAGATTTTTGATATTTCAAAATCTAAAACTTCAGTTTTCACTCATATTTTCGTATATCAATACATAATACATAATAAGGGAAATGACAGTGTCATGAGTAGTTTAAAATAGGGAATAATGTCGAATAATTTAACTCTTAAACAATTTATTTATGTAAGTCTGAATTTTATTTGTAATACACAAATAAAAATTCGCAATAATTTTTAATATAAATGTATAAATCAAATTAATATTACAAACAGGGGGTTACGCAAGGAGGGGTTAAGGGTTTAAACACACCCCTTGAGCTCACACAAAATGTCAAAAATAAAAGTTTAGTAGAAATTATTCGGGCTATTATTTTTTAGAATTATGAACCCCCCTTGAAAATTATTAACCCCCCTTTGAAAAAATTCTGCGTAAGCCAATGATTACAAACATACATAATTCATACATACATACATGCATATACATATCTATATATATAAATGTGTTTATATGCATATTTTACCAATACACATAAGTATGCATACATATATAAATATATATGCATGAAAATATAAAAAAAGAAATTAATAATTATAAACGCGATATACATATATAAATGTAATATAATGTAATTATTTTATATTATCAACCCACATCGTTTTTTGCTACAACAGACATCTGATTAATATTTTGAAATCTATTTCATCAAGTCATGTTGCACTTTGAACATCTTTTATTAATTCACTAATTTTTCTAATTACACTTTATCCTCGGGTAGGAAAAAAAATTGCACCCATCATACTCTTCCTCGCGAAAGAAACAGAACCGTACAAAGAAAAAAAACCCTCAGCAGCTAAGAGTAAATTAATAATACTAAAAAAAAAATCCACAAGAGTCTTCTCCATAAGCATAAACCAAAGTTGCAAACAACGTATGTTTAGCATTCAAAACAGGTAATAACAATAAAAGTTAACAATTTTCGCAAATTCCCTTCTAATTTATTTTGCATCAACACATAAAAAACTAATCAAGATTTTTTAAATAATAATAATGAAAAAAAAAAGCAACTTCAACTTTTCCTTCCCCGCTGTGCCAGTCCAGCCACCTTCCCATACCAAGCAATTGCAATAATTAACTTCCCATTTTAGGCGGCTAATAAAATTAAGATCCTAACAAACTGAAAGAAGTATGGCACAAAAAAAAATATAATAATAAAAAATATCTGCCTAGCCGTTAGGATAAAGTTGGGGGAAAGGAAAAGGGAAAAAAAAACAAGGTAAAGCCGTTCTCTGCGGTAAGCTTATATTAACCCACATTTACATTAGTAGTAATTATTCGTGTATGGCTTGCTCCCTTAAAGACAAAAGAAACTGTATAAAAAAAATCTCTCGCAAAAAAAAAATATATAAAAAGTTGTGGGTATGGAGTTTATAGGAGGGTATAAAGATAGTAATTCCGGGTGGTTTTTCTAGGGATTTTTTTTCCCTTTTTCTTTTCTTTTTTAGAACACAACCAACGTTAGTGCTTTTCCTGGTAATACATTTCATAATTTTTAATGCTTGTTCTTTGCTGAACTGTTTCCATGGCATCCATCATAAAGAATTTATTATTCGGTATTATCGAAACTGATAAATATTAAAAAGGAAAGTTAAATAACTACGTTAAAATTTTTTATCGGGATTTCTAATTACTTATACTGGTATTTATTTACGAAGAGTGTTTTTAGTGTGTGCATTACATGATTTTTAGATAAAATTCTAATTTGTGAAAATGCTGTAGATCTACAGTGTATAAGTGAGTCCTGAAAGATAGCTAAAAGAATCGGGATTTTGTTGGGGTAAAAGCTTCATTTAAGGGCTTATATACCTTTAAATGAACGAGAATAACTCTTAGTTAGCTAGAGTAATTTTCATTAGTAGCAAAAACTAATGAAAACATTGCCATCTTACCCGTGAGAAAACTCCTTACAGTTTTATTTGAGATTCAATTATTATTATGAGAGATTGAGATTTTCTAATCTGAAAATGCTGTAAACAAAATGATGATTATGTGTAAATTTATTTTCTTATTTTCTAAAAAAGAACTAAACAGTGAAAATAAGGTTCCACATATCCATGGAAATGATATTCGCAAAATCTAGACATAACAAAACTATTTAACATTTTAATAAGAAGAATTTTAAAATAAATCTAAGAGTTTATATTAATGACAGGTGTTATACCTTTCATTTTTTTGTTAAAGAGATTTCTAAATCATTATCGGTAGCTTTCGTTGAAGTACAAGACAACAAAATAAACAATATACTCCTAAATAATCAGGGATAATTCTGCTATTGAATAGGGAGTTAGATGTGAAGCTAAAACTGGATAACTATCAGAGACGTCAGGATATCGCGATAAACCAGACCAGATAAGAGACTAATTTAAATAGTAATTTATGAATTTCCTCTTTTTAGAAATTTAGACAAACTTATATGTGTAACTTCTGAGTTGGTTGTGAAATTTAATTAATAGGTAGAGTAAATTTGAAGTTTTAGTCCATTAGTTACTTCAGTTTCATAAGTAATGTAGGTCCATTAGTTGCTAGCAGATTTAACTTAACAGGGTGTAACATTTAAGCATGTACATATTAAACTACGATCATATTCTGAAAATTCCAAATAAAATTTTTAATTACATTTTTAAGTAACTGGTAATTTACGCCACTTGGCTTAGGGCAGGACGGTAAGCAATAAATACTGGTAACTCAAGTAGATGGTAATTTCCTCCTTTTAAAATTGTAGTGTACATTGAACAACCCATATTCTATCTGAGCTATAAAGCAATATATATTGTCTTACAGAGCCACATTAATTTACTCATGTCTTTCTGGGCAATCCCGGTAGTTAGATTTGTCAAGAGATATCTAAAGTCACCTGTCATTTCTGCCAGATTTTCAGCAAATTATATTAAAACATCGGGATTTCAAGGTTGAAATAAAGAAGAAATGCTATTGTCATACCTCGAAATTTCACATCATAAGACGTTGTAAAAAATAAACTTTTGAATAATTTGTTTATGTAGCTGATAACATCCACCCTGTAATATTTTGCTGTGCATTAAACAAGCAGTATCCCACAAATGAGCTGTAAAATAGCCTGTACTGTCTCATAGAGCCTATCATTTTATACGTGTTCTCCTGTGCGATCCCAGAGGTTCTGTCTAGAAATATCGGAAATGTCTCTTGTATCCAATTTTTAGTGAGTTATTGTACAACATATAGATTTTAGAGGTGTTAAAAAAGGAGGAATATATCTTTTTATACATCGAAATTTAATAAACTTAAACTACAGTAAAGGTTAAGTAAAAGGGTTGACTTAAGAATTGGGTTCCCCCGCCAACTTGGCGATAATGGTTTAAGTATGGTTGCCCTACATTTTCTCCTGATCTCACCGTGTCCAAACAATCTGTATCTATATTATAATTTATGTGATATTTGCATCCAACTCTCCTTGTGTAACTCTTTTCTTATATAATAAAACTGCGCAATGCTTAAAAAAAATGAGATATAACAAACTATTAATGTTTCACTATCGCTGATTTCTAATAATTTGGAGCTGTTGAGTTTGTAAACTGTTAATTGATTAATTGCCCATAAATATAAATGTCTGGGTTTTAAGTCGTTTTCTTTAATTAAGTAAAAGTGTATAAGTCTATTACGATGGCGCACTGTGTATTAATTGAAGTTGCCAGAAAAAGCAAGAAATACAATGTTTGGATGGATTAACTTTGTGTTTTAGTAAAAATTGCCAATATTTTCGCCAAATTGCCCAAGAGGAACCCAATTCTTAAGTAAACCCAAGTAAAATTTTGAATGATTTTATAAGTAGCTTTTAATTTCCTTATAAAATCCCACTGTACAATAAACAATCTTGCATCACATAAGATGTAAACAGTCATGTACTGACTTACATCATGACTTTAATTTACATGCGTCTGTCTTTAGAATTTCGGGGGTTATCTTGATCAGAGATATCGGAAATCCCCAGTCATTTGTGATTACCTTTCTCATATTCTTATCTATTAAGGGTATTTAACTTTCAATCTAAATTAGGAAATCCCCTGAGTTAAAAGGGTGTTTCGACGCGTCGTCAAAGCATCATTACCGAACGTCCAGTTCTAAAAAAGAAAAAAAAATTACAACAGAATTAGGATTTCTGTTTAAACGTACAGTTCCACAGTGGTAGAGAAAAAAAGGGGGTTAAAAAAAACCACTCAGTCCTGAAACCGAAACTCATTGCAAACTTCATTTGCGGCGCATTCGTTATTAATGAAATCCCGTCTTTCCCATCAGGCCACACCAGGGAGAAAAACTATAGGTCATTAATGCTACGTTAACGGTTACTCGGAGAATGAAAAAGCACTTTCAGGGTATTAAGTCCAGGGTTAGACCAGGGCCCGTGGTGGAGCTTCTCTTTTTAACCTCTCCCGATTGAGCGAAAATTACTTATTTCAAAGATTTAAAGCGAGAATTCGTTGCGATGATTCGCTAGAAGTTGAAGTTGAAGTAGCTTAACCGTTACTCTTATTTTCTTGGAGAAGTCTTAGTAAAAGGTTTTTTTTTTCTTCTTAATTCCGAGTGTTATTTAAAGTCCCTTATGAAACTGAAAGTTGATGAAAAACAAGTAAGAAGATTGAAACCTAGTTGATAATGTTGATTTAAGTTTTGTGTGAGATTTTCATTGAGTTCATACATCTGGATTTTTAAAGTATTAAAAAAAAAAGAATGGAATTTTACTATTATATCCCGAAGTACAGTATGCTACATTGTTATTTAAGAAAAAAAGTATCAGTTTTGAGAATTAACTTTCATTTTATGGTAAAGATATTAAACATTTAACTATTAAAATTACTGGCTATTAACTGCTTATCCCGAAATCATCAATTTGGTATTTTACATTTTCAAATTCATAGTTTCCAGATCTCCACTGCCAATCTCCAGAAGTACTTGCTCATCCTATTCTTAATAGAATTAAGATTTAAGAAATAGGCCCGTATATACATATATATGTAATATGTGCGAGACTCATTCAAAAGCACAACACATTTTATTTCAGATGAGATACATGAAATCCATGCTAAAGGCAAGCACTTTTATAACATCGGACTCATAGACCATGTGCTCCTACACATACACTTTTCAAGTAGGGATTTCGCAGGTAAATAAGACAACGAATAATCCATAAGCACAATTTATCACGTGATAAAATATTCTCATGTTTAAAGAGAACGCGCTAACTATTGGCTAAAGTAGTACAGACAGAGACTGAATTAAGTCTATAGAGTGACTGGGGGGAAAAATCAAAATTACCGCGCAAACTCGAAACGTACTTTATGAACAAAAGTTATTAAATTAATATTAAACTACGTAAATAAGGGATTTTAATATTACATATATATATATATATATATATATAAATATTTTAGATAGATAGATAGACGGGGGGAATAAACGAGCTAACAGGGGCAATGTATTATCAGAATTTTTTTTTCCTTGTAAAATACTATTTTGAGTTAGGAGCGAGAGAGAAAAAAATATACAAATTTTTGAAAGTTAAAGGATGGTGTTTTAAACAGGGCATAATGAGATCCCAAATCAGAATTAAATAGTCTGCTTCCTTAATCAACAGTTGAAATCATGAAACATAACCTCTAAACTTTTCAATGTTTATAAAGAAAAACAGAAATTTTTTTTTATAATTCAGAAACGAAAGATTTTATCTTCATAATATTTTTCTCTTCATTTCATTATTGCAGCTAAGGAAGTTTAAGAAACATACTTTTAAATAATATATATTGAGGTTCCCAAATCAAAATTAATCAGTTTCTTTTCTGAAATTATTAAGCCTGAATCGAATGTTTATCAAGAGAAATTGAAATCTAGCTCTTTCATTAGTCCTCTACTATTGATGTCTTACTCGTAGCTTCCTTATGAGGATTAATACCGAGCCACAAATGTTTTTAAACCAGCAATAAAATCGTGACACTTCAGTCTCTTTTAACTGCGACATATGAGCCATGTTGATTCTTAGCTGTACAAGGGATTAATACAGTTCTCCAGTCTTCTGTTTTAGCAAATAATAGTAATGATGATAAATATAGATGTATACCCAAGGAACGACTCAGCCCTCGCCTTCGATCAATTCAGCGATTTCAAAGCCATATACTTTTATATCATGTTTTATGCCATTAGGTGACCAAATCATTGATTCTTCTCCGTTTAAAAACAGCCACTGGCCAAAACGGGCGCAATTTTCTTCTTTAATACGATCGCCTAAATGAAATTAGACCTCAATGGGAAAACTGTGTTCGGTTTTTGTTTCTCCGG
Source organism: Pardosa pseudoannulata (assembly GCA_032207245.1). Classification (NCBI taxonomy): domain Eukaryota; kingdom Metazoa; phylum Arthropoda; class Arachnida; order Araneae; family Lycosidae; genus Pardosa; species Pardosa pseudoannulata. The sequence continues at coordinate 17,199,514 of CM063504.1, read as the reverse complement.
ACTTTTTATTTATTTTTATAGAGATAGCGTGTACTGTAAATTTGATTTTTATTACATGTTTTTACGGTCTTCACTTCTTTATTTTTTTTCTACTGACTTTTATTAGAAAAATTCAATTACAGAAATGGGTTCATCAAATTCTTGGAATATTTTTTTTTTTACTATTTTGTTGTTCAATGTCTTATGTCTATTACAAGATGAATTTTTTGGTGTGCGAACGTGTTTCTTAAATTTGTTTTATGGGTTTGAGTCTATTGGAAACAGCTTAAGTTTAATAACATCTGTAATGTTTTGTTTCAACTGTCTTCTTCAATTTTTATCCAGCAGTTTTCATTCTGGCTTTATGATCTTTTGTAAAAGTAATACAGAAGTTTCAAAACGTATAATAAATGTTTTGTCGTAATGACAGAAAGTCACTTTGATAATAAACTGCCTATTGCCTTAGTTATAAAAAATTATAAAGAAAAGTTATCAATAGAAGTATCTCTAGATATTTGTTAGAGATATATCTTGAAACTGAAGTACCTAACGTGACTTTGGGAAAAAAATTAAAACTAAACATTTATTTACTTCGTTAAATTGTCAATCATTGTTTTCTTTATATTTTATCAACGGTATTTATTTTTAAAGGCAGTTAAAAGTCTAGACCAACTAATATATAAGAATCTCGTCAATTTTGGAAAATCTTAGTATTTATACAGTAGAACCTCTTTTTAACGACCCCACGATACAACGACCATCTTAAAAAGTCCCAATTATTTTACCATAGGAATAATGTTAATTTTGAATCATTACAACGACCCCAAGCGTATTATTTTTCGTTAGAACGACCGCCAATTTTAGTCCGCAGAACTCATGAGCAAGTGGTCTATTTCAAAATTATTATACTGTGGTGCAACTTCAAGAAACCTGTACTCCTCTCTTTGTGTTTGCTTAAAGGAGGGGAGGGGCCTTTCAAAAAGGGGAGAACTAAATCTTCAATTATCTTTTGATGAGTTTGTTGTTGTAGACGAAACTTTACAGTGCTGCAGAGAAAATTTGAATGAGGACGATTTTATTGCCCGTATTACCGGAAATGAAGAAATCTGCGATTCCGACGACGGAGAAGAAATCGTCCAAGCTTTTGAAAAAGTGAATGAAAAAGAAGCCTTCAATGCAATCAATGCCTTGCGTCAATATTTTGAAGGACAATTTAATTCTGAAGATTTCCTTCAAAATCTAACGGATATGGAATCAGTGATAATGAAAAATTCCCAAGTGAACTTGAAACAGACGTCAATCAAAGACTTTTTTTCAAAAATTCAGTAATGGAAATACAAATAAATAGAAGTGTTCTCTAGGTATGTACTGTTGCATCATTTTTTTGCTCAATTTTTTTTATTATTTTTTCAATTCGTTACAACGACCACATGATGTTGGTCCCACAGGGGGTAGTTATACTATACTGTATTATAAAGATCTAAAAATTAATAATTGAAATTAAAGCAGAACAATCAATTTTAAAATTCTCATCTACTAATAGCTGCGAGATATATAATATTTTAATCATTAAATAACGCTATATAACCATACAGAAAGTGAACGAGTAAATGATAAGATTTTGCTATGAAAATATAGAACATATTAGATTTTTGAAGCAGTAATTGTTAAAATAAAATTTGGGACAATTTCGAATCTTTCCCCAATTTTCATAATAAACTTTAATTGTCTGATTAAGTGGAATTTTCTGGTACATATGTACACGGAATTAAAATCGATGGTTATAATATTTCCTACAGACTAATCACTAAAGATCTTATTGTGATGATAATCCACACATAAAAATTTTGGTAGATATCATAAAGCATAAAATAATGTCTAGTTATGGAGTTATGACTCCACGAACACCTCTTTTGTCTAGAATAAACATACAGATTTGTTGGCTATGGGTAGAAAATTATAGGAGAAACATTAGGTATTTACTTAGCTTTTGTATTTTTAATCATACTGCGATAGCAGGCTGTACATAAAAAATACATCTAACTATTATATGTCTTTTTGTCACGCACTAAAAAAAATTAACGGTATCGCTTCATTAAGAAACAGAATTTATAAATCACCATCAATAAAGTGTTGCTAAATGTTAAAAATTAAATGTTAAAATAAATATTGTTTTAAATAATTTTTTAAAAATTTTTAATTTAATGAGAAAAACAGGAAAATCGTTTTAGGTGACTAAAAGCTTGGAGATCAACTGAGTCAGAATAAACACATAAAATAACTCATTACGGAAAATCTGTAAAAAATGTTTTGAAATTTTAAAGTAAATATTATTTAATAATAAAACAAATAAATATTGTTTTTCAAAAACAATTTTTAATAATTTTCAATTCATTGAGAAAATCGGGGAAATCGTTTTAGGTGGCTAAAATCTTTAATCAGCTTAGCGATTAACTGAGTCAGAACAAACACATGAAATAACTAATTATGGAACATCTATAAAAATTTTTGAAACTTTTAAGTACCTAATTTATTTTTTAGAATATAATACTTAATATCCTGATAGTTCATTCAAAAATAAACTTTTAACGTTAAAAGTTAAATTTAATGAGCAACTTAATAAACAAAAAATGACCAACTCCGGAACATAAATTTGAAATTTCATAATTTAGGAGTATTTATATTATTTTTTGGGTTATTGTATAGTAATACTTAAGTGGAATGTACTTCAATTTCAAGAAAGTTGTGAAGTATAGTTATTAACTATTAAAGTTGTACCTCTATTTACCAAAATTGCTAAATTCTTAAAAGTTATATGGAAAGTTGATAGTAGAAATTCACCTTTCAAAACAGGTTTCAAATTAACAAATACTAAATATAATTAAAAATGTAATTAATCCTACCTACTGTGTCAGTTAATATCTATTAGTTTTATTTATTTTACTCATAAGAAATCTGTGGCGAAAACAAAAATAAAGTAATATTTTCTCTGGGAATACCTGTATTTTCAGTTTAAAATATTTCATGTGAAACTTAGTTTTATTAACATTATCGTATTTATTATAACTAGTAATTATATTAAAAGATTAAGTTAGAAATATTCAGAAATATTTTCAGAAATAGGGAGGATAAAAAATAAGATCAAAGGAAAAAGTTCGTTAAATAGAGAATACTTTTGGATATTTGAAGGTTCTTTTACGAAGAAATTCGCAAAATGTTTCAAGGAAAGGTTCGCAAAATAGAGGTTCGTTATTTAGAGGTTCGACTGCATAAATATCTGTAGAAGGAAACGTTATTTGTCTCAGCATTCTCTGATTCGAAAATATAGGGATGTTTGTGAGAAAAATTAAGATATTCGATGGCCTGGAAAATCTACATGTGTGACACACTACCGCACAGTTTTTACGTCTTCTGTTTTTTAAGCACCCCCTGTGTCGGTACTAAAAGTCAAACAAGGAGAAAGAGAGAAAAAGGAAAATGAAAGGGGGGGGTAGGGAAACTAGAAATTATTTGAATAAATACTTCATACATCAGCCATTATTATGAAGCCACGTCATGAAATTCCGTACTATTACAATATCAATGGCTCTCGAGGCAATAAAAATGGGAAAAAGTGCACGATCCATTAATATCTACGGCCTGTGCCGGGGAAAAATCCGGTTGATTCAGGATCAGGGCGGTTCTGGAAGAAGGAAAAAAGGTCCGAAAATATATGTGATTCGAGTGATTTATTGTTTACACATCGCTAGACAACATTATGAGAAATTTAGGGGAATTTAGTGTTACAGCTTTTTCTAGAGGATCGTTGTTATCTGCTACCTACCCAAGGCCTGGTCAGGAGCAATTTTCTCATTATCGGAGTTTACAAGGTGTGAGTGTAGTCGGGTAATAAGGTGTATTTTTCCCTGCAGATATACACTTTGTGTAGGCAATAAAAAAGAAATGGCACTAATTTAATTGTATTGCCTTATGTACGATTTACAAATAACTTATTAAAACTGTTTCTAGAGTTTGTTTTTACTATTAATTTACCTAATATCGTATATGTATACATACATACATATATATGTATATATGTGAGTATGTGTGTGTATATATATATGTGTGTATGTATACATGTATGTGTATATATATGTATATGCATATATATATTTGTATGTATATATATGCATATTTATATATATGTATATAAAGGTATATATATATATATATATATATATATTATATATATATATATATATATATGTATATATATATATATATATATGTATATATTTGTATACATATCTATATATACATACATACATACATACACTTGTCCAAATTCGGCCCTGAAATTAAAATTTCAGGAAAACAAAAAGTCTTAAACTTTGATCTAAGATATGGATACACACACGTACACTTATTTAAACATTCCAAACAATTTAAAGTTATATGTATATATAAATGTGTATTCATGCGCCAGTACATACTTGTTATACATATGCGTACAGATAAATACATATACACATGGGTAAAATACACATATATAAGAGCATACATATATGTGTGTATGTGAAAATAATTGAATATTTCTCCATAATTATGTAAGAATTTTTTTATTTTGTTTTCTTGAAAAAAGTGGAAAATTTCTCAATACAAATCTAAGCTCATAGAAAAAAATTAATTTAGAAATTATTCATATCCTGTGTTCAAGATTAATGCAGAATATTAAATATAAGTCTAAAAAATAATAGGACATAGCTTAATGCTCGTAATTTTTTATAGTACTCTGTAGAATTTTTTTATTATTTTTTAGATTCTTTTAAATAAGCGATTAAACGCTTATCCAAAAAGAAATTTGCGTTAATAATTTATTTACAATTTTTTTTTTGAGTAATGCATAAGAAGTTAATTTTTTAAAATAAATTGTTAATTAATTTTCAGGTTTTTTTCAATCATTAATTGTTAAAAAGTATTCTTATAAAAATTTATTTAAACGATAAATATTTTGTTATAGCCGAGAATTTTTAATCCTAAATATTTAATATCTTTTTAGGGATGATATCTTTCGTTTTTATTAAAGCAAATTGCAGGAAATTTATTATAAAAAGAAAAATTACCTTTATGTTCATTAATTTAAGCCTTTTTTTTCTTTAATAAATGATTCTTAAATTTTAAATTAATTAATTTTTTCATGTTCCCTTTAACATTGCGATAAGCAGAGGAAAATAACACAAAGAGATGCAAAAATAACTCATTTTTTGGGCAGAAATTTAAAATTTTTTTCCCTTGCTTAAGTACTTAAGTGTTTTGTTAGAAAAATGTCCACCTAACTATGTCTATGTGAAACTACCGCATGAAATTTAACATTACAATTTTACAGTTAAATAATGAAGGTTTCAAATTAAATTATCTCTTTCGATTTTTTTTATATAATTGAGTTTATTATAAAAATAAGTAAAATTTAGCTCTGGTTTTAGTCGTAAACAAGAAAAAATGACTGTTCATTACTATTTCACAGGCCAAAAAGTTAATTAGTAAGTTTATATCCTTTTTATAAGATTTTATACATTTGCGAAACTAAGTACAGAGATCCATTTAAAGTTATACCTCAATATTATTTTTAATAAAATTTTTTCATTTTTTTCTAGCTTTTTTGTAATGCCTCAAACTGCATAAATTGCATAAATGATTAAAAAAATGAGCTGAATATTTTAAAATGCATAATTTTTCGTTTTATTAATTTTACTGATTTTACAAATTCTGAATATTAAGCATTCTGAATTGATTATTTTATTATTCATTAACCGAACCTAGGTGCTTGGTTATTATGCTATTAGATTCTAATATATATCTATTCATATATATATATATATATATATATATATATATATATATATATATATATAGATATATATATAGATATATATATATATATAACATATATATATAAATTAAGGCGCTATATTTTCAGATATATATATATTATATATATATATATTATATATATATATATATATATATATATATATCACCTAAATTAAGGAGTGGAGATTTTCAGAATTAAAAGATCTTCGAAAAATTCTAAAACCTTATTTTATATAATAAAACCTATTATCAACTTATTGATGTAGAACATAAATAACATTATTATTATTATTTTTTTTTTGTACTTTTTGTAATTTTATCAAGACTGAAAAAATTTGAAAAAATAATTAGATACTGTCAACGTTGTTTCTATAAAATATTAGGAATAGCCCAACCTTTATTTATAAAGTAATAAATTACAAGATAGAATCCACTATTATTAGTAGTAGTCCACTATTTTGTTTTTAATTTATAAGCAAGTTTTTAAAATTTCGTGTGCATTTTATTAAAAAACACGTAATTTATATATTCACAAAGAGGCATCATGGAAACAGTATAAAAAAAAAAGGATTTTAGTAAAGACATTAAGTATAATTACACGCAAATTTTCAATGATGAAAATTTACAATATAAAGGATTTATAAATAAACATACTTTAATTTATGAAAGTTAGTAATTGCACAGTGTTAATGCTTACTCAATATTGTTTGCAATTCGAGAACTTTTCACAGGTAAAACATGTTATGAATATTTAAAATTAAATGAAAAACAATTAATTTCGTAATTTTAATCTCAAGGAGTGAAACAGTTGTACATTATTTATATCAACGTTGTTTTCTTCTCATATACACGACTAAAATGCATGGTAAATAACCATTTAAAATAATGTACGCCAAGGAAGTGATGATTCTGCCACAAGTTTTCTTTTCATTCGTTACTGAAAATTGTACTCTAAAAATGTATTTTCAGTAAAATAAAAACAATTTATTCCCGTTGTTTTCATTTCAAGTTAGTTCAACAGTTGTACGTTGTTTTTATTGACGTATCTCAAGTTTTGCTTTCTTCTAATATTCAAGACTAAAAATAAAAAAAAATAAAATAAAATAAAAAAAAAATAAAATAAAAAAAATTCTCCATTTCATTGTTACTGACAATTGAATTCTGAAAATGTATTTTCAGTATAATAATTAACAATTTGTTCCCGCTGTTGCAATTTCAAGTGAGTTCAACAGTTGTACGTTGTTTTTATTGACATATCTTAAGTTTTGTTTTCTTCTAATATTTAAAAACAATAAACTAAAACAAACATAAGTAATGATTAATATAATTTTGAATACGATTATTTATGGAAATGACAAATCCCATTTGGTTAGCTACTATGACAACCGTACTCTGAAAATGTATTTCCAGTACGAAAAACTACTTCTATAAGCAGCTCATAATATACTTTGAGTACAATGACTGGACAAGGGGAGGGCATACCGGGCCCCCCAACAAAAAATAAATAATGTCACCGTAGTCTTCATTAGTGCAGCATGGGCCCCGGCTAGTACCATTAATCGTTGAAGTCGCAGTCATTTATGACATGCGCCTCGGTCTGCTCATTATCGTCAGTAGGCATCAAGGGAACCGATACTGAAAGGGGGGGTATATATAGTTTGGGGTGCACCCCTCTTTTATTTATGTGTATGTTCGAACGAAGTTGGGGTGGGGGTGCGGGGGTTGTCGATGATTGCTAGGTTGGGTGCGGGCATTTATCTATATTTTACTTTGTTTCTAATAGTTGCCCTTTTTTTTGCGTGAGAGAAGGAATTGGTCAGTCAGGATAATATTGATTTTCCTGGATGTATGTTTTGAATGATTGGTCAGGTAGCATTGTGGCAATGGCAGAAGGGCTTTTATTTTCCATGATTCTCAAGCAAAAGTATGCGAAGTTAAGAGGTCATGGGACCCTGAGGTAATAGCGGATTTTACTAATAAAAATTTTAATATTTCTGTCTCGCCGAAGTGTGGTATATATTAAAGATTGGAAATCAAAAAAGGGTTTTATAATATCCAACAGCCTGTAATGAATAAATATAATCATTAACACGAGATGCAATACAATTATTACTAAAATAACTTTAAGAAGATTTTTTTAGTTTTTAAAAATTTAGGACTATTCAGAACATTAAGAAGTGTTTATAAATAAAGTATTATCTCTATACCCAGTTTTACTTTTATTAATTTAACCTATAGCAAACATATAAAAGTTAGAAAAAATAAAATATGTTTCGATATACATAATTTGTTATTTCTGCATTAAGAAGGAATACAGTAAACTTTAATATCCAAAAAGAAATGTATAGTTTTCCAATTATTGTATTTTTTTTCTAAAGATTTTTCACGAGAGCTGTGTATTACCAACTGAGTTTTAATCTAAGCTTTAAAATGTATATATATATATATATATATATATATATATATATATATATATATATTATAATTTGAAAATAGTCTAACTGAATGGAAATATGCACTCATGGAGCATTGTTGATTGAGCTACATTTGACTAAACAAATTAATAACTTTTAAAACAGTTAATATTTTAATTTAAAAGTCAATATATATATATATATATATATATATATATATATATATATGTATATATATATATATATATATATATATTATATATATTATAATATATATATAAATATATATATATATTATATATATATATACATATATATATATATACATATATATATATATTATATATATATATATATATATATATATATATACATATATATATATATATTATATATATATATTATATAAATAATATATTATATATTTATATATATATATATATATATTATATTTCTCCTATACAATATATATATATAATATATATATATATATATTAAATATATTTAATATTAAAAATTATTTAATATACACATAACCTGTGTATGTACGGATGCATTTTGTGTATGCGTATATATATATATATATATATATATATATATATATACGCACACTATATATACGACGTAACACATATAAATAAATATATATTGTTGGAATGTACAGCTTCTGCTACATAACAGCCAAAAAAAATTCCACAGACATCTATTCACAGTATTTTTAACGGTTCCAGTTACATCTTTATAAATAACATAAAAAACGAGCACTGTGATAGCCATCTCCGTCAAGGGGGGGGGAGGAAATCCCCAAACTTTCTAAAATAAACAAAATTAACAGAAGTTTCTATGTATTAGGAGCCGTTTTTCAATTGCACTTCCTCCCCCCTCTCTCTTCCTCTAAAATTTCTTAGTCCCTGTCCCTTGAGGGGTATTTCCCCCCTCGAACAAAAAGGGGTTTCTCGAAAACGATTCTGAATAATAAATAACTGCCAAATCCAACTTCCTGTTTATTTCATGCACTTTACAAGTACAGATGGAAAATTGTGAGTAGGGAGGGGGGGGTGTCACGGCGGCTGGGAAATTCGAGAAAAGATGACTGTATGCCCCCTCGAGGTCATTTTACAGGGGAAGTAACTATTGGTTAATTTAACGAAATTACCGCGGAGACAGACTAGAGTTTCCCTCTTATGTTGGTTAGCTGTCTGTGAATGGTGCAGAGTGAAATCTCCTTTTCGCAAGAGGTTTAATAAATTTCTACCAAGCAAGGGCCGCTATAGGATCGGGCAACTTGTATATTTGTTTGTCCGGGATGCCAAAATTTGCAGGCGGCAATTTGGCTGTGTGGGAAAGGTATTGCTATGTTAAATACCCGATTAATCGAAATTTATGCGTATCGATTTTCTTTTTCTTTCCCTAAAAGTTTGGAGTTAGCATCTATAAGGTTTGTATCGATACGCCAAAAAATATTTAAAATTCTTAATTCTAAAGAAAATAACCGTAAAATTTTAGATGCTTAATTAACCAAAATCACCAAAAATGGCGCGTGTTGGCCAATAAACATAAAATTGCTGATTAAATAAAGTTTGATATCTTTAAAAAGTTTGCAGAACGAGAAGTGACAAAAAAAGTTCCTTGAAATTTTAATGTAATTGATACTTTTGATCTGCAATAGCACAAAATTTTTATAATAGTATTAAATAGGTAAAGATTTTTTTTGCTTATTTCCTGATGTGTTTTGAAATGCTTGATTATTAGATTTATGTTATGTTACAAATTTATATCTAATTGCATATGTTTATTGTATTTAAAACTACCCAACTTAATTTAAAATAAGAAATATATTTTTTTAGAAGGTATATGTTTAAGGAGTGGTAATTTGCTTTTTTTTCTTTTTTTTTTTTTTTTTTTTTTTTTTATCCAGAGTGAGATAACAGGGAGAGAAGGTGTTGTACCAAATAATTGGTATTATTTCATTGTATAAAAGTGTCAATGAGTATTAGAAATGCTTGTTACTTTTGAAAAGCAACACAGAAAGCTAAAATTTTCTGTTCTAAATCGCAAGTTAATAGTCCTGCAAATGTTTAAAAATACGGTGTTTTAGATGAATTTGGATCTTATTAAGACATTAAAACTGACTTCAAGGCGAGCTGAGTTAAAAATTTCAGAAAAATAGTAGCTCTAAATTTAGAAATCAACAGTGCGGCGAGAAATTTCAAATTAATCCCATTTTAAACGAGTTTAGCTAAAATAGACGTTGAAACTGACTTCAAAATTGTCCGAGGAGTTCAAATTTCTGAAAAAATAATAATGTTGAATTTACAAATTACTTTAAACATAAAAATGTGTTTTAAGAAATCCAAATTTCTTGAAAACTTCTAAGTGAAAATGTATTTAGCCAATAATGTAGAAACTTAAAAGTTATGTTTGAGAGTAATAGAATCTGAAGGCTATCTATATTCTTCATCGGCATCTACAACTATAATCGACTACGATCTATAATGTGATTACTGAATAATCCATTTTCAATTATATGCAATTTAATATGAGATTCAAATATCAAAAACGTTTATACATTTTGATTAAATAAAATGCAGTTATAAACCCAAAATAAAGTACATGATTAGTTTTAAATTTGTAGGATTCTGGTATGTATTGCATGAAGATTACATATTTATATTCTTTATCTATAGTTATTTTTTTATAAAAGGGCTAGGTAACAGGGTGAAAAAAATTAAGTTTACTTTTCTCAATAAATAAAAAATTTGTAAAATTGAAAAGACATAAGGTTTAGGAGGTCCTTATTACTGTATTATAAAATACTTTCATGATTATGTAGACAAAAACAAAGAGGTAAGAGGTAAAAGACATTTCATCTGAATAAATTTGTTAAGTAGTATTATACTTTTTACTGTTTTGTGTAAATACATAGCATAAAAGAAACTATAGTAGTTTGGCAATTTAAGTTAAATGTTTTTCATAACAATAGTTAATACTAAAAGTAGTATTGCTGGCAGTTCTAAAATAGAGCTTTAACAAATATTATGACACTTCTGAATCATACCATTCATGAAATAAAGGAAACTAAAGCAATAGAACTAAGAAATGATGAGCACATGATGAGTTTGTGCAATATTTTTACGAACTGTATTCATGATTAGGAGAAAAAAGCTAATCTGCAATCAGGGCCAGATTAAACCACTTTTGGGCCCTACGCATTTGCTTCTCACCAAGAACCCCTTTCTCTCCGACAAAAGTAGAGTTCACAAAAACATATAAAACAAAACTGAATGTGAAAAAACCAAAACATCTTAAAATATTATTAATGAAAAAATATTTAATATACACAGTAAACTTTAGTTTTTTTAGAAAAGTTTGAATTGTTTGTTTATAAGTTAAAAATATTAAATTTATTTCATTTTCCTACAGAAGTAAGTAAATTAATAAAAATAAACTAAAAACAGCAGTTTGATTGGTCACTGTACATATGTCTTAGTTTTCTATGCGATGATCCGGTTGTGTCTGTCACAAATCTGTATTAGAATTTATTTGGTTTAGAGTGTTATGGTCAGTCAGTACTATTTAACCCATATTGTACCACACCAACTAAACATTTCTGTAAGTTATTAAAACTTGATCCATGTCATTAATACGGTGTAATTAAGTATATAAAACCAAAATTTTGAAAAAAATATTTTTAATTTTTTATGTAATTGGCTGTCCTATAAATAGGACAACGGTCCAATGTACTACTAAAACTTAACAAATATCACTTACATTGCATTAGGCTGATTCATAGATCAAATTTGAAGAAATGGTCAAAACAAAGTCCAACATTACATTTTAAGCATACTGTTGTTGGTTTTCCCTTGCAGTTATTGAACTGGCAGTAAGAGAGTAAGTTTATCTTGCAATCTCCAGTTTTTCTGAATAGAAGAGCCATCCATCTATTTACCACTTGTTGTGTCCAGGTGTGTGAACTTGTGTTTGAACTGGTTTTCATTGAAAGATAAGAAAATAATGTGCGCTATCAATGCAATATAGAATTCTAGGAAAAATAATCGGGATTGGACCATCGTATTAATTTTAGTGCACGTTTTTTATACTTACAAAATACTCGTGTAAAATATATTTTTCAATAAAAACTTTCAGTTACATTATTAGCTCTTTTTTTTAAACTAAAAGTAATCTCCCTAATGTTTGAAAAAAATAATAAGAAATATAAAATTAAAGATTAAAAAATGACAATTTTTAAGAGGTTGCTGAAAATAAATTTTATAATACAATATAATTTGATTTCTCAGTTTTTTGTTACTTTGCTAAAGTGTGTCTATTTTAAAGGTATTAAAATAAAATCCACTCAGAAAATATTTATAACTTTATTATTAAATGGAATTTTATTTGTTGTCCTATTTATAGGACAGCGGTCCAATATGGGTTAAAGTGAACATTTTGTGAAAAGTTTTCTACTTATAAAGACTTTTCAGCGATAGACTAGCTTATCGTAACAAATACTATGCAGTCCAACCTATCTTAATTTGTTCCTTTTAAAATGATTTCTAAGACAATTTTTTAATGCATCACTGTACTCCCAATCATACAAGCAGATGTATGCAGGCTGGAAATTACTTGCTGCAGTGATATAATCTGCCCTATATTTATTTAACGGCTCAAAACATTTATTCAGAGCAAATACAAAGATCTCATTTCATTTTTATTAAAGACTGAAAGTTCATTTCTATTGGTTGTTGCTCCGTTCGATATGATGAAGTGCCTATAAATAGCCATTGATTCGAAACAATTTTATTGAGCAATCAACAAACTAATTTATGGATTTGAGGTTTGGCGTCCTATATTTATCGATCTGGTTCTCTGAATCGAAACGTTTCATCGATCATGTGCTTTGTGACAATTCCAACGAACGTAGGGAAAAATTCGGAATTCACTCCCCCTGTAGAATTTATTTCTGGATTTACGATTCCGGTGGCATGGGAAAAAAGAGAGAGAGAGAGAATTTCCCCGATTTTCTATTTTTATTTAGTATTTGCGGGCACGTTTCTCATTCCTAACTAACAGCGAAACCACCAGCTGCACAGTTTTTTGCTATTTACATTCACATTATTTTTCTGGAGAAGAGAGACAGAAAAAAAAAAAAAGAGTCCTGAATTCCAAAATCCTCAATAAATAACGGTTTCAGTTGAAGTTGTTCCTGTTTATTTTAACGTTCTTGTGGCATAAGGTCACAGAGGGGGGTAAACCCGAAAGGGGACCGCCAGTTCAAGGGTTTAGGGGGTCGAAAAATGAAAGAGGGAGTTGGCACGTTCGACTGACCGTCACAAACAATTTTGGTTGTGGGAGGAGGGTGCAAATAAAGTGAATAACATAATGATGGTAAAAAAAAAAGAAAGAAAGAGAGAGTGCATGGCCGTACTGCAGTGTAGTATTCGAAAATTGGGAGTAATTTGGTTCTGAAACTAACGTTGCAGCTGTTGTTTGTGAACTAACTGTTCCTCCATTTAACAATTCTTTTTTTCTTTCTTTTCCATACCCCCATATGACGTATTTATTTACGTTTGATTTTTTTTTTACTTATGACTGCCCTTTTTTTAACAGCTGTTTCAATAACTGTTTTTTTATTTTATATTTTTTCTCTTAAAAATATATATCAAAAAATATTGTGGGGGATTTGAAATTTATATCGATTAATCCATTTCGAGAAACACACACACAAATTTTTAAATTTAAAAAAATAACGCGAAATAAAAATCTTAAAAATGGATGGTATTATTATACATAAATTGGGTGGATTTAAAGCAGCAGTTCCCTTCTTGAAATACCCGATTGATAATAATTTAAAATAGACGATGAATTATTAGAAAATAATAAATAGTGTTGCGGGCAAAATTCAAGATCTGTCCCCTTCCTCATTTTCAAAGATGCTAATAAATTATCAAAAAAGACTAGGAAACATTAAATTAAAAAAAGGAAAAAATAGCGAAGTGACTACACCGAGAGAGAAATTCAAGCCTATAAATTTCAACTACTGCCTATAATTTAAGATTGGGGACATTTTTCTACTTTCTGACACAAAATCTTTCTAAATTAATGAAATGAAACTATTAATTGATGGTTAATTATAATTGCCGAACAGATGATAATGATGTCTTGATAACCATTGCAACAAAGGCGAAATGAAAATTGATGTTATGCATGAAAACTATGCTTAATTTGAGACGATGATTTTAGGAAGAGTGATATATTTTTAACACTAATTTTAATTTGTTTAGATTTTTTATGCTCTGCACTGAACACAGTAGTTTTCTGTTTATTTGAAAGAAAAGCAAAATTCAGTTAGTAACTATATCTTTAAGTATTTTTAAAGATTTTTAAGCAGCTTTTATTTCTTAATATTTTTATTATTCTATACATTTAATAAAGCACTTAAAAATAAGAAATTCCAAAATTTAGTTTATTTAAAATTATCAAAATAAATATTTATAAATTTAAAAGCAATAGAAATGTTGTATATTCTACAGATGAAAACATGCAAATGTCTTTTAAACGTTTAAAAAATATGGAAGTGTCTCTAAAATTATTAAAGAAAGGATTTTTTAAAGATTAAGAGGTATTCGTGTGAATTTTTATGCTAAATTGTTTGCTATTAAAAAAATTCCAATTTGCAATGTACACCTCTATTAATCAGATAAACAGAAAATACATTCCAATGCCTTGATGATGTATCTTTAAATGCATCTATATTTTAATAAATTTCAAATCTAATGATCAATTATGCATTACAGGATATTTCCAAGAATTAATAACAGCTAATTATGAATGAGATAGCTAGTTAACCATTTTGCTGAAAATGAGGATGTCTAATCATTAGGAAATTAAAACGGTCAATCCTATTAAAATTGAATAATGTTATTTGAGGTTATTTAGGGAAAATCCTTCACCTTTTCTTTGGACTGAGAAAAAGGTGATCTACCGCAATATTTCCTCAACTAACTTATGAGACAACTCCTTTTTTCAACAACTACTTTTATGAGATGATGCCAGTAATAGATGATGGGCTGTTATAGATTTGACTCCCAATCAATATTAATACAACTCGTCAGATCTCTGTTATATTTATAGTATCTCACCTCCATTCATAATCACTGTTTACACGCTAACATGAACGAAAAAGCAAAGGTGGGAATAATTCAACTTATTGACTTTTGCTCTAAATGGACCTGTCAACCAATTTAATTTCATCAGTAAAATTTCAGAACAATTTTCACATTCTCGGTAAATGAGAGGGAGATATAAAACAAACATTCATTTAAAGCTTTCGATTAAAACCCAAAATAAATCGAATAGGTAGTACGACATAAGTATGTACACACTAACATGAACGAAAAAGAAAAGATTGGAAGAATTCAAATTATTGACTTTTGCTCTAAACAGACCTGTAAACCAATTTAATTTCATCAGAAAAAATTTCAAAACAATTTTCACATTCTGAGTAAATGAGAAGATGGGGTTATAAAACAAACATTCATTTAAAACTTTTTATTAAAACCCAAAATAAATCGAGTATGTATGACTGGGATACGACATTAGTATGTACACACTAACATGGACGAAAAAGCAAAGGTGGAAGAATTCAACTAATGGGCTTTTGCTCTAAATGGACTTGCCAACCAATTAAATTTCATCAGTAAAATTTCAGAACAATTTTAACATTCTGAGTAAATGAGAGGAGGGTTATAAACAGGGGCGTACTCAAAGGGGGGGTGAGGGTTTTAAACACCCCCCTTGAACTCAAACAAAATGGCACAAATAAAAATTTTAGTAGAAATTATGCAAGCTATTATTTTTTAGAATTAAGAACCCTCCTTCAAAAAATTCTGCGTAAGCCACTGGATATAAAACAAACATTCATTTAAAGCTTTCGATTAAAACCGAAAATAAGTCGAATATGTACGACTGGGATACGACATAAGTATGTACACACTAACATAAACGAAAAAGCCATGGTGGAAGAATTCAACTTATTGACTTTTGCTCTAAACGGACCTGTCAACTAATTTAATTTCATCAGTAAAATTTCAGAACAATTATCACATTCTGGGTAAATGAGAGGGAGATATAAAACAAACATTCATTTAAAGCTTTCGATTAAAACCCAAAATAAATCGAATAGGTACGACTGGGATACGACATAAGTATGTACACACTAACATGGACGAAAAAGCAAAGGTGGAAGAACTCAACTTATTGACTTTTGCTCTAAATGGACCTGCCAACCAGTTTAATTTCATCAGTAAAATTTCAGAACAAGTTTAACATTCTGGGTAAATGAGAAGAGGGGGTTATAAAACAAACATTCATTTAAAGCTTTCGACTAGAACCCAAAATAAATCGAATAGGTACGACTGGGGTACGACATAAGTATGTACACACTAACAAAAACGAAAAAGCAAAGGTGGAAGAATTCAACTTATTGACTTTTGCTCTAAACGGACCTGTCAACCAATTTAATTTCATCAGTAAAATTTCAAAACATTTTTAACATTCTGAGTAAATGAGAGGGGGGATATAAAACAAACATTAATTTAAAGCTTTCGATTAAAACCCAAAATAAATCGAATAGGTACCAATATCTAGCTATCTCCTTACAAGGAGTCGAAAATTTAATTTCGAGGAAACTTTCCAATTAAGTGAAAAATGCTCGCCTCGACAATTCTACTTCCCAATAAAAACCTACAACCCCAATATACTTACACAACGAAGCTCAAGAACTCAAAAGTTATAGCCGTCACGTGATAGTATTAGAGGGGGGGATGTACTACTTGGTAGGGGGGATAGAGAAAGCACCCCCCTTATTGATGGCCATTGAGACGTTTGATCGCCATTTTCCATCTGCGCGTACGGCGGAGAAGCACGTGTGCGCAGCTGTACAGATGACAGGCGGAAAAGATTTATAGGAAACCGCATATTTTACACGCACAGCACCATAGACTCACGAGGATCCGTAATTTGGGGGAGCTTAGATTTTCGAGGAGGGAGAATAAAAGAAAATGAAGAAGGAAATTGGCTGCAATTAAATTTCCAAAATCGTCTGCTTATTACCAAAGATGAACTTATAAACAAGTGTTACTTTTTTAAATATTAAAAGATTTCTAAGCTGAAAACGCATTAGCTGAAACGCTCCGTTGGAGCACAAAATATAGAATCAAACCAATACATTACAAAACAAATATAATTAATTTCCTAAAATTTCTCTTTAGAATCGTAATTATAAATGATTTCATTGAGTAAATTCCGTTAAACATCCTTTCTTAATACCCGAATATTTCAACGTTAATAGGCGTTAGCAGAAAGTACTATAAATACAATGCAGAGAATACATTTAAGCACTGGTTAAAACATAGATTATTGAGAAATATAGTTAAATCATTATAGAAGAAATATAATGCTAAAAATCTATATTAAATTTTGCATAGGAGAATATTAATTTATTTGAATTTATATGGTTCTCTTCACATAGTTAGTATTTAATTACTGTTTAGATTGAATTTTTGATTATCAATTAAAAATAATAATTTTAGGGCCAGTTTCACCAAAGTCGTTTAACTGCTAACCTCGATTAACACATGGCGCCAACCAATGGTGGGACGAAATTCTTCGTTTAAACAGGGATTAATGGCGGTTTGGTAAAACGGGTCTTTAGTAACATATAATCTATTAGAGGTTTTAAAAAAGTGTGCAGAGCAATATAATAAAGTATATGTGGGATTAATCGTTTTTAAGAATCAAAGTAAATTTCACATATTCAAACTTCTTTTAAATTTATTATCGAAGTAAGTACTAATTAAAAATCCAAATAATGAGCACGATAAAATAACTTAGACGTAATCGAATTTTTATTGAGTGTTGGATGCAGTATAAGTATTACTGAAAAGCACTAGAGATGGAAGTATGTTGACAAATATGCGTAAAACTTGTAGTTCTTGTTGATGTTTTAAAAGTTGAATGCACTGTTAGCATTAGTGAAAAGCACTAGAGATGCAATTATGTTGACTAATACTCCTTAAAACTCGCAGTTCTTACTGATATTTTGGCGCTATGATTATTCAAAACATAGACCAAAAAATTTATAAATTAATCTTGAAACTAAATGCTTTTTATTTTACTGAATGTTATAATTTATTAAAAGACTATTAGTATTCAAATTCACTTCAAATTTGATTACTTTGGAGATTTTCACTGTTTAGGACAAAAAGCATTTGAAAAATTGACTCGTTGGATAGTACTGAATACATATACACACATATTTAAGGGAGAGATTAATTTTGTATGATACTTGTAAAAATGATTTAAAGTAATATATAGTACATATAACATCATAAATTAAAATATTAATTCTTTGGACTGAGTCTCATGCAATGATGAATAAAAATTAATTAGTCCAAAATTCTTAGTAAAAAAAATACCTTATATATCATTCAATTCCTAACCAAGATTAATAAACTTGAAAATGATTTAAATGAAACTAATAATTTCTCAGCAAGTTTTTTAATGTTGTCTGAGGTTGGTGAAAATTACCTCCACAAAGTTTCTGACAGCGCATATCGCATATTCGCTTTGTTTGCTTAAGATCGTGAATTTAATACAATATTCAGTTTATTGGTGGAAACATAATTATTGCATCTCATTAATACTGCCATATAGCACATAACAATTTTAAATGCTTAAAACAAAGTATAATATACAATATTACTGCGCTGTATACCAGGGCTATATTACTGAGCTTAATTTTTGCGTAATCATAGCTGTCAATTGCCCAACCATTATTTTCCCATCAGTTATAGGTTTATTCTCCATTATAACATAAAATCAGTTTAGGAACTTCGACCTGGAAGCTTGGTGGCAATTAACACCTTAAACAAGAGATTTTATACAATTCTACTAATCTGTTGCATATGTTGCTTTGTAGCTGTTCCTTACAATAAAGCAACTTAAAATGTGCCAATTTTATCAAATTATAGCTACAATAAAGCACAAGGTCAAGATAATTATCAATTGTAGAGAAGATTAAAACAAAATCGCTTTAAATTCTAAAATTTTATAACTATCGAATCAGTAGCATATTAACAGATTAATTAAATCCTTCTAAATCTTAAATTAGTAAAATGATTTTCTATCCCTGTAAAATCTTAGAGCTTTAGAAATTCTTTAACATTTACTATCCCTGATCTCATTTATAACGTTTCTGAAACTCTCCGTTGGAACATTCGTTGAATATAAAGTCAAACCAATACATTACAAAACCAATATAATTAATTTCCTAAAATTTTTCTATGATATCGTAATTATAAATGACTTCATTGAGTATATTGCCGTTAAGCATCCTGTCTTAATACCGGAATATTTCATCGTTAATAACATTTTGCACTGGCGCGCTTAACGACGCTCCCTGAATACAGGTATTTAATTTCTTATTTGATTGCCATATATTGCAGCAGCTATATACCCTTATTGTCTTACTTTCAAATTATTTATGACCCACTACTACTAAACCCCGGGCATCAGTTAGCGTAAGACCCCATTTCGATTCTCTAACACGCCTGCTATGGATTAATCGAGAACAACCCTTTTTCTGCACTAGAATAAATGGGGCTACAAAGCTTCAGACTTTCTTTATTCTAGCCCTTTTTCCTCCATAGGTAATTCACTGCGCAAGCGCCAACTGTCAACACTAAAATGGCGTTGGAACTATTATGTTTCAGACATTATTTACCATGTTAAAAGGCTGATTGATTCGTAAATAGCCTTCCCTTTTTTTGCTAGTAAGAATAAGGTTCAGCAAAATTTTAGAATGAATTTTAATTTTTACTCTTCGATTACAGTATTGTAAACGTTGGCGAATTTAAAATTTTAATGATAACTTAAAAACTTAAAAATATAGTTTCTCTTGAAATCTTAATTTAAAACATTTTAATGAATAAGTATTTTACAGTATGCAACTACAGAATTTTGTGGTATCATTTACAATGATGGATTATAAAATGTGTTGTCAGAATTAATGCTTTCGATAAATATAAACAGATTTGTTGTCTACCTTTTGCAAGCTAGCTCGTGGACTTTTTGAAAGAAAACATGGCTACAAAAAAAGTCATTAAATAAAGTCATTGTTCATCTGCAATACAGTTCAGCCAATACAGTTCATCAATACAGTTCAGCCAATACAGTTAGTATTTTTCTGCTGCCTTGCATTGAACACTGTTCAAAACTACGAAGTTATCTTAAACTGACTTATAGAGATATTAAAAAAAAAAAAAAAAAAAAAAAAAAACTAGCAACGTAACAGCAATGGATTAAAAGAAAGACATATTGAAATATTCTGTGATACATTTAAATTTAAAAAAAATATTTATTATTTTGAAATTCTTAAATTTAGTTGTAAATTTTTGATTTAGTTAACTTATTTGCTGTTACATATAACAAATCTAAATTCAGACATTTGATCCATAAGACGAAATACATTTAAGATTTCAATGCAGCTGTCTGAAAAGCTTAAGTTTTTAACCTATATAGCGTAATATAAAACTAATAATTCTCAAAATGTATTATGATTATACATTATAGGAAATTTAATAATTTACTTATTAATTATTAAGCAAAATATCTTTTAAAAACAGCACTTCATTCAATTATTAAAATAAATTTTGCCAAAATGTGTGTAGAACAAGAAATTATACCGATTGAATAAATCAGTATATAAAGTATATCAAACAGTTTTTTGAAATTATTTGATTTTACCTTAATTGCTTTAAAGATAAAATTTTCTTAAAGAAAATATTTTATTATATCTTAATTTTTGAGTAATTTATTGATAGAAAATAACTATTTAACTTATTTTATTTAAAAGATAAAGAAATTAACATTCCATCAATTTAAAACTATCTTGTATTTTAGCATTTTAGTATTTTGTTTAATTTGTGAACAAATACTTTAATAAACACTTTTAGTTCAAAACTAAAGACATATCAGCAAAATCAACCAAAATAAAACGGATATGTTAGAACAGTTTACAAACCTTTGAATATTTTGTTTAAAGTATATTTATGCAAAAACTTACTTTACAAATATTTATAAAGTTCCTAATTGGGTTAAAACTAGAATTTTCAAAGAAATTACAGAACTAAGTTTTAATTATTAATTTCATACCAAATTCATTTCAAGGATTCTTTATCAATCCTCATGCATTTAATTTTTAAAGTGGAATTAACACAAATTGTTCAGCCAATTTGTTCATGCGCGTATTTACTGACTGTCATATATTAAGAAATAACTTAACAGGTTGTGCTACTTTTAACTAAAATTTGTAAAACAAATGTACGGTGCGCTAAAGAACCCGAAAATTATTGCATAGGCTACATGCAATGAATATATATATATATATATATATATATCCTCTATCAAGATTTTTTACCTGTTTTAGAGATTTATTGTCACATAAACTATTTTGTTTAAAGAATATTTATTCAAAGAATGATTTTACAAAGAATAAAAAACAAAAACCTCTTTTAATCTTTAGTTTAAACTCAATCACAAAAAAGTTTTTAAAGGAATTATAGTATTAGTCTTTAATTATTATCCTCATACAAATCTATTTCAAGTATTTTATATTAATTCTCGTTCAATTTGTTTTTAAAATTACATTAATTTACACAAATTTGTCCCGCAAATTTATACAATTGAGTATTTACTGACTGGTAAATATTATATTAAGACATTACTTAACTGGACGTGTTACTTTTAAGGAAAAATTCACAAAATGAATGTGTGTGAACTTTGGGCCAAAGAACCCGAAAATAATTGCATAGACTACACGTAATAAATATATATATCCCCTGTCAAGCTTTTAGAGATTTACTGTCGCTTTTGCAATAGACGACTAATGCTTATTACCAGTGGCAGGATCTTTTATTGTTTTAGCCAGTTTTTACTTTTTTTGTTGTTAATAGGTAAGGCTAAAAATACTGGAAGCAGTATATTATTTCTCCTTTTGTCGCAATCGTAGCTTATATAATTACGTTATCAGGTTGTTATTGATTTCTGATACACAGGAGGCCGAGAAAGCTTCATAATTGTTTAGTGAAGAAAATTGGACTTCGATTAGCTGCTATATAATTTTTTTGCCGTTTTTCTGAGCTTTTTGCCGATTGGAAGAAACAGTGATAGCTCTTTGTAATAGGTTTAAGTTAAGTATTAATAAAAACGTGTAGAGGCACTATTTATTACATTTAATTCTCTCCTATTTGCTGTCTCTTTCCATCAACTGACAAAGAATTAGAGAATTACAGAGAGGGGGAGGAGTATAAAGGAACGGAAAGTTGAAAGTAATAAGGTCTAAGCTTTAAAGAAATGGTCATACTAAATCTTGGTGACGTTTGAACATCAATGAATCTAAATTTTTTGTAAGCTTTTGAAATGATTAAAATTACTTAGATTCATAATAGTTCTAGGCTAGTTTAATATTAGGTTTGATTATGCATTAATGTATTTTTTAAAGGAAAATAGAACCAGTGAGTTAAAATGAATAACTCCTGAAAAGTTAAACAAGTTTATGCACTACCTTGAAAATACTTTTAATTCATTAATTTGTCTATGCCGGGACAAATTTAACGGATAGCAAACGGGAATGCAATATCCCCAACCCTGCACAAAGACAGATATTTTGAGGAACAATGTCTTAAATTTTATAGGATGTCGGAAAAAGTTGGTCATCAAAATCTGGACTTGATACACCTAAAAATTAGTCAGTTTTTAACTTAAATTTTGGTGACATATCTGCATAAAAGTTGGGTGAATATTAGACTTCAGAATGTTATTTATTGTTTGAAAAGTTGACACTAATACAGTTTAAATTCTTTAAAATTTTCACAAGCTTCAATTACAAACTTTGCACACAATAAACATAGCTAATGATAGAAAAATTAATGTTTATCAGCATATTTTATATAAATAAATCAATAACAAGTCTATTGTATAGATCTCCGGAGGGTTTTTGAAGATTGTCAGTATAACCTACATTCAATTTATTTTTATGTTCGTTTAAGTGAGCCAATTGATAACTGTAATTACAGGAAATTTCCTGATTCATCAAACCGTTTAGTTTTATGCGTAACTATTTTAACGCTTCAAATCATTTCTAGTACGACTGATTGTAATACAAGCATTACTGCAGTTAAAAGTATTTTAAAGCTGTGTGCATGCCAAATAATATGTTGTAATAGAGGACTTATACAAGCTTTTACTTGATGAATGCATGAAAGTGAATTCTGGTTTTTGTTTCAGAGTGAATTATTCACATCCTTATACATTTTATTTAGAAACGTCGCATCTTTGCGCACAATTGTCCATAGAGTCCAGTACAAACTAAGCTCATCGCCAAATGGACATCTTGCCCAGTCGCACAGCTCTTTCATTAGACTGGATACATAAACAAACACCTCCCCCCCCTTCACCTCTGTAGCATGGAGTTTCTGGGAAACACCCTAATGCCACCCCCTCGCTCTACCTTCACTAAATTCTATTATATCTCTAACTACCCAAAAAAGAAAGAAAGAAAAAATAGGGAGACTCCGCCCAAGAACATAATAACAGCATGTCCCTTGGTCACGTGACGTCAGAGCCATCAATTCCACCCACCCCCTTGCCTATTTCCCCCCGCCGGTTCCAAATTCGGAAAAACTCCCATAAAATCTTTTTTCCATTTTGTCCCAGGGTCAGTTCACCCGTGAAGCAAAAAAAAGAAAAGAAAAAAAATATATATAGAACGGTCCATGCCATGTTTTCCGCATTTTCCCCGTTTCCAATGTATATTTGCAGTATGGGGGGTTGGTTTTTAGGGGCTGGTCTCACGTGTTTTTGGAATCTTTTTCGATGGGGGGAGGGTAAACGCAGTGCAAGAATTGGTGTTATGACGGGTGAATCATAAACCCCCGTTGCAGCTTTTTCTTTGCTGCAAGCTTGTATATTGCAGTATTTGGTGTGTGTGTGTGTGTGGAGGGGGGGTTATTAGTTATTGCTTTTGTCGAATGTTTCATTTTAACAAAAGGACAGCACCCTAGGAAAATCGACCATGATCTCTGATAACGTCTGACTCCTCGTTAAGTTAACCTGCTGCCTTTATCCCACAGTGGGAACCAATTACATATATTTACTTAAATTGACGAAATCCATTTCTAGCCATACATACTGAATTCAATCGAAGCCAAATGTTTAAAATAATTGGTGAGTATCAGGATGGCTTTACAACTATTGTTTACAACCTGGGATAGAAGGAAAAAAAATATTAATTCTCTATGAATTAAAAAATTTTAAATATACATCTTATATGTGTGTATATGTATACACACATACACACACATATATATATATATATATGTATATATATATGTGTGTGTGTGTATGTATATATATATATATATATATATATATATATGTATATATATATGTGTGTGTGTGTATGTATATATATATATATATATATATATATGTAACATATTTTCTAAGAATTGTCGCAGAATTGTGACTAAAAATATCTATAAACTGATATTGTGAATAATTATAAATAAAATAAATAAAATAAACTTTACAGGGACAAAAATTCATCGTACTAGGAACTTAAACTAATAAATTTTCTAAAACTTATTATAATATGAATATACATCCACATATAAATTTATTATTTTATGTATCCATCATTTTAAAGCTGTATTAGTCCGCTCTACTAACACGGAATTATAAATTATTAAAATACGGTTGGGAAATCCCCAATCTCATAGATATCAATCAACGTTGCTATGGATGAATCATGCTTAAAAATCATCTACAGAAGAACAAATAATCTGTACTCTATACTACATATCCTAAATTAATATCCCTTTTTATAACGCATGTATTTTTAAGTATTTTACGAAAGTATTCCTTTACATTTACTTAAAAATGCAACATTTGTTTTTGAAATGATTAAGAAGAATTTATTTAAATTTATAGCTTAATTCTGTTGTTGTTGTCTTATGCCATTTGGTCAAACCAAGCACGATATGAGCAGGAGGCTACTCGATTTAAGGCTAAGGGGTGCGCCTTTCGTTTCAATGAGCACCTCAATGGTGGTTGGTTTGGAGTGTTACAGTCTACTTTTCGAAACACGAGGGCTAACAAGAACGGGACCTACTGCTTAAAGCCGATTCCAAACGGCTACGAACATTCATGCCACAGTGGGACTCGAACCCACGAACTCCCGATCTGAAGGCCAGAACCCTAACCAATCGGCCACCTCAAAGGTGAAAAAGCGGGATTTATGCTCAAGTGAGTCTTCGCAATTTTAAAGCAGGGACCAAGCAGAAGACCCACAGACTTGGACTGCTACCCCCAGAGGTATTGATTGAGAACAAGCTTAACTTTATTACAATGAGGGAAAAATGTTAAAGAATTGATAGAGATCATTCAACTTTGTCATGGATGAATCATTCATAAATATCATCTACGGAAGAAATGGAATCTATTTAAATATATTAAGAATTTTTTATATCGTCAAGTTGTGAATTTTAAGAAGTTGTTGCTTTAAATTTAATTTAAAATATCGTTTAACACTTTCTAGAACCTTTAAAAGGCGAAAAAATAATTTATTAAAACTTATTTGGACTTAGATTTCTAATCAGTACTCTAAAAGTAGTCGTAAATAGTCCTACTAACAATTTTGTTTCCAGTTTCGAAACCAAAAATCAGATCATTAGTCTATACATATATATATTTCAATTCTTTTTCCTCAAGGTTTAAAAAGTCTCTTGAGAGAAATTAATAAAAAAAATTGTCGTAAAAACTAATTTGTCAAAACTTATTTGGACTTAGATTTCTAATCAGTGCCCTAAAATTAGTCGTAAATAGTCCTACTTAAAATTTTGTTTCCAGTTTCGAAACCAAAAATCAGATCAAGTCTATGCATATGTATTTTTCAATTCTTTTTCCTGAAGGTTTGAAAAGCCTCTTGAGAGAAATTAATAAAAAAAAAATTTTTCGTAAAAATTAATTTTTCAAAACTTATTTGGACTTGGATTTTTAATTAGTACCCTAAAATTAGTCGTAAATAGTCCTACATCAATTTTGTTTCCAGTTTCGAAACCAAAAATCAGATCATTAGTCTATGTATTTTTCCAATTCTTTTTCCTCGAGGTTTAAAAAGCCTCTTGGGAGAAATTATTAAAAAAAATTTTGTCTTAAAAATTAATTTGTCAAAACTTATTTGGACTTAGATTTCTAATTTGTACCCTAAAATTAGTCGTAAATAGTCCTACTTACAATTTTGTTTCCAGTTTCGAAACCAAAAATCAGATCATTAGTCTATGCATATGTATTTTTCTAATTCTTTTTCCTCAAGGTTTAAAAAGCCTCTTGAGAGAAATTAATAAAAAAAAAAATTGTCGTAAAAATTAATTTGTCAAAAATTGTGACTTTATTTGTATACAGATTATTAATCAATAGGCTAAAAGTAGTTATAAATAATCTACTGGGAATTTATTTTCAAGTTTCGAAAGCAAAATCAGATTATTAGACAATGCATATGTATGTTTTAATTCTATTTAATCATGGTCGTAAAGCCTCTTGATAGAAAAGATTAAAAGAAAGGTAATTGCTCTACAAAATTTATAGCCTACTGATTTTAAGCAATTGTTTATTATTTGTCTAATATCAATTACTTATTATATTTCTTTGACCATTTTTGGAACAAGGATATTCAATCAATATAAATTCTTGATAAAGTAATAGCCATGGTTCGGAATCCTAGTACCCATGCATAACAGAGAAGATTATATAGTACTCCTAAAAGAAAAATCTTAACAATTAGCTATGCAACTTCGGGATTATTTGGCCATAGATCACTGATCAATACCCAAGATCTAAACCTTTGGTATAACATTGGAATATGGAGCAAGAGAGGGTGACACCAAAGAGGATTAGACTGAACCCCCGTCAGCTCCAAAGGGAATTGAATTTGGACCCACAGGGCTAACAAACGCTACCATCAGCTGAGTCGGCTCAACACTGAATCCTTTTTTCTCTCTTTATTTTTTTTCAGCTTTGGTGATTATTGGCATGGTCAATTCTTCCATTTCTCTCTCTCTCTCTCTTTGTTGCCAGTCCATATGTTCTTTTGTTGGAATTTTATCGCCAGCTTAGCATTTTGTATTCCGATTTTTTTTTCTTTTAAATCTTTCAGTGGGGGTGAAATGAGAGTTAGTTGTTGGAATTCTGAAGAGAAAATCCTCAAAACGAACTCATATGGTTTCACCCATATTCCTTGCTACATCCATCATCAATGGCGTCATAAATTTTTAAATTATCAACATAAGCGATTACTAAAGCAATTCAAACAGTTATATCTTGACGGCTATATATATATTTCAGTTTTATTAGTGAATATATTATAAATTTTGTCCTTACATTATTCGTAAATGCAGAAAATTATACCGTATAATTTATTTGAATTATGCTGGTCAAGGTTAAGTATTACAGCAGTTAAAGTTATAAAGTATATATCCAGAAAGTTAGAAATTTTTGTCTGGGTGACGCCAATGATAATTATTTTAAATAGAAGAATATTTTTAAAATTTTTTTTAAATTTCCCTTGCTGCAAGAAATAATATCTTGTTTGCAGACGATATAGGTTTTAAGTAGTAAATATTCTGAATTCTCGAAGATCATATAATTTTAAAGATTCTTATAAATGAGATAAAAAGTAGAAAGATTAGACCACGAAGTACAGAAAATCATACCGCATAATTTATTCCAATTATGTTGGTCAAGGTTAAGTATTACAGCGGTTAAAGTTATAAAGTATATATCCAGAAAGTTAGAAATTTTTGTCTGGGTGACGCCAATGATAATTATTTTAAATAGAAGAATATTTTTTAATTTTTTTTAAATTTCCCTCGCTGCAAGAAATAATATTTTGCTTGTAGACGATATAGCTTCTAAGTAGTAAATATTCTGGATTCTCGAAGATCATATAATTTTATGGTTTCGTTTGGTTTGGAGCGCTACGGTCAACTGTTTTGTAGAAGAGGGATAATGAGACCGGGACCTACTACTTAAAGCCGATTCCGAACGTCTACGAACATCCATGCCATAGTGGGATTCGAACCCACGAACTCCGATAACGACGACCAGCGCCCTAACGTTCGGCGATAATTCTATGGATTCTTATAAATGAGATAAAAATTAGAAAGATTAATCATTCTAAAACAGTCTAAGTTTTAAGCATTCTATAAGGTTTCTACACTAAATTAAAAAATAAACTTATCATCATAGTTGGACCAATTGATAAGTACGTGCCATCCGCGGACATTTCACGATCTTCGAAAGTCACGTGAGTTCATCCAATGTATCATCTGGGGACAGAAAAGTCCCGTAGAATGGCGCAGAAATCCCGGCCGCAAATGCGATAAAAAGTAAAAGAATAATAAAAAGAGAGAGAAGGGGGGGAGGAATAAGAGCGAAGAAACCATTGTGTTATGTGACACTCCTGAAAGAACTTGTCGTAATTAAGCAAGACAGAATTTCCTTAACGGAAACGGCCCGTCGGCCGGTAACCGCCGCCCTCCGGAGTATGGGCTGCAAGGAGGAGCCTTGCTAGTTAAGTCCGGCTGCGTGAAATTGCCCCTGACAGAAGTGGGGACTCCGGACCCACTAATGGTGGCAAATGGATGCTGTCAGGATGCGTCTTTTTGTCGACCTCCCTTCTTCCCCAATTCAGAATTAAGACATTGTGTCCACGATGAGACACATTTCAAATATTTCATGCCACTTAAATATTAGAATCAATAATAAACTTGGATACTTTGTTTCTTCCTCACATTACATGTTAGTGCTGTATGAATATAAGATACTGTCAAATATTTTAAACACATGCCTGATGTAACACATCTGAATATTTTAAGCCACTTAAAACGTAGAAGCAATAATAAACTCATGTGTGTGTGTGTATAATGCTACCGATGAATGGATATAAAGTACTGTCAAAGTTTACTGAAACATTGTCAAATATATGAAACATTCCATAATAGAACTAGTTAATCTCACGCCACTTGAAGTTTAGAACCAATAATACACCTGGAATTTACTTTTTCGGCTATGCATGGAAGGTTACTAATATATCAACATAAAATATTGTCAAATATTTGAAACGCTTTACGATGAAACACTTTTTAATTATTTTTGCACTACTTACAGATTAGAATCAATGATAAACTTGCATATTTTGTTTCTTCCTTGCATTGAATGTTTGTGATTTGGGAATATAAGATACTGTCAAATATTTTAAACATGTGTATGATGTAGCCCATTTGAATATTTCACACCCCTTAAAATCTAGAAGGAATAATAAACTTGTGTGTATAATGCTACCGATGTATGGATCTAAAGTACTGTAAAAGTTTACTGAAACATTCCATAATAGAACTGGTTAATTTCACGCCACTTAAAGTTTAGAATCAATTATACACCTGGATTTTACTTTTTCGGCTATGCATGGAAAGTTACTAATATATCAACATAAAATATTGTCAAATATTTGAAACGTTTTACGATGGAGCACCTTTTAATTATTTTTGCACTGCTTAAATATTAGAATCAATAATAAACTTGTATATTTTCTTGCATTGAATGTTAGTGCTGTGTGAATATAAAATACTATAAAATATTTTAAACATAGGCATGATGTTACACATTTGAATATTTCACGCCACTTGAAAGCTAGAAGAAATAATAAATTTGTATGATTTATTTGTGTGTGTGTAATGCTACCGCTGTATGGAATTAAAGTACTCTCAAAGTTTATTGAAGCATTGTCAAATATCCGAAACATTCCATAATGGACCTGGTTAATCTCCCGCCACTTAAAGTTTAGAATCAGTCATACACATGGATTTTACTTTTTCGGCTATGCATGGAAGGTTATTAATCTATCAACATAAAATATTGTCTAATATTTGCAACGCTTTATGATGTAACACTTTTAATTATTTTGCACTACTTAAATATTAGAATCAATAATAAACTTGGATATCTTGTTTCTTCTTTGAATTGAATGTTAGCGCTGTTTGAATATAAGATAATGTCAAATATTTTAAACATGTGTATGATGTAGCCCATTTGAATATTTCACACCACTTAAAATCTAGAAGGAATAATAAACTTGTGTGTATAATGCTACCGATGTATGGATCTAAAGTACTGTAAAAGTTTACTGAAACATTCCATAATAGAACTGGTTAATCTCACGCCACTTAAAGTTTAGAATCAATTATACACCTGGATTTTACTTTTTCGGCTATGCATGGAAGGTTACTAATATATCAACATAAAATATTGTCAAATATTTGAAACATTTATGACGTAACACTTTTTAATTATTTTTTCACTACTTAAATATTAGAATCAATAATAAACTTGGATATTTTGCTTCTTCCTTGCATTATATGTTAGTGCTGTTTGAATATAAAATACTGTCAAATATTTTAAACATGTGCCTGATGTAACATATTTGAATATTTCACGCTACTTAAAAGCTAGAAGAAATAATAAACTTGCATGATTTATTTGTGTGTGTGTATAATGCTACCGTTGTATGGATCTAAATTACTGTAAAAGTTTACTGAAACATTGTCAAATATCTGAAACATTCCATAATAGAAACGATTTATCTCACGCTACTTAAAGTTTAGAATCAATAACACACCTGGATTTTACTTTTTCGGCTATGCATAGAAGGTTACTAATATATCAACATAAAATATTGTCAAATATTTGAAACGCATCACTATGGAACACTTTTTAATTATTTTTGCACTGCTTAAATATTAGAACCAATAACAAACTTGGATGCTTTGCTCCGTCTATGCAAGGAATATTAGTGTTATAAGGATCTAAAAGATTGTCAAATATTTGCATGACGGAATTTGTTATAAATATTTTACGCCACTTAAAGATGAGAATCAATTAATGAATTTGGCTATTCTGTTTCATCTATTCGTTTAATATTACAGCTATATGGATCTAAAATAGTGTCAAAATTCATAAATTAAATATTTTATTTTCTTCCGTTACTTAACACCAGGTTAACGCAAATTCCTTCTTATGTAAAATTATATAAACATAGTATTAACGTAATATCACATTAGTTATTTTTACCTACAATATCGTTAATGAAATTTCCTTCAGATCTGATCAATTCAAAAAATGCTAGAGAAAATTCAATTCTGCTTTTAACATTTCTGGATGTATGAACATACATAGATATCTTCATAAAAAGTGACGATATTAACTGATATATTAATTTTGATGTTTAAGTTTTTACAACTTATATTATTCAGCAATTTATGTATGTATCAATGTGTTAAAAGACACTGATATATTTTCCCTATTAATAATTCCTGGCTACAGTAATACAGATTCGAATTTATGTATTGATAAATCCTACATAGTTTGACGTTGATTTAATTTCCGGTTAACTACCAATTTAGAGCTTTCCCTCTTGATGAATATAAATTAATGCTTGTACAGAAAAAAGAAAATGTTTCAATTTATATAGAATAAGAACAAGCCACATGTTTGAATTTTTTGGCAGAAGGTGATTTAAAATTGAAATATAAAATAAATTTATCGAGAGACGAGTGTTTTCGAAGAGATAAAATGCTTTTATACTATTTCTAAAAGTTTAGCATAGGGTATTAATATTTTATACAAATGAAAATTTACGAAGATATAAATTTTTCAGGTGTAAATTGAATTAAATAAAATCTGTAAAAGGTGTTTGTAAATTTATATATTTTAACTTGGAATTATTATGCATATTAATACAAAAATTTGAATTTTTATATGTGAGGGAAAACATATTAGTACAGATTTTTATTCTAAATGTTTAATTTTAGAGTTCTATTACACCTCTTTGGTTCTCTTATTTTAGAGTCAGGACTATATCTTATCAGGAAAGAAATTCATGACAGATAAATAAATATTAACTTATAGGACGGTTTATGAATATTTATACTTTTTTTAAAACACCTTAGTCACCTGACGTTCACATGTTTTGGCGGTATGTAAACGTACTTTATGTCTCCAATACCTTTGTCATTCTTTCTCCACAGACAGTGTCTGATTTACATAACAAACAGTCCCCCAAAATATGAATAAAAAGAAAACAAAACACACATGAGAAAAAAAAAGCGTTAACCTTTTGACTCAATTTCGACGTTAAAATTGAGCGGAAGTTAAACACTTCGCTTTAACGAGTATATATAGTAAGGCGCAAACATCCGTTTCCGTCCTTAAATTAAACTTCCATTTTTATCAAAAACGGAAACATGGCGCTTTTTATCATTTAAAAATAGGAAAAGCATGTGGCAAATTTTTCAGTACCCTATTTCAAAGAGCAAAGGATGCCAAAGAAAAAAGGCTTATTGGTTTTATAATAAGAGTTCAATGCCCAGGATGTTAAGTAGAGGTAGTTGATTGAAGAGATAAAAGAGCGGAAAAAGAGTTATTAAATGCAGATTGGCAACATCCCTTTTCTTAATTGCAAAATATAAATTGTTAAAGCTGAGTGAATAAAATAAACCTGTCATTCCGGGTGATTGAAATTAATATACTGTTTCCGTAAAAAGTGGCTCGTTTAGTCAACAAAC
>CM063504.1:17104034-17161534 GCA_032207245.1 Pardosa pseudoannulata | reverse complement strand
TATAAAAACATATTACTATCTTAAAGTTGTGGAACTTCCTACACACATATACATATATGAATAATTTAATATTACTTATTTAAAGAAATCAAAGTATATTCTATAAAAAATTGAAATTTTCGTTAACTTTTAAAATGTTAATTGCGCTTTAATTTTAAATTTGTATCCTGATATTAATTTATTATTTCTTCAAAATATATTCCGGTAATATTAGGGTATTATTTCGCTGATTGTTTGAATAGTTAATGTGTGGGAAATATTTTTATGCGCCTATGTCTATACTCAGTACTTTATCTAGAAACGTCAAAATGACGGAAAAAGTATTTAACTGATAGAAAACGTTCCTGGGAATATTTAGTCCCTGGTATGTATTTAGTTATATATATTGTATTTGTAAATGTGTTCGTGTGATATACAAATACACATATTTTGTATGTATATACGTAACGCACAGGTTGTAAAGTACTGGAATCCATCTTTCGATGACCACTGTTGACTTTTAGGTCTTTCTTATAGGTTAATCTGAAAAAAAAAATTTCTGTTGTTTCCAAATGCCTTTGATTAGCAAACGCAGAACACGACGGTGGGGAATTATTATCTAGAATTCCATCCCACCTTGGCTTCTTTTGCCGAAATTTTTTCTGCCTCTCTCACCCCCTTACCCCATTCTTATTCCATTAACGATCTTGACGGTTGTCTTGTGCAAGCCATCATTTTTTAGACAGTGTACAGTTAATCAGAGTGCTGTCCGGGGCCCATCTAGAGAGTGCTAAAGCCGCCTTTCCAATCTGGAGGCGTCATCCCAACTGAAATATGATCCCCCCCGCCCCCCAAAGTAACAGAGATAAGGAAAAGGGAGAGAGGTAGGGGTAGGCTGGAGGGGCGAAAGGAGGATTCGGAAGCAAAACTCCTTTAAGCCCAGAGAAGTGGAAACGAACAGGAACAGCAAGGGAAATAATAATAAAAAAAAAAAGAGAGAGCGAGAGAGAGAGAGAAGGGGCAAAAAGGATGATAAAGACGGGAGCGGAGAAAATTAAAGGATGGAAACTCGTGGACCCAATCACGGTCTTGGCTCTTCTGTGTATGTCTGGGATGACGAATTGGGTGCAAGGAAGGTCATAAATAATGTCCGCTTTTTGTCTTGTCCGGGCAGTGTCCATTATTTTACAGTGCCGCGGCCCGATGTGTCATAAACGGTTGCAGTTATTGTCCGTGGAAGGAAGCTTGCATTTTTCTGCAGTGGTTAGGATTGTTCTCGGGGAGAGTTGTGGCATCGAATGTCCACCTAAAAATGTATTAAGTTCCGGCGATGGCAAAACTTTTTTTATTTTCCTCAGTTAAGAAATTGCGGCCTTTTTTTTGGTACGAATCAGGAAGGTAGCTTTGTTCAAATGTCGGCTGCAGATTTACACTTTTCCCCACACACCACTGGGATGCAATTTTAGACTATGGATGAAGAACAGGTCCTTCAACGACAAAGATATAAATTGTTTATACAAATTTGTGTGATTGATTGCAATGCCAAATTTTACACATTCAGTAAATAGAGAAAATTATTACTCTAATGTTGTAAAGGAGAATATGGGAATAAATTAAGCAACATATATATATATATATATATATATATATATATATATATATATATACATATATATATATATATAATACGTATATATTATATATATATATATATATATTAATACATATACATATATATAATATATATATATGTATATGTGTGTATACATATATATACATATATACATATATATATATATATATATATATATATATATATATATATATATATATATATATATATATATATATATATATATATATATATATATATATATATATATATATATATATATATATATATATATATATATACATATATACATACTATTAAATTAAAATTGCAGTTTAATCTTTCACTAATAAAAATGTCATATTTTGAGAAGTTAATGGATGAAAGTCATGATCAAACTAAATGGTTTGAAAGTTTTTTTAATGCTGCGATGCGGTGAAAGCAGTTGTTTGAAATTTAAAAAAAAATTTAAAAGAAAGGTTATTTTATAATACAAAACATATTTTTTACAAAATTAAATACTTATAAATTTAATCAAATTAATGCACCACATTTAGAAATATAAATTTAATTATTTGTATGGATAACAAGTTGTGGTTTTATATCAGTAGGGTTGTATGGTACCGTATGTATGTATGGACCGATTGTATGGAGGCTCGTAACTAAAGTAATAAAAAATAGCTTAAAATAAATTTTTAATCAACTTGTATCTTTACTGATGCCTTTTAA
The DNA here is from genome assembly GCA_032207245.1 of Pardosa pseudoannulata. NCBI lineage: Eukaryota > Metazoa > Arthropoda > Arachnida > Araneae > Lycosidae > Pardosa > Pardosa pseudoannulata. The sequence goes on along the minus strand of CM063504.1, from coordinate 17,159,214 downwards.
ACACACAGGCCTAATATGTGGTTTGAAATTGAACTCTCCATAAAAGTTGATACCACAAAACTACGCAGTGGATGTCTTAGATTTGTCGAAATAGATAATAAAATAAAGGGATTAATTTGTATTCGATATGTTATTTTATCTCTTAATTTCTAACAATTTTTTGAAATGACATTCAGACCAAAGTAAAATATTAATATAAGTTGTGAAATTATCCTCTAAATGTACTGTTTCTTCTTTACTGGTCATTCGAAGTTCTTAATTCAAGGTTCCTTGAATTTTATTCAACAGGGCCATGCTGAAATTTTTTCCCTACATAATCAAGAATGCCATTTTACGTTTATGAATTCATAAAATGATTATTTGATTTTAAAATAGTGAGCGAGTGATAGGCTTAAGGTATTAGGTTGTTATTACCTTTACAGATTTGAGATTTATTAGTTATAAATGGCACGGGTCAGTATTTACCAATAGTCCAGTGAGTCATATTTGAGTCCAGTGAATTAAATCAATCCACCAACAGACAATATTCGCATCTTAATAATTCAAAATTCTTATATCTGAGAGTGAATGTCCGATTTAAGTTTTCTCATAAAGATCAGTGAGGGCAAAAAACAATTAACGAATGCCATAAAAAAATTAATCCCCAAAATTTTCTCTTCACATCAAGTGACATCCAATTACATAGAATCTCTCACTTTCTCATCTTTTTTCCAAAGAAAAGAAGAAAAAAACTGAAAAGAAAAATCGCCAAACGTCGTGCAATCGCCGCGAAAAACACGGAACCAAGAACAGATGAACTGCCAAGAAGAACTGAAAGAATAAAAAAAAAAGGGTGGGGGAGGAAGAGACAGACAGACAGAAAATGAGAGAGATCTGACCAAAAGCGGTGTCACGATATAAATCACGTCTCCTGCCATCTGACTGTAGCAGAAAATGTAGTCCCCCTTTATCTATTTTTTTCATTCCCCCAACCCCGTTGTTCCATTATATATCTTTTTTTTTCGCTCTCTCTCTCTCGGTGCACAGCCCTATTGTACTGCAGGACAGAGCAACGTAAAGGGTTACCTCTTCCCAAATTACGTCGTGCTTCCTGGGAGCTGATGACGTCACACGATGTGCCGTGACGTCATTTTGACTTTTTATGTCTTCGCAGGTATAAAAATGAGCTTTACTTGGGAGTGGGGAGTCCAATAATTGAATAAAAACCTTAAATCGAGCATGAAACCTTGCAAATTATTTCAACAGACGTCTCTTTATTTATATTTTTGCAAATGAATCATCATTTCTAGCGAATCCGCTTTATCCGCGGTACAATGCGACTTATTAATTTATTGAAGCAAGAATTATAGAAATACATATTTCTATAATATCTTATGTATGTAGTATACATGTATGTGTACATGAATCCTTGGTATGAACTCTGGAAAATTTATTTTACAATTTAAAAATTTAATTATTTTATATATTTTTATAAAGATGAATTTTTAAATTGAGAGGAAATGTATATATATATATATATATATATATATATATATATATATATATATATATATATATATATATATATATATACATACACACACACACATGAATCCTTGGTTCACACTCCAAGGAAAACACGGAAAATTTATTTTACAATTTAAAATATTTATTTTTTTATGTATTTATGCAACGATGAATTTTTAAATTAGGGAAAAAATTCCCAAATTTTTTGCAGTTATTCCTCACTGCTTTAAATATAAAATGTTAAATTTTTAATATTTTCTTTAGTTACCTTGATTCTTCCGTAGTACATTTCTTGTTTTTACGTAAGCACTCAGGTACGAGTATTTGGGGTGGTTTTAATTTTAAAAAATCCTTTACGCATTTCTCGGAGAATGTAAATTTTAAACTTTAAACTATAATTATTCAGTTTTTAGCTAAGAATTTCATTTCGAGAAATGAACTTCCTTTATTCTATTCAGTCTTATGCAAGTATAAATTTAGAGATCTGAAACTTAAATCCGTATTTCTAATCAAAAATTTAACAGAGTGCAATATATCCCATTTCCTTAAAAGAAACTTAAAAGGTTTTAAAATTAATTCTGTTGAAAAAATACTTTAAGCTATTACCCCTTCTTTCTATTGTGTTATTAGTTTTTATTGTTTAAAAATCGTTATAATAGAAATATGTCATAGGATTTTAAGCTATTATGGCTAGAAAATATCTTTCGTTTCTTAAAAGGAGGAAAATCGTAAGCAGTATGTTCCATTAACTTTTTAAAGAAATTGGATATTTGAAAACATTTACATAGAATTTGTGTCAGAAAATAGAAAATATAAAATATTACTATTGTTTATTACTTAAGTGCTATCAAAGGAGAAAATATGACACCATATTTTAAATTATTACTGTAGAAAATTGTCCAGATGGAACATCGAAAGTTATATATTCCATTTACTTTTCATGAAAATTGAATATTTGAAAGCATCCAAACTGAATCTTGTTGAAATCAGTGACCACACTATAGGAGGAAGTAGGGGGGGATAAAGATCCTCCTACCCGGTGAACTAATAGACGGAATAAAGCCCATAAATATTTAGCATAAAGATTTTACCTCGGCTTATGCTTTTTAATTATATTTTTGTCAGATTACAATACATTATGTATTGGTATCTTTTATAATTTGACAAAATAGAAGAGGCACCACATCCAAAATTTCTAATCCCTCCTTCCCCAAATATTTTCAAGCATTTACACCAAATTTGTGTCAGAGAATAAAAAATTTAAAATATTACTATTGTTTATTACTTAAATGCTATCAGAGGAGAAAATATGACACCATATTTTAAATTATTACTGTAGAAAATTGTCCAGATGGAACATCGAAAGTTATATATTCCATTTACTTAAGCCAATGTGTGGCCAATGGTAAGCCAATGTGTAAGCCAATGGTAAGAAAAATAAATGCTTTAAAATAATTACCGCTTCTTGACTAAATATTGTTAAAAGAGAAATTAGGTCACCGGATTTTAAATTATTATTGTTGAAAAATGTATTTATTTCGAACGAAAGATTAAGATCTGCTTTATATTATTCATCAAATACTACCATTTCCTTGAATTTGGAGAGGAAATAAGACTAAGCATCTAAATTCAAAAATGAAATTTCGAGGATATACGAGTGGAAGACCAAATACCACACACCAACAGGCGATGAGACTCGCCAACCAAAACAATATCCTATTCCTTCTCCTAATCCAAAAGATCCCATTCTAACAATAGAAACGATGAACACGTACGCCATTCACTATGAAAGCAAAAGGAAAAGAGAGAGAGAGAGCAGAGCTGGAGTATCCCCTATGACTGGCTACACGATCTCTGCTGCCTAGACACCCACCCCCTCCTCTTTTCCCATGGAGAGGGCATTAAAACCACTTGACCATCACAAAGGGAAAGAGGATTCCCCTCACTACACGTGACCAGAACACCAGTTAGAATGTCTGCTCCAGGATTTCGAGAGGGCCAGAGATCGAATGGCAGGCGAGAGGATGCAGAACACATGTCACTGTCTCCAAACGACGCGGACAAGGGTTACAGGGGAGTAATTAGAAGAATGTTAAGGTTAGTCGTGCGGCAGACTTTCAACTAGATCGATCGCCGATGCTTTCATAAGCCGAGAGATACAGAAATAATCACCTGGATGTCTGGAGATAGCCGAAAGAAATATAAAAAGAAGAGTGCTTTTTGAAAGAGCAGAATGACGCTGGGGTAGACAATATCGTAATGTTTGCTACACATAGGTTAACTTTTATCCTACAACCACTGAAAATTTTAATAAATATGTTCATAACAAAAGAGTAAGTGTATCTTTGAATGAAATGTAATGTGTTTTCGATAGTATGTGAAAACCATTTAAATTTCTCATTTAATGATAGTGATACTACTTTTACAGAATTGATATTTTATGTCTCTTGTAGTAGATTTCTTACCAATGCATTCTAAAGTGTCCTTCAAAAATAATTAGCATTATATTATTTTATTTAGTTTTATTTAAGAACACAAAATACTTGATAACTCTTTTAAATAATCCAACCTTCGAATTAACTTACATGAGATTTAACTTACGAAATTAACTTACGTTTATCTATAAATAAAACTTCAACAATTTTCGTAACATATTAGATCTGTATATGTTTACTTGAATTTTGAATGAGTGTTTGTTTCCTATCGTATGATATATAATGTTAAGATAATTGACAGTAGTCCTAACTTTATACTAAAATTACAGTTAGTAGTAAATGTTAAATGGCAGATACAATGAACTTCTATAAGTTGAGTTAATTTAAGTTTCTCAAATATTACTTACTAGCTTTGAGGAAGTTAAATGAGGAAAGGTAAATTTGCATCATTCCTACATTAAAAAATCGGGGAATGAAAATATATTCTATAACTCTTTAAATAAAAAATTTACTCGTTTGAAAACAAACTAGATTATGAAACCCTTTTTTATTATTTTTTTAAAGGGCAAAAATTTTAAAGAATTTCAAATAAACAAATTTCAAACAAAAGAATCTTATAAATTTAATTAAACCTAAATCCTATTAAAATGCAGATGATAAATAAAAACTGTTTCTCAAAAGAAGGTAAAATCTAATTTAATTTGGTTCTTGGATATTTAAAAAAATTAATAAACTGCCTAAAAATTTATAAAGATAAATTTATTTTGACTTAATTTTCGAATAGTTTATATTTCACTCAAAATGGAAGGCTGACACGAATATTTTAAAATGTGTATGTATACAATCCCAATATGCATAGTATATGAAATTTATATCCTAACTCAGTGGGAAAAGCATAACATTACAATAAAAATATCATCGCTATTTGAGGTCTTTGATAAAGTTAATGTGTTCAGAGACCATTTACAACTGCATTTCATACCTCAATGGTAATGGATCCATTAACATAATTTACCAAATGCATTTGGAACATGTCCATTAAATAACCAAATTCTTTTCTTAACTTGCTTATTAATCTCACGGTTATAAGTCCTCTTTTTTAGCGTTTTGGTTGACATAAAGATTTAGGAATATATTTGCTTTTGAAAGATGATTTCGTAACTCATATGGAATTTCTGAAATAATGACAGAAATAGAAGGTGAATTTTGTGAATATAATGTATTTTTGAAAGAATTCAGAGAGTTATTATATTCAACAGTGATACAGTTTTAAAATAAGCTAAATATTCGCCACAAAGGGATTTTTCACACATTTTTATAAATTCCATACAGTAATAATTACTTTACCGGGGCAAAGGAGTGTATCGGAATTGGATCTTTAAATTATTTTTATCTTATTTAGAGTTACGAAAAATTATTCACATTTAAAAAGATAAGCATTTTTTTTTAAATTTTTATCTTCTCCCAGTTATTTAAAATTATTAAAAAGGTCCCAACCTATATCTTATGTTTCACTTTCTTAAGTTTTAACAAATTCCGAATCTGTATAATATAATGTCTGTGTTGTGTATTCTTAGAAAATTATACAGCCTGTACAAAAAATAACAGTCTTTACAGAGAGTATGCAAGTAAAATTAAGCGTATGTAACACAAATAATTCCTGCTAATAAATTGATTATTCATTTAAACATATATCTTATTTTCTAAGATCCTTGTATTTTAGTATCGTTGCAATACGTTACCTTAATATTCATTTTACACTTCAAGCTAAATCAATAACTGTAACCGTATAATCAATAATTATTGTATTTAAGATAGCAAAAACTATACTTAATAGTAAAATTGAAAATCGCCGTGTATTAGAATACCTGGAAATGTAAAAATGTAATTACCTCCTGGTAGTTTTAATATTGGCTGTAAAGGTATTTTTGAATGCAACCATATACTTGATAAAAGCATTTCATGTGCATAGATTAAAAATCAAGGAAAAGAGATAATATCGAAAATATGTACTCACCGAGTTCCACGGAACATGTAAAGTAAAGTATTTAGAAAACAGACATGTATATTTTATCAACTTAAAAAAATTACATTTGAAGGTATAGAGCTGCAAAAATGTTGCTTATTAAGATTAATAAAAATTACATAAAGTTTAAAAAAAATCTCAAATTCTTTAGAGTTAGTTTATATTTTCACTATATATGCAAAAATTATTGTTAGAAACATATTATTAATTATAATTAACTGCTCAGTTTTTTTTTCTTAAAACATAACATAAACTAAAGGCATATATAATTATTTACGATTTGATTACAAATCGTATATGATCTGAAAAAATGTTCAGCTTTCGAAAAAGTTAAAACTGTTTATAAGATTGATTAAAAACAAATTAAGAAAAAAATGTTATTACTGTCATAAGATAGTCTTTTCGATTTTGGTTAGATTTTGTCAAATGTTTACAGTTCAAATTACAGTAACCGGTATTATTATGACGTCTATGGCTGACTACAGGTGCTGACAGATAACAGTCATAACAGCGCTGGCATCTGATGACCATTAAAACTATTGCAAAGTTTTAATGTAGTCTTTCCCAAAAGAAAAGAAACAAAAACAGAAAAGAAACAAAACAAAACCAAAAAAAAAGTATGTCACGAAACCAATAGTACCAAAAAATGCTTTTATTTCACAACTTTGGTAGTTCTCAAGACTAGAAAATGTTATTAAAATAACTTTGTATTTTTTTGTACACGATGCATTCTTAAAGCAGTGACAAAAATAAATATATGTCAAAGCATGCACAAAATAAAAACACATAAATACATAACAGGGGTACATAAATACAGGAATATATTGCAGTCACTAGAGGATTAGAGATTACAACGAAACATGCAGGAATTTTGATTTTGATTTCAAAGGAGGCAATAACAAAATACATTAAAGATCTGAAGCGATAAACAATGAAAATAATAAATAATGAATGATAAACACAAAAAATAAAGATAAATAACTTTTACTACAAGTTACATGTGCAGCAAAAAATTCTTTATAGTTCAAAAAAATAATCATTACTTTATAAATGTAGAGACAGTCTACAAGAACAAAAGCATAACATCAAAAAACACGTGATTTAAAACACATGGAATTGAAGAGTTAAAATATCATTTGTGTTAAAAGACATTCATAAAATGTTACATCATGCAACCGCTGTTATGTTTTTGAACGAAAAACATTAATACGGATAGAGCTTCAAAGGGATTCAACATATTATAAAAATGATAAATTCATTGGACATTGGAGTTCCATTTTGATTATCCATACACCGGATGATACATAATTCCTCTAAAGGGAAATTCAACAACAATTTTGATTTTGATTTTGATTGGCATTTGCGCTTTGATTCAAGGATAAACAAATCTCATTTTATAAATTAAAGCTCAACAACATACAACAATAGCTTCTTTTTTTAAATTTCGAAAAAAGTTATACATTTTTAAAAAACAAACTATTAATTAACAAACTATTTTAAAACAAGATATTTTTGATTTTATAAAATCTTAGAAATTAGATTTGGGGTAAAATAAAAATAAAAGCAAAACTTTTTTTAAACGAATTTTTTTAAACTCTATAATTTATTCCATTAAGAATTACTGATTAAAAAATTATTTACTTTATGTTTTGAAAAATAAATTGCTATTCAAGTTAATAAAAATATCAAAACTTAAGTACATTTTAAAATTTATTTTTAAAAACATCATAAATAATGTTTTCAAAATATTTTTACCCGAAAAACAAATCTAATTTCTAAAACGTATCGGTGCTTCGAAAAGCACTCATTTTGGAATTTATGATGAAATAAATTATCACTTTTTAAAACGGGTTCACTTATAAAATTTTTTTTAAAAAAACAACTTTAAAAGTAAAACACCTTTTGATTTACTACTTAGCGATTATTTTGTGGAAAATAATACAATTTCATATTTCTCATTAGCAAAGAGAATTGACACTAAATTCATTTTCGTGTCACGGTAAAACCACATAACATTGATAAATATCCGCACTAAATTTTGTTGCACAAATAACTTTAAGGAGGGAGAAAAAAAATACTGTTAGGAAAAACCAACAAAAGGGAGTAAAAGGGTGCAAACTTGTTTTGTACTCAAGACAAGCAATAAAAGCGCTACAGATGGCACAAATCATCCAGCGAAAGCTGCTTTTACACAAATATGGAACATGCTCGTAAAATACCTGTATTCTTCTGCCCTTATCAGCAATGCTTTTTTTTATATAAGCAGAATGGCGAATGTACAAGAATCGGGGCCAGGGATGATTAAAACGACTAGGAAGGATAAGGCAAAAAGGAGTTACATTTTTGAGGGATGTTCCAGAAGACACTGGTTAAGTCTTTGATGAGAAAAAAAAATCACATTACTTAAAAAAAATATAGCAAAAAACAGCAGTGCAGCCACAGGAAAACATCTAAGTTGTATATTTACAATATAGGCAACATTCCTTAAAATAATGGAAAAGCGACACTATCACTATTCACTTCAAAAATTTGTTATTTCAATTATTTACGATTTAACAGTGTACAATACTAATTACCCGTTCATGTACTGTGCAAGAGGATAATAAATCCTCATATTTTGATTTTATACTAAAACAGTCGGAGATATGCTTTCGTTTTTTCCCCACTCAGAAAAGTTTAAAACAAAAGTATAAAAAATGGCTTTTTTCATCTCTTTTTTTTCAGCTTTGATGACGATGGTCCCACAACCCCAACGTGGGTGGAGTAAAATTGTTTTTTTAATGGCCATCAGACAACGAGAATAATGCTTGTAAAATGAAGAAATAAAGTAAAAATGATATAAAATTGGAACGTGTTACATGCATATGCTTACTGCTCATATGAATAAATTTGAAAATTTTAATAAATGTTTTTATTATTACAATAGAAGCGCACTGAAATGTCATTCCAAACTCAATTAAAAGTTCCAAATATACTATAATATAAACATTTTCTGAAACACACCAGCGCAACAAAATACGAATTTTAAGATTCCCTATAAAATGTTTAAGAGAACATGCCATAAGATGGCAATATAGCGTACGTAAAATTAAATATCACGTACTGATGTCATACCTAACATATGTTAGATAAATTATGTCTTTGTACTGATATTTATTATAAACATTTTTTACAGGTTAAAAAAATTTTAAAAAAAAACAATTTTGAGTGTGGTATGTTAAAAATTTACTACCATAATTTGTTTATTATGGTAATGAAATATTTCTCTCAAATTTTTCCAGTATTTGAGAGAATATTCTCCAGGTAAATAAAATCAATAAACGTTAACGATTCGGAACGAAATCTAACAGCAACTTACAAGACTAGTTCTTTTTAATATTGCACTGATTTTTTTGAGCAGCGCATATGCAAGTATCACGTGACCCCGAGGAAGGAATAAGAACTTCCTCAATTTCAGCACAGTATTGAAATGAAACTAGTTTTTTTTATATTTTTCTGGAGCGGGTTTAAAAAACCTGCATACAATTATCTCACAAATAAATAACGACACACCTACATACATCTTGACATCTAAGCTAGGAATAATACAAGATAATATCTTTCTTGTCAATAATAAATAGACTCGAAGCAATATTATTATTATTGTCTACAATCTTACTCCCTGAATGCATCTGAGAAGGTTTTTCAAAAAAGCCTTCTCGTATTTTTGATTGATTATTGGGACAAGTCTTCCAATCATTGGAAGAGAAAGAGAGAAAAAAATGGAGTCTATTAAATTTTTCTTTTTACCTTAACTAACCTGAAAAATCTCCAGGCTCGGAATAAACATTAATTTTTTTGTATTTATTTATCCTCTTTAGAGGGGAAGAAGGCCCACCTGTTGCAACTAAAATCACCTTACCAGTGGGAACTCCGGATCTCCATCTGTGATTATTTTACCTCGTATTGCAAAATCATCCTTCCTGCTTGGCCTCACAGGCACACACGTCTCTGACGTCATTGCACACCAGTTCGTCGTCTTAAGACACCTGGGGATCTTCTGCTCTCGATCTCCTAGGTAACATTGTACTTTGTTCTCTCTTTTATTTAATTTTTTTTAAAAAGACCCTGAGTAAAGAAGAAGGACAGTCACCGAAGAGTTCCAGGATTCATTTATCAGAGATCACCCGCAGCCTCATGGGACGATTACAGTCGGCAAGAACTCGACAAGCAGAGGATGTTTTAAATTCTTGAGCAAGTCCCTTAACCTATATATTTTTTGTTTCAATTGCATCTAAACATTTACGGATCGACATTCCTCCCTTAACCAGACTTACAATCTTGGGCTCACTAAAAAATCTACAATATTTTTTAAAATAAAACAGTTCTACGGTACCGGAGTTCAACCTTAGAGTGATATGACTTACAATACATTTACACACATTGCAGAAGAAATAGTTCAAAAAACTGTCAACCATTTTGATTTTTCGCCAGCATCAAGTATCATTAATCAATTTTTTTCTTAAAATCTATATAATAAGATATTAAAGCAACAATGAATAAAAACGTAAATACTACTACAGTGGCTCATTTTTTTTTCATTTTTTTTTTTTTTTTTTCGAGATTCCATTTTGATTTTTTGGAGGGGGGAGGGGATGATGGTCAGCCCGACTCATCGAGACCTGAACTTCGGGACTCACAGAAAATATATTACAGCGAAGTTAAGCCACGATGAGACGTGACCATTTCAACAGTCATTATTTCCTTTTCGTCCTTCCGTCTTCATGCGGGGGTTAAAGTGAACGCGACAGTCATGGGCTGCGACACCTTCTGGCACACGGGGAGGTAGACTAGTGAGGGCACGAACGTGCCGTTCCGTGTCACGCCGTCGCAGTCCGGCTGGGCGAGCAAGAACGGCTGCATAATGAAGGATCCGGCCGTTGGCGGATTTTGCGGCATGGCGAACGTCATAGGCAGGTGCGGGCTATTGGGAGGAGGAGGGGGCAGTCCGGGGGGAAAACCGTCCGCGACCGACACCACCATCTTAGGGGAAGGGGGCTCTGGGGGCGTCGCGACGGTCGGCGGTTCGGCCGCGTTCGTCGAGACGTCGGAGTGAACGGACTTCTCATCTCCGGACAGGTTGTCGAACTGCCTCTGCTGCTGCTGCTGGTGCTGCTGCTGTTGCTGTTGCTGTTGCTTGGATTCCAGGATCTCATTGTGATGTTGCCGGTTGATATGTATTCTCAGCACGTTCCAGACCCTGGTGAGGAAGCCGCAGAACCGACACCTGAAAGGCTTCACGCTCTTCTGGAGCATCGAGCCTCTCTTATGCGTCGCGTGGATGTGGGCTAGGCAGAGCTCCCGGGTGCGGAACTTTTTGCTGCACTTGCTGCACCTGTAGCGCTTGATCTTTCCCCCCTTGGCGCCCTGGAGCTCGCCCGGAAGCCTCTTGTGGAAGTTCCAGGGCCTGCCGAGAGACGAGGAGGACGACAGCTGCGAGGTCATGATCAGCGGCTGGGCCATGTCCTTGAGGTTGAGGCCTGCGGCCCTGTGGCTCAGGAAGTGGCGTTGCAGCGAGTGGTTGTATCGATACGCCCTATGGCAGACCCGGCACACGAACTTCTTCTCCCCTTCGGTGATCACTCCGGTGTGTCGCTTCTCGTGTGCGTACAAATTGGACAGCCACCGCGTGGAGTAGACGCAGAAGGAGCAATGGTATATCCGGCTGCCGCCATGAGGCTTCGGGTGAGGGGGTCTCGGATGATTGCTGTTGTTCCCGCTGACCGGCGAGGCGCTGCCGTTGACCGGGACCAGGGCGGAAGAGTCCGCCGCCGCCGCCGTAGACGACGTCGTTTTGATAATCCCTGAGTTGCTGTTGGCGACGGCGCCGATCTCGTCCGACGCCGACTGGTGGTCTTTGATGAGGTGGACGTGGAGCGCGACCTTATCGCTGAAACCCTGGCCGCAGAGGACGCAGAGACAGCTGCTGTCGTCCAAGTTGGTGCTCTCGGGCGTCGAAGGGAGGACGTTGTGAGGGAAATTCTCCTTAAGTATGTTGCCGTGGTCGCTGATCATGTGGGCCTTCAGCCACTTGATGCTCTTGAACCGGCAGTTGCAAACGGGGCAGATCTCGGGATAGTGGCTGAAGTACCTTCCGCTGGGATCGCTTAAATCCAGACCCTGCAGGGGCTGCTCTTTTTCGAGGAAAGGGGGGTGGTCCCGCATCTCTTTCCCCTGTGAGCCTTCCTCGAAGATGCCGTGGGTGTTCTGCTTGTGCACTTTCAGGAAGTACTTGCTGCACAGTTCCTTCTGGCAAATGTCGCACTGGACGCCGCCGATAGTGCTGATGCGCGCAGCCTCGTGCGGCTGGCTGTCGAGGTTGATGCCATGCATTTTCAGCATGTGCGTCTTCATGAAGTACTTGTTGCAAAGTTCTTTATTGCATATGTTGCAGTAGTTGCGACCCGTCAGGTTGCGCGGCTTGTCCAGAGCGGAAAGGGCATTGCTCGATGAGTGGTGGAGATTCGGGAGGTGGGCAGTGTGGGCTGCCATCTGGGCAATGCTAGACAGGTTGGTGGAAGGTGCACTGGTCGTGGAACTGGACATGCTGATATTGTGGCTAATGCTAGACATGGGCGATATTTTGGGAATTGAGAGGTTACTTGGCAAGTGTCCCATGTTGGTAACATGATTCATTGTTGATATAGGTATGATGTTAAGAGCACGGGATGTTATAGTTGGAGTAAGCACGGTACTTCCAACGAGTGAAATGGGTGCGGTAGTAGAGGAAGGATGAGTTGAAGGTAAAGATGTAGAAGGACTAGAGACTAAGTTTTGCGATACAACTGGCGCGTTGCCTGTGGTGATGACAGGAATTTGGGAGCTTACAGAGGAAAAAGGCGTTAGAACTGGTGGCTGACTTCCAGTGCACAACGAGGAGGTCGAAACGCCAGTGCTAGGTGCTGATGAACTGCTAGACACTAGAGGAACAAGAGCAGTTGAGATGGTATTATTTACAATAGTCTTTATTTGACAAACTTCTTCGGCAAGAGACTTTTTAGGAGTTGAACTCATGTCCACTGGAAGTCCATGAATATTTTGTTTATGGGTTTTTAGGAAATATTTACTACAAAATTCTTTCTGGCATATTTCACAATAAGCTTCCGAATCCACAGATGGAGATGTGTTGCTGAAATTCAGTCTCTGATAATCAGAAGCATTTTCCGTTATTTTAGATTGGCCATTGAAATCGGAATTATTTTGTCCTGTGACATGACCATCTTCGTTAGGAAGTACTCCGTGCTCGTTCATCATATGAGCCCGTAAAAAATATTTATTGTCGAATTCAAGTCGACAAAGGTTACAAATAATCTTACTGCTCTCAGAACCTGCTGAAGCGTTCAGTTCTCGAATCATGCTCTGCAATTTTTGCAAGTCTTGACTAGCTGCATCTTCTTGCAAGGATGTGGGAGAATTTTCTGACATTAATGACGTCTGAGGAAGAGAAATGGGTAAATGGGGCTTAAGAAATTCATTTTCTTTATTTTCTTGATTATTGTTATCGGCAGTTGGAGAATTCGGCTTAGATTTACTTTCTTCTTTTATGTAAGGAATGTTGTGAGTATAAAACTTATGCATTTTCAACAAATAAAGACTAGAAAATGGTCTGTTGCAGAATTCGCAGGAAAGCTCTCCACTAATTCCTTCAAAAGTGAGACCAGATGTAGCTTCCTGGAGCAGTTCTTCCGGAATACGGCCTTCTTCTATACTCAAATCATTTTTCTCATTAGACAGACTTCCTTGGTTATGACTAGATGGCGTCGGCTGTCCTGGCTGTCCTCTACCTGGAGAAATTTCTGGCATGTTGATGCCATGCTTATTCAATTTGTGGGTTCTCAGAAAGTACTTATTGCAAAATTCTTTGCAACATAACTCACAAAATGCATCAGCATTGATCACTCCCATTTCTCGCAGCTTTTCAGGAGTAAAAACATGAGATACAGAGTTTTCGTTTGATGAAGTTTGATGTCCCGGGGAAAGGTGACTCACGACCATGGCACCAGAAGTAACTGGAGGACAAGAATTGGAAGATGAATTCGGAACAACCCCAGCGGAAGATACAGCAGGTGTACTCGGTTTATGATTATGCAAGTTAAAAATGGAAGAAAATTCTAATTTAGTATTCGGGGGATCTCTATTTTCATCTTGAGATTTTTCTGTGAAACTGGGTGCAGATGTTAATGCTAGAGCAGAAGTGGTCATAACAGGTGAATTACTTTTAGTATCTTGAGGAGTTGTACACGGAGAGGTATTTTGACCTGGTTCTATTATACCATGTATCTTCTGCCTATGTTTTTTAAGAAAATATTTATTGCAAAACTCTTTTTGGCATATTTCACAATACGATTCCATGTTAAAGAGGCCTTGTCTTGTAGGAAGCGGCTCTGCCGTCGAGGTCTGAAGCATGTGAGGTATAGGAATAGGACTGTTTAAGCTAGGAGATAGAAAGGGACCACCGTATGGAGTACTGACAATTGACTCGACAGAGTAGATGCCGTGCTTGTTAGCCTTATGCGTTTTAAGGAAGTACTTGTTGCAAAACTCCTTATTGCATAATTCACAGTAGGCTTCCAAGTTAAAGATCCTGACACCCTGTCCGGAATGTGAACTACCGTTGGATGCTGGTGGTGTCTGTCCCTGAGGAATGACTGGAAATAGGAATGGCATCATTGGGTTTGGAAACATGGAGGGTGGAACAGGCATATTTCCGGGCTTCGAATCTTCATTTCTGCTGAATGGAATGAACGGCGGAATAGGAGGAAATGGAAAATGGGGACTTTTGTAATCCCTATTCTCATTCAAGAGTCCATCGGAAGGACTGTTTCTTGTTTGGTCAAGTGGAACTATTTGCTGTAGTGATAACTCACTGCATGATTTAGGGGAGTTTACTTTGGCTGTTTCACTACTTCCTTCCCTGTTATTACCTGAGGTAGTTTTGTTGTAGGATTGCTGCTGGAGCTGCCTTTCCAGTTCTTTTTGCATATGTTCTTCTTCCATGTGTACCCTGAGCATATCTTCAGTTTCGAAGGCATCACCACAGTGACGGCATCTGATAGATGGCAACACTTGGTTATCTTCGGATTTATTTTCGGGTTTGTTCTGAAGGTCAAGCACTTCGTCATTCGGCTCTTCGATGATCGGATTGCATTCTTCACTCTCTAGCAAAGGCATCACAGGTGTTGTCTGATATCTCAAAGGGTTGCTTTGCTTGCGTCGTTTTTTCGTCTTGGGCTCTTCCATCGTGCTATTCTCGCAACTCGTTGGAGGGCTTCTGTTTTGATTCTCGCTACTGTTACCGTCTTCATCGCCCGAACAGGTTTGGATCTCCAGCGGAGGGGGCGATGAATGTTCATTTGAGCTGCTATGATGTATAAGTTCAATGGGCTCCATTATGTCAGAGCTCATTCTCATCACCATTGACTTCTCGACACTAATTCCAAACATATCACAACAGCTTTCTTGCATTTTCTTCGTCGGATAGTTTCAAAAGCTTTTAAGAGTCCATGTACGCATCCTCCGTTGTCCTTTTAACAAGGAAGTGCATTTTAAACCTGAAATAAAAGGAAAAGTATAAACTAAATAAAACATCATACTCTACATGAATGAATTACACTTGAACACTATGCGAATACAAAGCCACAAAATTAATCAATTTCAATATTCTATTTCCATACAAGCCATATGAAGTTGAAAAAAAAACTGAGTATAAAGTTTCAAATAAGCAGTTAAGTAATGTTAAAATATTTATGATCTTTAATTTATCGACAACAGATGTAACTCACAATAAAATGTTTTATTTTTTGATAGTTCTATAACTTCTAGTAAGAATTTTAATGCTTTATTTCTTCAAAATATAACTACAATGATTAAATCATAAAATCATTTACATTTTTTTCTACTATTTGCAGTAATGAAGTAGATATAGTTTAATTTATTAGTAATTTGTGACTTACAGAGAAACAATTCAAAGTATTAAAAATAAACGAGTTTAATGTCCAAATGAATTAACATTCCTCAGAAGATTAAAAAATAGAAACCTTTTGAATATCAATAAAGAACAAGCAAATTTAATATATTTTGTTTGAAATAGAACATGATACTTTCAAAATGTAGAAAGGAGATTGTTTCTAGCATTAATTCATTTTCCTGACAATTGGATGCTCAAAGTAGTTTGCGGAGTTTAATTGCGTAGTAAATCGAACCGAAATAGTTAAGGAGAGTTCAAGGGTATTAGGCAATATCAAATCTTTACAAGATTATTAATTTCATACTTCTATAATTTATTTATATCTATAACCACTCCATATGTAATAATAATTTCCTAACATTTTAAACATCAGGCGGGATAAATATGTATCAACCTGATGAAAAAAAATTATGTGCCGCATTGATTTTGCTTCCTGAAATAATGTATCTATATTCTTTATATTGATTGACTTGTTCTAATTATACTTAATTATGTTACAGTGTAGACATGCCAATCTGGTAACTAGATAAAATTATACATTTAAACTTCATTAAAGAAATTAATCATTTGGAGAATTTGAGTATATAAAACTTAAAGTTAATCAATGACATAAGTCTTATTTTTTCAGATAGGTGGCATTTAAAAAACAAGGATTATATAAATTAAATATTTTAAGGGAAAGATACTACAGTCATACTAAGAACTACAGTTAAAAGAACAGAACGGTGACACGTTCATTTAAAAAAATTGCTGCTACGAAAGTCATTAAGTTATTAAAGAAATTAATTTGGAGAACTTGATTGAGTATATAAAACTTATGGTTAATCAATGACATAAATCTTACTTTTTCAGATAGGTGGCATTTAAAAAACAAGGATTATATAAATTAAATATTTTAAAGAAAAGATACTACAGTCATATTAAGAACTACAGTTAAAAGAATAGAATGGTGACACGTTCATTTAAAAAAATTGCTGCTACGAAAGTCATTAAGTTATCAAAGAAATTAATTTGGAGAACTTGATTGAGTATATAAAACTTAAGGTAATCAATGACATAAGTCTTATTTTTTCAGATAGGTGGCATTTAAAAAACAAGGATTATATAAATTAAATATTTTAAAGAAAAGATACTACAGTCATACTAAGAACTACAGTTAAAAGATTAGAACGATGGCACATTCATTTAAAAAAATTGCTGCTACGAAAGTCATTAAGTTATTAAGAGCAAATGAAATCAATCTTTGTTACATAATATAAAATCCGTGTTTGAGTGTTAGATTATCAAATAGATAGATAAATCAAACTGATAAAGATAAGAAGCGAAGCAGTTCTAATTTAAAATTTTTTACGAGTGATATATAAGTAGATAAACAATCTTATAGATGAATAGATAAAATAGATTTACATATACATATTGTTTTTATGTCAAATTTTTCAGACTATGGCAATAAATGAGTAGATAGGACTGGTCTATAGATAGATGAAGCAAATTCTAAAAGATTAGATATCGTTCTCATCCAACATTTTTTCAATGACAGCAGCATATAGTATACATTAAACGTGCGATATAACTGAAAAAGTTTTTGAAATTTCAGTTGATAAATGCTAAGATATGTTATATGAAAGTTTACTTATTTTTTTATAGGAGATAAAAAAACTGAAGTTTCAATTAATGTAACCGAAAAATTTCGTATACCTGCAGTGTTCGAGTATCATAATTTACAAGCCACATTTACGGAAACCTACATAAGAACATAAACTCATATTCCCTTAATCGGGCGCTGCGTCATCCATACTTCAAACAAAATATTAATAAAGAAAACAAGAACTGATGCTTTCCCATGTCCCCCTGCCTTGTGACCAACGCATAAAATCCCGGCCGGCTGATAGTCAAATAAGAACGGAGCATGGTATTTGCACAGGCATGAAACCGACCGCACATTCAACTTCATTCAAATCATGCCCAGAACGCTTTACCTAATTATCCCCCCTATCTTAATCCCGTAATTGTCTGAAAACTGGAATTATAATAATAATTTCCCGTATTCCGTACTCCAAGCGTTAAAACGGCAACGTTATTCCGATAGGCTCGAAAGTGCGTGCTTGAGCATTGGCTAGCAGCCAGAGAATTCCGGATCCCAAGTTGCTACATAATTAAATCTGTGTTTAATAACTTGCGTGGCTTTGCACCACGTGTATTTGCTTTTAAAAGGTAGGTGTACTACATGTAAAGACGATAGTCGGTATTTTTTTTTCTCCCCCATTTCAAACCATGGTGATTGCAAATGAAAAACGAGGAGATTTAGCGACTTCTGTGGTTTCTTTTCTTGCCCGAAACCTCGACGACAGCGTTAGAACTTAATTGTGATGAATAAAATTTCTGTTAAGATTAGAATTCTCATAATGTCGTGAAAGACTTGTGATATTTTTATTAATGTTGGGATTCATTTATCAAATGAAATGAAAGATAATGTGATGGGCTTTCGCTTAACTAAAAAGATATTTTTCACTGAAATATTTTTCGATATTATTTAATATTATTCTGAATCCACTGAAAAAGATTTTGGCACAGTTGAAATTCCCTAAGATAGAAATTTTCATAAATACATATTTAACTGCAAGAACTAATAGCATTATCACTTTAAAAAACTAGCTGACATACTTATTGTTTTAGAACTTTCTGATGATTTACCAATACTTATAAAAATATAAATGAATGAATTTTCGATACCCTTGGTAAATTTTTGTACTTAAATTTTATCCAGTTACACAAAGAGAGCAAAAGTTTTCGCGCACACACTTATACTATGCATATCAAAAACTCAATGAAGTTGTATTGTTTTCCTTAAATATTTTGTTTTTACTATTCTTCAAAAAGTTGTGAGAGTTTTCAATTCAGTTTTCCTATTTATTTTAACATCTAATATTATTTTAGTATAAGAATGTTTCATAAAAGTGTTTTATCTATTGTTTTATCTATTTTAAAAGTAATAATGTTGATACATTGCATACACAAATATATATTATACATGACAGAGTGTGTGTATATATATATATATATATATATATATATATATATATATGTATATGTATGTATATATATGTGTGTGTGTGTGTAAGGAAAGTTCTGAGGGGTTTTCAAAACTTAAATCAAAGGCTAAAATTCCCGCGTCATTTTCCATTCCCCTTTTTAACCCCTAACCTAAATTGACCACTGGGGCTACAGTTTACACCCTCGGAGGAAGGGCCTAACCAATTATAACTGTATATGGCCCTAGGGGACAATTTAGGAAATTTCTAAACAAAAAGGAGATGCACGATGTCATTGGGCATATATTTTCCCACAGATGTTCACCCAGGTGTTAAGGGTCTTGTATATATAACTTCATGCTAGCTGACGATTCAGTTTCTCCTATCCCTATGATGAAGTGGGAACCCGTCCTCTAATGTTATTTTAATAAAGGTCTTTAGCTAAAACGGTGTCATTTTTATAGCCATGACTGCTACCACCCATCGAGAAGTTCGTCTCATTACACATACACACACTCACACTCACTCACACACACATACATACATACATATACATAATACATATACATATATATATATATATATATATATATATATATATATAGTTGTTCCCTTGTAAATGATGACAGTTCGACTCAGTCCATTTTTAAATTCCTTTATTCCATTTTTTCGAATATGGAGCAGTTTTGGCGCTTAAGAATGCTTAATAAAGATCATTATTCTAACTTGAGTTAACCAAAGGCGAGGAAGCTGGTTAAGTTTCCTCGCCTAATGTTCTCTTCCTTGAAGTTGGCGTTCAAGATTCTTATATAAAATGCATTGTATTTTTGACCTAATTTATCCAAAATAACAATTCGACGTTTCAAAACCTGACGCAGACACACGTAGATATATATATACACAGTGCAAATGTGGCATATGTCCAGTCTAGCACACACACCACGTATGTATACTAAACTAACGAAATAGAGATCTAAGATTTTTTAATAGATTATTTTTGACGAGTAACAATCATTTCACAGACCAATTATTTTGAATACTGAAAACTAAAAATTAAACAAAGCTACATTATTCATTCCTGTGTAATATTTCGATATTCTTCTCAGAATAACTCATCTTAATTATTTATTGCTACTTGTATCATTGAGAAATCTAATTGATAAATCACTGTAAGTCATAATCATTTATTCTCGCAGGGTACATTACACGTACCAGTTCGTACTGTTTTATTTTCGGAGAAATAATTAAATTTCCTGTTGTTTCATTTTCTTTAACGTTCAGATAGGTCTATTATTTTTAAGTTAAAAAAAATAAGCACACTGAATATTTCAGTTTCCCTCTCCCCTCTTCACTATCAACTACTTTTTGGAGAGAAATATATATCCCGTATCACTGAATAATGTATCGCATTTTCCAATCTTTATTTCGTGAATGCTGCGTAAAGTTATGGTCGTAAGGTAGGTCATAAAAAAAGGGAGAAAGAGCTGCACCGGCGGAAAAATCGTTGCCCGTGCAAGCCAGCTGTGACACCACGGTTGTAGTTCCGCGGATTCTTTCAAAAATACGGAGCACGGAGCGCGCAAGAAAACAGAATCACGAATTTTTACCTTCAAAAGTAAACGGGTGGAGCAAGCTGTTTACACTCTTGCAAATAAAAACGAGAAAAAAAAATAAAATAAAAAAATAAATCCCAGCTGCATAGGTAGAGGTCGTTTTAACAATTTTTACACAATCAAAACTGGTATTTGAACACGCATGCGCCACTTTTACAAGTCGATCTTTTGGCGATTATAAGACGATTTCCTCCGTAAAATGGAAAAGAAAAATTGTGTTACATAACAGGAAAAAAAATTTTGTTTTTGAAGGCATCTGAGGTTTTACTTCAATAGAGGAAGAAAATACCAAGATAGAAAATTAAATATTTGTCTTTTTGACCTCTCGATTCGTCGAAAAAAAAAAGTTAAAAAATTTCAACGTTTCAAACAATATTTTTCAGACAAGATAAAATATTGTTATTAGTTGCTTTTAGGTCTTTTTCGATCGGCTGAGAACTTTAGGTTAAGATAGGGAGAAGGATTAATTTTTAAGTAAAATTTACTCTAAAATGTATTGTACATGTGTATAGTTATGCTTACTTTTTTTTAGAATAGGCAATACACATCTAATAAAAGAAAACAGACTTTTTCACTGTTCGTTTTAAATAACACTCCCAAATATTAATATATTGAGCCGTTTATATCTGCATTTACATAATTTTTAGGTTATATAAAAAAAAATTACCAGTTACGTACAATTTGTTACGCTAGAAGATTTATGAAGAATTATGGGCAAAACACAAGAAAGTAATTAATCCGTTGACATACAATGACGTCTGGGAGACGTCAGTCATCTCGTGTGCCAAAGTAGATTTTGACGTCTCCGAGACGTCAATAGATGTCTCCGACAGACATAGTACGGCATTATATTAAATCATAATTTTATACTGTTACTTAATTATTGTACATTAGCATCATATATAATCCTCGTTAAATAATACCCAGATCTGCAAATTTCTAAATAAAATGTTCTCTTTCTTAAATTTCACAAAATTAGTTTAGATGAGTGAGAACTAAATAGTATTTTTCGGACACGTCAGATTTCGTTTTACTTGTAACTGAAGGGGTTAAGAAAATAATAACAATAAAAACTTAAATTAAGTATGATTAAGAAAAACAGTAAAAGGTAATAAGGTATTAATTGCCATTAAAAGTTCTGCAATCCCCTATATAATAATAGCCCAACTTACTGTCTGTCTGTCCTCGAATTTATGAAGCGGTTGGACCTAGAATGGATAGAGACATCCATATATTGGATTTTTGATGAGTTAGGGTTAGGAAAATTCAAAGCGAGTAAAGTCTATCTTCTGCTAAACTATCGATCCGATTCTAAAATAAATTGGTATAAATATGCTTCTTATCACAGCAAAAAATAATGTAGTCTTTAAACCGTTCGAAGTCCACTCCTTCCCCCCTTTTCTAGCATTTAATGCGATTATTTCAAGCCTTATTTTCCTCCGTTACGAGCAAGTGATTAAATTTACAATTTATCACATAATAAATAGGTAAATATAACATTCTTTCCTAGCATTATGACGTCATTCCTTTAACCATCTCATTTAATTATTTCTTAGTTTAAATTATTTAAATATCGTCTGCATTATTTTCATACATGTTTTATCACTGAACTTAGATATTATGTAAATAGTTTTCTTTTATATTTGGCTTAAATAATAGATTGGGTACACATGCGATAATTTTAAATTTAATCATCGATTATTGCAATGAAAATTTTATAACCGGTATTAAATTATTTTCATAAAAGTCTAGAGGCCGGTCTCACCAAATTCGTCTAATGGCTAAAGGTCATTAATCTCTGTTTAAAGGGAAAAATTCGTCCCGCCATTGGTTGGTGCCATGGGTTAATCGCGGTTAAGTGTTAAAATACTTTGGTGAGACAGGCTGTATGTATTTCAAGGAAGCATTTGTTTAATTGTCTATTAATATAAATATTTTCTATTATAAAAATATTCTATTAATATATTTTTACCTGCCTTATATGGTACTTTATAATTCTGGAAAATTAAAAATTTTATTGATACCGTCATATGACGGGCTATATGCTAGTTATCAATAATTTAAATAACGGAATACAGATTAGTTATTATCAAAAGGAAATATTTTATTTACGAGCAAAAAAATAATACGAATGACGAAATAATAATACTAATAAAATGAAACTATTGAAGTCTGTTTAAATTCCTATTTATAACAGTGAAAAATTGTTAATAAAACAATTTTAAAGTTATGTACTAAATAAATTATAACATAGGTATTCTGAAATCCTATCTAACATTATAGTAAAGCCGAATGTAATAGCAATATAGTTCGGAATTTTATCTGGATGAATTGAAACAATGTAAATACTTTCTCTAAGATGA
The DNA here is from genome assembly GCA_032207245.1 of Pardosa pseudoannulata. NCBI lineage: Eukaryota > Metazoa > Arthropoda > Arachnida > Araneae > Lycosidae > Pardosa > Pardosa pseudoannulata. Next base: position 17,136,233 of record CM063504.1, on the reverse strand, counting down.
GCTTTTTATACGTCGCGATAAGAGGATTTTGATAGTTTGTTTTCTTTAAGCATATGTCTATGTTTAAATGTTTTGTCGATATAATCTAATAATATATATTCTAGCTAATCATATATCCTTCTGAAACATGCACCTTATTAATTATATCACGACAAGGCACAAATATAAAAACATAAAAATGCCTTTTAAAGTTTAATATATTATTAATCTTTATAACGAATGACAGAAACTTTATAACACCTGAATGAACAATCCTTTTTCTATTTAAGTATTGAATTAAATCAAATACAACCTAATTTTAAACTTTAAAAATTCGCATATTTTAAGGTATCTTAGATGATAAAGAAAAACACAAAATATCAAATTTAGGTGTTAATTAGAAAGAAACTTTCGCAACATTGGTGGCATGGGTTAATCACGGTTAACCCTTAAAATACTTTGGTGAGACCGGCTGTAGGTATATCAAGGAAGCATTTGTTTAATTGTCAATTAATATAAATATTTTCTATTATAAAAATATTCTATTAATATATTTTTACCTGCCTTATATGTACTTTATAATTCTGGAAAATTAAAAATTTTATTGATACCGTCATATGACGGGCTATATGCTAGTTATCAATAATTTAAACAACGGAATACAGATTAGTTATTATTCAAAGGGAAATATTTTATTTACAAGCAAAAAATAATACGAATGACGAAATAATAATACCAATAAAATGAAAATATTGAAATCTGTTTAAATTCCTATTTATAACAGTGAAAAATTGTTAATAAAACAATTTTAAAGTTATGTACTAAATAAATTATAACATAAGTATTCTGAAATCCTATCTAACATTATAGTAAAGCCGAATGTAATAGCAATATAGTTCGGAATTTTATCTGGATGAATTGAAACAATGTAAATACTTTCTCTAAGATGAGCTATTTATACGTCGCGATAAGAGGATTTTGATAGTTTGTTTTCTTTAAGCATATGTCTATGTTTAAATGTTTTGTCGATATAATCTAATAATATATATTCTAGCTAATCATATATCCTTCTGAAACATGCACCTTATTAATTATATCACGACAAGGCACAAATATAAAAACATAAAAATGCCTTTTAAAGTTTAATATATTATTAATCTTTATAACGAATGACAGAAACTTTATAACACCTGAATGAACAATCCTTTTTCTATTTAAGTATCGAATTAAATCAAATACAACCTAATTTTAAACTTTAAAAATTCTCATATTTTAAGGTATCTTAGATGATGAAGAAAAACATAAAATATCAAATTTAGGTGTTAATTAGAAAGAAATTTTCGCAACAAGTAAAAATTAATAGAACAATCTGCATGTTAAACATCTACGTGAATGATAGAATTTGAGTACAGTAATAATACTACATAGTGAGAAATGTATAATAATAAGTTATAAATATTAAAAAAGAAATTCGCTTTTATTTAATAAGAAAAATGATTAAAATGATGCAGTAAGAAGTAAAAAATTTGTTTGAGTTTTTAGTGATGCCGCTTGCAAATAGATGGCGATACTAGTTTAAAATCTCTGCAATTGGGATTCCAAGTACACTGAACAATTTTTTATTTTATTTTTTTTCTCCAATCAAATTTTTTGTGGTGGTTTGGTTTGGTTTGGTTAGGAGCCCTACGGTCTACTGTTTTGCACAAGAGGGCTAATGAGACCAGAGCCTACAGTTTACAGCCGATTTCGAAAGGCTACAAATATCCATGCCAGCAGCGGGATTGGAACCCGCGAACTCTGGTTCCTAAGAGTAGCGCTCTACCATTCGGAAATCGTTCGGTCTTTTTGTGATGGAATATTGTCACCGGAATTGAAACTATGTACAAAATTTCAGATCTCTAAGTAGTCAGGAAAGTAGTTAAAAATTGATTTCAATATATTAACTGACACATAAGTGAAGTTAAACTAAAGTGTTTAATACAAATATTTTTATGGCATTCTTCTTAACTTTTGCTTAAATATATTACGTTAAAAGCAAAGTAAAATACTTTAGCTTCCTAATGAAATAACTCTTGTTCGAAAAAACATCTTCGGAACACAACAAATCTACAAAAATTCCTCATTAAATATTCAACTGTGAGTCCAAAACATTATTGTGTCATGAACAAGTGCAGGAATTTTCAGACTCACAGTATTAATAAATGTAAATAATTCTAAAGAAAATTATAAAAACTTAAAATAATGGATAACACACGGTTGATTTACCTTTAAGTTTAAATCCCTGTATATCCCAAAATTTTCGCGAAACTCGAGTCTTACACAATTTTTGTAATTCAGACAAGATACGATAAAAGTTGCAAGTCTTCCTATAAACGTAAGTTCAAATTTAGGAAAAATTTCATTCCCGCTCGTGAAAATAAAGATGGTGGTGGAGGAGTCAATCTCCTAAAAGATAATTTTCTATCCTAACTTATAAAATTCATAGGTCCCGCATTGTCGTTGCGATGTTCAAATCCTTGAGAAACTTTCAACTAAAAGTTAATCTTTTCAAAATCAATTTTCGCTTGCTCGGCGTGACCTGGGGCTAAGATTAAGATTCATTTATCGTTTCACGCTTACGGAAAAGACACATCATAAACAATTTGCGAAATAGCCGTTTAATAATCTTGAGTACAGTCAATGCAGAGGTGAAGGTTACTGTAATTAATGAAAAGGAATGCATGTGTTTTGTATGACTACTAATTATATAAGTGAGTGTGTAAGTTTCTCCAAATTTTAGATTCGCCGTTACAAGTATATATTAATGAGTTTGTTATGAAATTTTTAGGATCAACTACATTAAAAAGATGGTGTAATGGAAAGGTGGGACAAAACTTTAAACCTTTTATCTATATTTAACCTTTGTTTAATGACGGCAATTGATAACCTTATTTTTTACACAAAGCATTAAAAAAGATCTGGGGAGTGCCGATCCGCTCATCGTACGCGCACATATATAAATATGTTATATGTATATATATACACATACATACATTCCTACACACACAGACATATATATATATATATATATATATATATATATATATATATATATATATATATACACATGAGATTTTTGTCTTATCACAAAGGTCCATCTTGAATTTCATGTATTCGGGCGGCTAGGCCTAAACATCGTGGAACAAAGACAAAATAAATTTTTAGATCCAAATTAACAGAGTTTAATGAGTGAACTTCTCTTACGGACTCAGCAAAACATGTACATCTCGGTTATATAGTTGTCTGGGGCAACCAATCAGAAGTTTCAATTGCCAGTCACGTGAGTATGCCGATTACATACTTTAAGAGTCAAGAGTTGTTTTAATGAACTTATGCAACAGGAGGCTTTGTGGTTCGAAGTCGCTAAATTAATTGGTAAAACAAGATATTCAACAAGGTTGTTAGAAAAGCATAATATCGTCAGAAAATTATTTTAAAATAGACATAATTACGTTGGCTACTTTTTAGGTTAAAAATATCATTACGTTTATATATATATATATATATATATATATATATATATATATATATATATATATATATATATATATATATATATATATAATAACTACAAACTACAAACAGCGGGATGAATCTTGCACTTGGAACAGATGTTCAGGGCTACACAAATTTTTTTTTATTGCATATTAAAAGTTTTTGGTACGGATGAATGAAAAATTAAATCGGAATGTTTTAATTATTATTTTAAAAAATTAATAATTAAAAAAATTATTTAAATTTCCTAATTTAAGAAATATTTAAATGTGATTGATGTAAAGTATAAAATTCAATAATTCTAGATTAATAATCTTAAAAATAAAAATAATTGTTAACTTTCACCGTCCACTTAAAAGCAAAATACAACTCAGCTTAGATTATGGGAATTTGACAGTCATGCACACATCGTTAAACGATATAGTTAAATAGCCTGTAAAAAGAAATAGTTTTTCTCATCATCTGATTAAATACTGGTTATCTCTTATTTGGACAGATGAAATTCATTCTTTCATTTTGCATTTCTTCTTATCGCGTCTTATCTCCTACGGGCAGGCACACGCCTAAACTAATCATTGTATAGCGATTCATTCCACAGATAATAATTACGTACAGCCTGATTATTACACAAGCAAGCGAGGTATAACCCTCAGGGCCCCCAAATCTTTGTTATTATAGAAAAGATTACCTATTCTCGTTCTGAACCTGGACATATTTCTCAATATTGTTGACATTTCATTTAACAAACTCTAGAAAAGTTGTTTATTACTTTTATTAATATATACTTATTCCATATAACATAATTCATAATAAATACAGTTGTGAGTGTGTGAGTGCATGTATGTATGTGTGTGTGTGTGAGTGTGTGTGTGTGAGTGTGTGTGTGTGAGTGTGTGTGTGTGTGTGTGTGTGTGATAGAGAGAGAGACACAGACATACATAATGCTAACTGTGATAACCTGAAAGTGAACTTAATCTTGAAAACTAAAGAAAAAATAATAGAGCATAAAATAATAAGTTCAGCGTCACATAATCAAAATTTCGTTGTAAACATTTACTCAATTTCAATTTGTAAACAAAATTAATATTCTGTAGCAAAACATTAATTTTGCCGACATATTGAAATTTAAATAACTACCAACAGTCAAGTGCAGAGTAACAAACTAAATTAACTGAGTATAATCTAAAATTAAAATTTACTAAATTCTCCTAAAGGAACCAAATATGAACATAAATAAATTTGAGAACATGATAAAGTAAATATTACAAATGAAAGTTTAAAGATAACTGAAAATTTTTTATTCGACTTTTTCGTTTTAAAATGACTGAATACAAGTGAGTAATACAGGTTGTTGCCCAAAACAAAATTTACAATCAATTTAACATTATACAAATTAGTAAATAACTAACTCAAAATTTGAAGAGAGTGTTTCGTAAAGTTTTGTACAGTGTCACTAATAATCCCAGCTCCAAACTTAATACATGTAGGTTGTATCGTGCACGCACAATCGTTTTTACATGTCTTCACAATAACCGTTTTACGTATTACATATATGTCAGTTCTAAAAAGGGGTAATTGGAAATTACGTGAGTTAAAGCGATTTTAAAAAGTGAACACTTTTATAATAATAAAATAAATTAAAAAGACCTAAGCTCGCGTAAGCTTTTGGGATCATCCGGTCAGGCGGAAGCATTGTTGAACTATTTGATGAGCTTGCAAACATAAGTTTCAGTAAGCGCTTGGACATGGAACTATCAACCCACTCTACACGTGTCTCCGCCACGAACAATGAAAATGGCGCAGGTTGCTTTCAAATAGAAAATAGAGCTGTGAGTTAATAAACTTATTATTATCAAGAAAGACTGTTTTCCATTCGCCTTAACTCTGCACCATGATATATATATATATATATATATATATATATATATATATATATATATATATATATATATATATATATATATATATATATATATATATATATATATATATATATATATATGTGTGTGTGTGTGTGTGTGTGTGTGTGTGTGTGTGTGTGTGTGTGTGCGTGTGTGTGTTATTTTTAGTTCCTAATAGTCTAGATGCAATATTCATCAGAAGATAATAAGTAAATCAAATACGTTACATTTAAATAAATAGCAGTATCGACCGTATCATGTAAAATTATTCATATTTTTCTCTATTATTTTAGACTTGGATTTATAAAAGAAAAGTGTTAATCGATGCTGAAAATCTTTTAGACAGCTATATTTTGATTCTTTTAACAAAGGAGTTTTATATATATATATAAATTAAATTAAGTAATAAATAATAGATTAATTTCTTAGTTTAAAACAAAGGATAGAACGTATGAGTCGAATTTTGTCTTTAAATACCAACCACGCAAAAAAATATTCTACTTATATAAGACAAGTTCGTTACATAAATTTCCGATTCCCTAACAAGCGGATTAAAGGTCTAAACCTGAATATGACACTAATCTATTCAAACGAAACAAGTTTTTTTCTAGACAGTTTGAGATCCAAAAATATAACAAAACAAAAAATAAAAAACTAGTAAACACAGAATAAATTACTTACAATCATTTAATATCTTTTAATTTAAAAAATAAGTGGTGGAAAAATGAAACGAATATTATTTAGTTCACAACATATGACAGTTGCTTAAAAATAATCAAATTAACAAATGTTCTTCTACCAAATAATGTTAATAACATGTTTGTTATGCAAATGCACAGTTTAATGATTACCTAACACACTGATTAAAAGCTCTAACATATGAGTGACAATTTATTCAAATATGATTTTTTTTTCTAGTATATCGAGAATCGAAAATAAAACGAAATAAATGAAAATATAAGCAAACAAGATATCAATGATGCATACTATGAACAAATAATAGTTTAATTTGACCACAGATCCTAAAGCAATTAACTAAAAATTACCAGAATCGATATAATTTCAGCTAGCCGAAAACATTATGAATAAACATGCTCGTTAGGTAAAATGCACAGTTTGGCGATATTCTAACAAGATGTACTAATTACCCAAACTTGAATGTGACACTAATATATTCAAATAAAACGAATTTTGTATTCTATCAGTATAAAAAAATTCAAAACAGATAAAAGAAAAAATAAATCACCAAACTCATAAAATTCCCATCAAATATTTAATTTTTCTTTAACTAAGCTAAATGGTAAAATCCATGAATTAGATAACATTACGCTATAAAACGTAAAATTGCTTAAAAGACCAAGAAAATTAACATATATACCGTCAGTCGTTTTTTTTTTATTAGAACAATTTTTTTTGTCATGAGTTTCACATTTTCAGAAATTAGCTATAACTTTACAATTGAACACTGTTTCTGCTATTTCATTACATTCTGAGTAATTTAAGTATGTAAATTTGAAAGCCATTCAAATGTAAACAATGGGAGAATTCATCTGTAAGTTTTCGTTCCTAAATTGTTCATTGCCAGTTTTACAAACATAATTTTTTTCAACATAGTTTAAATACAAATTTTTATATTTACTTACATTTCTCATTAATTTTTGAAACTTAAAAATTATTTTTGTTAGAAATTTTTAAATAAGAGACTCTTTGTTTTTAACAAAAACGATATCAAGGGTAACGCGCATGATAACTAAAAATATAATTAAGTTAAAGACAAATTTACTGTTTTAAAACATATTAAAATATCTCTAAATAACTTTGAATCTAAATTTGTATGTATTTAGGTACATATATATTTTTAAAAAATATTTGAAGAAAAATGAATTTTTTCCTTAAAAATTAAAAATTTATCATTGAAAAAAAAAAATTTGGGAAATATGCAATAAAATTTAGGTTCAATCTGATGAAAATGATATCGTATACGGTCTCTAAAAATTTCAAGAAAAAAAATGTTAAAAACTTTTTGAGATAACATGTTCGTTACATGAAAAAAAAAACACAACTTGAGAAAAATCAAGTTACAGTTTTGTAAGCTAAATTACTTTACAGTCAACAGCTGACACGTTTCCATTCACAACTCCTTTCAGTATTAGACATTTTTTACGCAAATTGTTTTAAAATGTTCGGAACTGAATTCTTTTTTATATATATTTTTCTGAAAAGTTTGTCGATTTAACAGTCGTATGACCCGTAACAATTCAACCCCCTGCTGTAATATTCTTGATACTTTTCAAAGGTTTAAATTTTTGGAGAATTATATCAAATAATTACTGTTTACAAAAAAGCAAAAATTATTAATGAAACTCACTTGGTTTTGTTGTATGTCTGCACACAGTGTGTCCGAAAAATTACAAGGAATTTAAACTCTCTCACTTTTCACTTTACATAAACAGTTATTATGTTTTAGAAAAAGTAAATACAGTAAAACTTAACTAAAAAGTAAAAGGCACTTAACCGGATTAGCAGTATTTCTGACTTGTATCTGGTTATTTATGTCGTAGGTTGTTGATCTATGCATGCTTATACACGTACACTCATGCATATAGTATATAGATATACTTGTCATAAATATATAGATATACATGAGAGAACACACACACCATATATATATATATATATATATATATATATATATATATATATATACATATATATACATATATATATATATATATATATATATATATATATATTATATATATATATATATACATATATATATATATATATATATATATATATATATATATATATATATATATATATATATATATATATGACAAGTCGTGATCCAGAGTTAAGGCGAATGGAAAACAGTCTTCCTGATAATAATAAGTTTTATTAACTCGTCGTTCTTAAAGAAAGCAACATGCGCCATTTTCATTGTTCGTGGCGGAGCTATGCGTGAAGTTGTTGACCGCACCATGTCCACGCGACAATTCAAACTTATCTGTTTGAAAGCTCATCAAATAGCTCAAAAATGCTTCCGCCTGACCGGATTATCCTGAAAGGGTCTTTTTCATTTATTCTATTATTATAAAAGAGTTCCCTCTTTAAAATCGTTTTTAACTCGCGTAATTTCCAATTACCCCTTTTTTAGAGCATTTATATATATATATATATATATATATATATATATATATATATATATATATATATATATATATATATATATATATATATATATATATATATATATATATATATATATATATATGTACACAGATCCCGCGAATAGCACACTTAAAAATTACGACAACCTTCGAAAAACATGGCATTCAAATAACGTGAATTTGCAAACCTAACTGTAAAAAATTAACTTGATCACACAGAACATATATACATTGTACATATTGTCGGCTTACAAAGGAAACTGGTAATATATACCATATTATACGCAATAATTAGTTCTGATATCTATTAACTTAGTCCAAAGCATTCACAGGGAGTTAATAAATATAAAAAATAAATGCAGAAAATCCCATGTGTTTCGATAATAATTCTAAAAAGATATAAGGCAAAGAATCTTTCATTTAAAGTTGTTTAAAGGGCATGCGTCTTCTTAAGATGATAAATATTTAGTCAGCCAGCCCAAAAGAGATCCTGTGCGGGCCACGGCAGCCAGCGGCAATTTACCTTTAATACAACAGATTCGTACACACGGGGCAGGCTCGTTACACAAAACGCGGGGCGGAAACTAAGGCTCGGTTACAACTCACGCGATACACGCGACGTGGTTAACGACGTGACATATCGCAGGATTTTCTCTCCAGCGCGCCCCGCAGCTGATTTGTGGATTTCAGCTTCTGTCGTCGTCTGAGCATATGCACAAATTGCGCGGCGATGACAAGGGCGCAGATAAAACGGTCTTTGCTTTTTTTTCTTTTTTTTTCTTTTTTTTTACGGGCTGAGCGTGGAGAATCTCATTAAGTTTTTAACTTAACCCATTTTCTCGTTAACTACGGGAAACACAAAGGAAAAAAAAACAAAGAAAGACACAAAACTTAACCTGATTAGCAGTATTTCAGACTCGTATGTGGTTATTTATGCCGCAGGTAGTTGATCTATGCACACGTATACACGTACATTCGTGCATATAGATATACTTGTCATAGATATACATAAGGCAAAACACACACACAGACTATATATATATATATATATATATATATATATATATATATCATATATACATATATGTCATGCATCAAAATTATTTAACTTTAATATTTCCTTAAAAACCTCCTTTCTCCCATTCTAATTCCTTAAAATCTTTTTCCCAACCTCTAAATGTCTTGATTAAAACAGTGTTCCCGACTTAAAATTCATTCGATCCATTTCCCAAAGCTTTCTATCCTATAGGTGTAAATTTTCTGTCTATTCAACACGTTTTCAGGCTGTCGCCGGCAAATGACTCATTGTTTTACCTGATCTTATACTTAAATTCGCTGAGTAAGTGGGAAAATCCTTTCTGTCTTCGCTCTTGGGTGCACTTCTGCTCGAGCAGAGTGATTTTTGTGTCATCATTGACTGTCATCATGACATGATTTTGTCTGTCATTGACTCGTAAAGATGTCCATTTTAGCAGCTCTGAAATAAAGTTTTAATTAGATTTGTTGTACCGTTCTCTTCAATGTCGGCCGACGACTGCATTTTTATTACTGCTATTTTGTTTAGCTTTCTCTTAGCCCCGTACCCCGGGAAAGTAAAAATAATAGGGGCTATCATGGTCCAGCAGTTTTATAATTAATGGATTACACACACATATCTATTTATCTATCTATCTCTCTCTCTCTCTCTCTCTCTCTCTCTCTCTCTATATATATATATATATATATATATATATATATATATATATATATATATATATATAATATATATATATATATATATATATATATATATATAAATATATATAATATATATATACATAATATATATATATATAATATATATATAAATAAATATATCTATATCCATATCTATATCTATATCTATCTATCTATCTATCTATCTATCTATATATATATATATATATATATATATATATATATATATATATATATATATATATATATACATATATATGAATCCCTCGAATAACGCAGTTAAAAACTACGACAAACTTCGAAAACCATGGCATTAAAATAACGCGAATTTGTAAACATAACTATCAAGTATTAACTTGATCACACAGAATATAATATGTCGATATGAAATATATATATGTGTGTCTATATGAAATAGCAACACACTGAGTTCTTAATCAGCAAGAAATAATAAAGTCCTAGCATTTTTTTTTCTGCATTACGAAGAGAGAGCCAAATCCTTCTAAACATTTTTCAATTACACCAAGGACTCTTCTCGAAGCAGCAGCAATATACACTAAAGGGTATCCAACTTCGTTTTAATATATAATACATATATTATAAAAAGTCCATTTTCAATCGTGTATTGTTCCAGCTGAATCAAATTACATGTTACAATGAATGACGCCACCGAATTTTCCAAAAACAAATAAACAGGGTTACTGTCACGAGTTCGAAAGTATTCTTATTTCTAAAATGTATTACATTTAATGATTAAAATAAAACAAATATTTTCTATACAATTATTTTTTATATATTTTTGTATTATCCTCTAAAACATCGTAGAATGAAAATCTTTAAGGATTATATACACACACATATATGCACATGTAAACATCCCCCCACCCACATACATGCATACACACACATATATATGTGCATATATATATGTTTATATGTGCATATATATATGCACATATAAACAATCCCATACACACACTATATATAGAGAGAGTGAGAAGTATATGCCCATAATCATTCAGTATTAATATATAGTGGAAAACATCGTAGAATGAAAATCTTTAAGGATTATACACACACACACACACACACACATGCACATGTGAATACCCTCCCCCCATATATATACAAGAGAGAGAGAAAGATGTATATGCCCATAATTATTCAGTATTAATATATAGTCCAAAATAATCCGGATAAAAATTATTCGATTAAAATTTGCGAAATGCTTAAAGTATTAAAGCTAATTAATAACACACTTAAGAAAAACAGTCCGGTATAGGCATAACAGACATTAAAACTGGTTTTAAAGTGTTGTGTAAAATTTATTTTATTTTTAAACCATTAAATCATATTTTAATGAATTTTAATAAAATAAGAACATGATTTTTAATCATATGAAAAGTTTATTATTCTAAAACCAAACAAATACCTATCAAAATATGCCAAGCCATAATTAAACCTATTTATCAACAAGTGAAAACCCAATTCCTAATGATTTATTTCAATTTAACAGCAAATATGCAAACAATGTTATATACCACAATGTTTCAAAACATATAATTCCTTTCAGTTTACTTATTATAATTATGTGGCAATCGAAAAAGCCAAAAAGGTCACAGAATGGTTAAAATTTGAAAAAGGGTCGATTTTAAAAATCTGCGTAAATCCGAAATATTCTGAACACTTGACAAGAAGTCGTATGCAAAAACTTCCATTATTTCAGGATATATGGTGAAAAATAGGGTTTGATCTAAATGTAAACAAGGACTTAGAGAGATATGAGAATGACAAACGCGTACACCATTTATTCCACTGAACTGCTTCTATTTAAAGATAAGTTTATTTTACAGGGAAAGGAGTCGGAAAGGAAACAGCTGAGTTTAATATTAAAACGTTACCTGTAGAAAAATATTTATACATTTCGAATGAATTTTCAAAATGTTCCTGACACAATATTTAAAGAGTTTAAAAGTTTATAATATGTTCAAATATCTTGTATATAATATGTAATATGTATATAATATATATATAATATGCAATATGTATATAATCTATAATAAGTACATTATCTATAATATGTATATAATATGTAGTATGTAAATATTATAATATGTAGTATATAAATAATTATAATATATAGTATGTAAATAATATATAATATGTAGTATGCATATAATATATAATATGTAGAATGTAAATAATATATAATATGTAGTATGTAAACAATATATATGTAGAATGTGAATAATATATAATATGTAGTATGTAAACAATATATAATATGTAGAATGTGAATAATATATAATATGTAGAATGCAAATAATATATAATATGCAGAATGTAAATAATATATAATATGTAGAATGTAAATAATATTTAATATGTTGAATGTAAATAATATATAATATGTAGAATGCAAATAATATAATATGTAGAATGTAAATAATATTTAATATGTTGAATGTAAATAATATATAATATGTAGAATGCAAATAATATAATATGTAGAATGTAAATAATACTTAATATGTAGAATGTAAATAATATTTAATATGTAGAATGTAAATAATATTTAATATGTAGAATGTAAATAATATATAATATGTAGAATGCAAATAATATATAATATGTATATAATATATATAATTGAATGTAATGTATATAATATGCTCATACAAAAAAAATCATGTTCACTGGATTTTATACTTCTAAAATTTCTATAAAACATTAAAAAAATATTTTTTAAGATTTCAAGTAATTTTCATTGTTTTCACTACACAATAAATTAGACAGTTATGTGATAATCTGTTAAGTAAACAAAAAATAAATTAAGCATTGTTTAGTGATAAACAGTGCACCGAAATTGAAGTAATATTCAGTAACAATTGGAGAAATAGAAAATGTACAAATAGTATTTAAGTTGGGAATACAGTTTTAAAGTTTCAACAATGTTAAATGGTCATACTTCCATTTCAAATTATTACATAAGGTTAAAATATGAACCACTCGTTAAAATTTAAGCTGCAGATTTGATATTTGAGCTAGTTTGACATTTGATATAAAATACTTTTATCATGAACTTTAAGATCGTGAATTTTGAGATCGAATTTTAATCGTGGACTTTGAGATAGGCAAAATAAGACGGAAAAGTTCAAATTTCCCATCCCATTTTATTGTAAAATACAACTAAGAATAAGAAGCAAAAGTAATTTCACATCTTGTATCGTGTAATGAATCTAATAATAACCTCAAAAAGAAATAAAATTGTTACCTAAAATAAATTTATAGGTTTGTTAAAAACAAATAATTTCTTAAAAATTTTATGAATATTTGAAACACACCATAAAAATTACTAACTGAACTATAAAATTTATCATCTATTTATTTTATAGCATATAAAACAAATGTTAGTTACGACTGCTATGTTTTGAATGAAATTAGATTGCTATGTTTCAATCAATATGAAAACAATCAAAACCAAATCAGTACAAAAAAAAAGACATTTTGTATTGACATTTTTAATCTTACTATTCTTTTCTTTTAATATTTTTTACAATTGCTTAAAACAGCAACTAAGTTCTATAATAAACATATTCTATATTATATGAAAGGGAATGCACATGGAGCATTTTAACAGCTATTAAAATAAATAATAATTCAGAGTTTCTAAAATAATTAATACACTTCATTGAAAATAATACCATATTATCATACACCTATTCTTAATAACATACTTAATGTTCAAAGAGATTGATTTAAACTGAAATAATTATGATTTTAATGTCCAGTGCTCCCTTAAATTTCCTCGACTTAATCTAAATATTTTCCGTCCTCTCTATATAGATTATTATTAATTTATTAGATAACTTAAATGCAGAGTATAAACCACACGTGAACCTTTTTACTATTTTTTTACTATTAGAAACCACATTTATATTAAGCAGTAATAAAAGAGGCCCATGAGTTCATATACTTAAAAATGCTACTTTTGAAATATAATTTATCGATTTATTATATTTTATAAGCACAAGACAAAAAAAAATTAAGTCATAATTTATGGTTTTATAAAAATTAAAACACATGATATTTTTATATTTAGATAAGGGTAATAATTTGTTGTAACATTCATCTTGAATAATTTTTAATAAACCACTATGTATATAACTGCTTTTAAATATAAAAATAATGAAGTACAAGTATTTTTAAATAAATTTAATACATTTTTAAAAAAATCAATAGAAAAAATATAAGTTATAAAAAACTTAACATAGCAACAATGTAATTCAATTAATTTTTAAATTGTTGTAATCTATCTATATAATTAAAAATTAACACAACAGCTCGTTTCTATGAAGGCCGCACAAGAACTCATGATGGCCACATGAGGCTTCAAGGCCGCACGTTCCCCACCTGTGATATAAACTATTTATTCTTATTATTTTAGATTCTATAAGAGAAAATATAAATAACAAGCTTTGATACAAGTTTATTTCTCTAGTTATATTACTGACTTACCATCTCATGAATCCTTTATAAGTAGAAGCTTTCAATTCTCAGTTTTGGAAATTCCGAAAATTTCATGACAACGCCATGACAATTTAAATGCCTATTGTAAAACACAAAACTCTAAAAATTTGTCAAAAATATGTCAAACCCATGTATTATCAAAGAAATAGAGAATACAATGCGTCTGGAATTGAAACTAAAGCATTGTTGAGAGCAGAACTGAAATTGAAAACAATTTTAAGTTTTCATTCGCGAATTGTCTGGAGCACTAAAGGAAGAGACAAAGTAAAAAAGCATATTATGTACTTAAATAAAAGAGCTAAAAATTCTACATCGGGTTTAGATACTGGCAGGTCAGATGATACAATAGAAATACAATTCATGCTACTTTTCATCGTGAGAAATTAAAACATATGACACGCACGCCTAACAAAAGAAATAGAATAAAATCGAAAAGATACATCACACAACTTCCTTTAAAACATACTTTTTATTAAAGTTGTTTTTAAAACTTCACTCAATACGGTGTACAGAATAAATTTAAATTATAGAATAAAGTCCTATTCAAATGGAAACTCACGTGTAAACAGTATATGGACAATTTTTAAAAGATAGATAGATAAAAGAAAATTCTTTCACATTCGCAAGCACACAAATGTGTCTGTACATGTAAAATGCTAGAAAATACACCAAAAAATATTTTTTTTCATATAGTATAGACCATTCTATTATATTAAGAAAATTTTATAAAACGGAATCACTATTTAATATTTTATACAATGATGTACATGTAATATTGCTAATTGTGTTTCTACGAATTTATAATAATTTTTAAACTAAACATATATTCTTATCACACGTTATAATGTACATGTTAAAATAGCAGCATTGAAGTAGCGATTACTGGATAATACTCGGATTTCTCAAGTGACAGCACAAAATTTTCAGCCAATTAAAGGCCTCATTACAAATCAACCTGAACTAGTATAAATCAGTTGAAAATTTTTCACTGTAACACAAGAAATCTGCACATTTTTCATCAGTATTAGGAACTGTAAATTAACAAGCACATAATGACGTGTGGTAAGGCCTTTAAATCAGCGTGTTTCCACATAAATATTTCTATGAAAGAAACAATAATAAATTCTCTTATATGACAATGATATAAATATTGAAGAACTTTTGGTGGAAAACATTTTAGTTACCATTAAATATGTTTAGCGATACATTACAGATAACCCTATTAAAATCAAACCAATGACCCATACCATTTAGATGTTCAAATCTCTCTATCACCACACACACACACACACACACATATATATATATATATATATATATATATATATATATATATATACAATGTCAGATGTGAGCTATTGACCACCTGCGGGCAAGGCCACCCTCTATTAATTCCTTACTAGATATTCAACAGGCCGTCTGCGTGCCTACCCGCACTGCCCACTTACTAATCCTGGCCCTTTGTATGCATATATATATATATATATATATATATATATATCTTTTTAGATATACACTCGCTATGCATTTCGAAATGACTGACCAATCTTTATGGGAATTCGTATGGAGATTCAGGTCAACCCTGGAAAGGTTTTAAGGAAGTCAAATTGTTCGTAGGTAAGGGGCGTGTGGAAATACAACGATTGGAGACAGTATTTTGGCGGTATTTCTCATAGTGGAGTACAACGGTTAGTTGCCAAATAGACCTAACTGTTTTATTTGGTTTAATATTTAAGTTTATGAAGCACATTAACTAAAATGTGTTATTGATTACATAAAAATAAGTTTATATTTTGAAAATTTTATATTGTTGGTATATAATACAATCTAAAAACTTAAATATCCAACTAAATACAATGGAAATTTGAAAATCCTAATTAACCAGATTAAAGACTGGTCGCAAAGTGGCTGGATACTATATAAAAATAAAATTTCCGAAAATACTCGTCTACTTTACAAATTCACATACCTGAACCCATTGATAGCAGATATGGTACATGGATATGTCTCAGAGACAATCGTAGAATTAGACAACATAGCGGTTCATGAGCAACATTGTGCATTCATACATTTATTACTGGAATTATCCATTGATATTAAACTATGTTTTTTCAATAACGCTGTACAAATTCACATACCTTAACCCATCGATAACAGATTTCATACACGGTTGCATCACTTAGTAGAGAAAATCGTGGAATTGACAACACGCCACAGCATTTCATGGGCAACATTGTGCACGTACATATTCCCTACCGGAATTATTATTAATTCCAGTAGGGAATAAGGAATAATTATTCCCTACTGGAAGTTGAATTAAAAATATAATTAACATTATGAAAATTGTGTAGTACTAAAAGGAGTGCGTCTGGAGAAATTAAAGTTTTCCAGGCTGCCTAGGATCACAAGTAAGAACACTGGCTTATAAAAATCGTAAAAGTTTTCACTTAAAAGCCTCATCATACGTCGACACGAACGTGTTGAAAAAGCAGCAGTTCAGTTCCTTTTCCAGTTAAAGAATACGCGGATTTCTCGCGTGATAATAAAACTTTTCATTCAATTAAAGGCTATATTAATTAAAGGATAAAATAAATCAGTTGATCAGATTTTTCTCTGTAACATAAGAAAACTGCACTTTAAAGGAATCACAAAGTAACAAGTATATGTTGACGTGTGTTAAGGCCGTTACAAATAATACGAACGGCATCACTGAAAGCTAAAGAGATATTCTTATACACAAAGAAAATAGTTAAAAAGAAAATACGTTATGTAAGAATGCCTCATTGCACTTACCTGTAAAAAAGTAACAATAAATTAAAACGTTAAAAGAGAACGAAAATAAAAAGTATAGGGGGAAATTGCTATAATATGACTTTTCTACTTTTCCCATTGGGAAAATGTTACAAAAATTGCGAGACATCCCAAAATGGTAAACAAAATAGCAATTAAAAAATAATTTTGCGACTGTGAAAATTAATTTTTCTTTCTTGAACATTAGCTAAAAGAAAAAAGAAACCCTTTAAAACAAGCGTAAGAGAGGAAAGCTTGTATACTGTTAAGAGTCATTATTAAAATACAAATGTAAAGCGTACAAATTTTCCTAGTAACACCCATAGAAATGGAAGAAGTGATTATGAAAAGAAAAAAAATCAGACACGTTACTTTAGTATATAGTAATTTAGAAACATAACATACACCGTATATGACTAATATGGAAGGAGAAATTGTGTGCATAGTCAAAAGTCATAAAAATCTAAGTATGACACATATAAATTTTCCTTATAACACCCATACAAGTGTAAGAGGGGTTTATGAAAAGCGAAAAGCATTCAGATGTCCTAATGTACTATTTGCAAACTTAATAGTGTAACACAAACCATATGATGTGACGGAATAATAATATTATAAAATTTATATGTAGGTAATACAAATCGGTACAAAATATCTTACGGAACTTTAACAAAATAATTTCTAGGCTTTTTTTCGAAAAGTTCTATAATCACTGAAAAATTTCAGTGTTTCCAATAGAAGTCAAACCCACTTATAAAGCAAAACAATAATCAACCCAACTGTACTAATGAATGAGACACCAAGATTTTAGTTCAAATGGAAGGAAGAACGACAAAAAATAGCTCATTCCAATAAAACTTAACTAAACTAAATAATCAACGCACACACACACACACATATACAGACACACATATGCACATACTAGTTAGAAACATTTAAGGGAAATCCCTAAAAAGGTGCTTTATATTAATTAAACTAACTTAACAAAATAACTTTCTCCCAATGGATGATAATCCGCGCTCTCATCGTGCTGCACTAAAGACTGATTATCTTGAGGACAAAGAAATCCAAGGAATGGAGTGACCCAATTTAAATCTGATAGAACGTGTGTGGGATGCACTAGGTATTGTATAGCCGACTTGTATCGCAGCAACCCTTCTTTTAAGACTCTCTAGGAGCTATAAGGCGCTATTAATCTTGATAAACTTTTTGTTACAAGCACTTATAGATAATGTTAATCTAATCTACAGTATGGAAATTCATCGCTTTAGTTTGTTTAGTAGTGACCACATTCTTTATTAACTTTTCTTGTAGGACTCTAAAATATTATAATTTCTTTATCTTATTTTCTATAACTTCCTCTAATATTTTTTTATTTAAAATTAATTTTTGCAGAGACAGGTCTGAATTTTGAATGCATGTCAGATGGAACGAAATAATTCAATTTGATGAGTTCTTATAGTTGATCTTTTAATTTTTATACCCGTCTATATATATAACTAAATGTAACTTTAGGATATGTATAAACCGAGCGAGCCTCTTCAGGAAGTCCTAATTAATGTTGAAGTACATTAAATTAATGGTATCTCTATTAAGATCTAGAACAATTATTTAATTTCACTGAGTTTACATTTTTGTCACCTCTCTGTAGAGAAATATATATATGAATGTCGTAGACTAGACAGCGAGCACTATATAATCTACAAACATTATGCCAGTATCAATCAGCATTTGTGCTTGCTTCAGCACTTTTTTTTTTTTTCAAAAGGCACAGAATTAAAAATGTTAATTGATGTGATTAAGGCATGCAACCACTTTCTTTTGTAAGATGACATAATGAATTTTTCTGATCATTTTATAGTAGCTGTAACTTCATTCTATGACTGACTAAAGCATAAATACCTGTGCATTAATTTATTTTTAAATGTATTTCATAATGTTAAAAATATCCATAGATGAAACCTTTGACGGTTTGCTGTCTACTCAGGTAAAGTAAATAAGTTCATAAAACACAACATATCTCTAAATTCTGAGTATGAATAACAAGGTTTATTAATTAAGAACTATGAAGCAGGACAAAAAGATCGCCTTTTATTACAGCAGATAACCCATTGTTACCATTATGAAGTACGCTAATAAGTTATTCTTAAAGCAAAATGATAAGGAACATAGCTACAAATTAATAATGCCTTATTAAAAATGAATCGGCATGTTTACTAGATAAACGGACAATATAAATTAAACATATTGAAATATCATTATGTGATTTAAGTGAAAAATGGATGTTCCTTTGTAACAATAGAAATTAATTGAAAATCGTGTTTTGAATTGCACACATGACAGATACAGAACGTCTTTAAAATTCGAGTTCGGAAGATAAATTTACAGCGTTCTTTATTGAAAACGGGTTCCAATAAGATTGGAAAAGAAGATTAGTACTACACGAATAATTTGAGATTTAAATTCATAATAAAGAAAGAAATCCATCGGTATTGTTTAATAAGAAGGTAAATTAAGTTCTAACTGATGTGATTAGTTAACAATGAGAAAAAAATATTAAATATATGACGCTGCATATATTCATTTTTCCTTAAAATTTATGTTATTCTGTACAATAATAATTAGATATTTCGGAGGTAAAAAATGAAAACTACATTTTTGAAATATGATATAAAGAAAATTCTTTGGAACCGTCTGCTCTTTTGTATTGAGAGAAAAGTGTTAAGGTTGGAAAATATAAGTAAAATTATATCGCTTCCCTATATTCTTTAGACAAGAACGAACAAATTAAAAAGATTAATGTAAGAAGACAATTGGAATTATTTGTAGGGTATATAATCCCATTTTATATTTCACCAAATTTGAAATATAAAACATTTCTTTAAAAAATTTTCAATGTCTTTTCAATTTAAAAATGTCTAAATAGAGATTCATTTCAACAGTTAAAATAAATTCAGAGAACCAACCACATCTTTAAAAAAAAGTAAAAACTCTTTACAAATATTTTGTAAATGTTAGTAACCCGAACGCCCTGGTTAAACATTGAAACGAAAATAAGGCTCTCTTTTTCCTTTCTAGACCTCATCTCCTGAGCTTTAACCACAATTTAGATTTCTACTTTTTTTCACCGTCATTCACCTACAGGTGAATGTTTCCGCTGTTTTGACGGATGTCAATGACAAAAATTTTTTAAATATATGTATAAACATACTGGAGGCAATCTTAACATAATAAAGAACCTGACAAGTGGAATATGTAACTCAAAAGGGTTTACCAAGTGTATATTTACTCGGATTCGAGTAGACAAGAACTTAAAAAATATTTCAGAAAAATAAAGTAACTAAAATAGGCTTTTTAATACTACTTTACCTCACCACTTAAATACATAATCTAATTTTATTGTCCTTCTCTCAATAGGGGCTTTAAATAATTTCTATTGGCTCTTCTTTTTCTCCCTTGCTTAGCAAAATATTAACCGATCGCAAAAATCACCACATAGATATACAGGAAATTGAGAATAAAAATTAACAAACTACTTAAGAATCGAAACATTTTTCTCAGAGATAAAATATAAAACAAGATTAAAGAATAAAACTATAGAGCTTAAATTAAAAATAATTAACAGTAATATCCTAACAAAATTTATAAAATTTTGGCAAAATATTTATTTAAAATTTGGAAAATAAAAACAATACCTTTTCCATGATATTCCTTACTTTATGGAATTCAACAAAAATTTAATTTGAATTTTCTCATATCTATTGAGTTTATATAAATGCACAATATGAAATAGGTTTGAAGAAAATATTACTATTATTATTTTATTATTTATAAAATAATTAAGATATTTTCATGAAAAAAATAATGAATATCTTTAAAGCAATGCATTAAACTCTGATATAAATAATAATTCACCTTAACTGAACACAAATAGTTACACTTAAATACACACTTACTTAAATAAGTATAGGAAGGTAGAGACTATATTAATTTGTTATAAAAACTAAATGCATCTGGAATATAATATTCATAAAAGCTTATCATGTATAGGTAGTTTAGATTCAAGCAGGTGAGAAAAGGTTGACCTTACGTTTAAGTCAAAAGATAGAGAGAAAAAAAATCAACTACCCTAACCAAAATTACAAAGCCAGATGTTCTATTCATTTCTCATGAGTTTTTTTGCATTACAAAAGAAGTTTGCCATTAATAAGGATAACATATAAATGCAAATGAGTGTAGAATATAAAATAGATTCCAAATTCAGTCCACGTTTATAACAACAGAAAAATTTTATATTATTCATCTGTTAGCAGGGACATAAACTATTTCGTTGAGTACATCTTTTCTCCCTACAAAATCATGATATAAATTTGTGGTTTAATAGAGTTGACTCTCGATGTTACCGAGCTCTAAGGAATTAATCTTTCTAATCATTTCTACTCAGATTACATTCCAGAAAAACTTTAAATTTAACAGGTTGCATTTTTATCGCTATTTTATTTAAGAACTGATATTTAATTTTAAAGTCATACTCCTTGACTTGCATTTTTTTTGTCATCTTCAAATTTTTGAATAATCATTATGACTCAACAACAATATTGACTTAATAATATACATATAAGGCGCTCTAATATCCTCAGACTACCTTAAGGATCTTGTTTCGAAGTAAATAAAAATTATCTTATACGACACACACACCGTTTTTTCAAAAGATGTTCAATTTCACTGTTTTTTGTTCTTTTCTTTCTTTACATCCACAAACAAAGAGTACTACAGAGAGGTACCGTTAGCAATTTATACACGCAAACACACACACATACACATATATACACAGTATATACTCAGTACTGCGAGGGTCGGCTGGAAGTAAGAACCCTAATTAGGAGATTCCGGGGCATTATTTACGCCTATTCTAGCTCACGTGAGACTTACTTCCGTTACACAATTTTTCTAATGCAAGTGGACCTAAAAATGACATAATCACTAACTAAAACACACACGCACACACACACACACATATGTAATATTAAAATCAATTATTTACATATTTTAATATTTAATAATTTCTGTTCATAAATTACGTTGGGATTTGTGCAGTAATTCTGATTTTTCCCTTCATACACGATATAGATTTAATCCAGCCTCTGTCTATACTTCTTTGACCAATATTAAACACGTTCTCTCTACACATGGGTATTTTTATCACGTGATCAAATGTGCTTGGGGATTATTCGTAGTCTTTTTATCTGAGAAATCCCTACTTAAAAACATGTGTGCACGATGTTCTAAAGGTTCCTGCCTGTTGTATTGAATTGATGTATTGTCACCAGAAATGAAATGCGTTATTCTTTTTGACGAATCTAGCCCAAATTTATATATCTATATCTATATCTATCTATCTATATATCTATATATATATATATATATATATATATATATACATATATATACATACATATATATATATACATATATACATACATATATATATACATACATACATACATAAAGCATACAATTACATTAAAACACACACATGAATGAGAAAAATGAATCACAGATTTTTGAATGGAATTTAAAATTTGGAATATACAACGACTAAATTGAAACCACAGAAAAGAAAAAATAAAGTCAATAATATACAAAAGCTGTAAAAGTGCTGTAAAAGAAGTTATAATAAAATCTTTCAATGGTCCAGAATACATGTGTAGTACAACAATAGGAAAACATACTATGAAATCCCCATTTCTGATAAAAATTTTGAACGAAAACAAATTATCGACACAAAACTGAACAATAAAATCAAAAAAAGTGACATTCTGTTATTGAAAAGAGTCAGACGTGACAGGAGAGAAAAACGTGGCTTGATTAACTCATTTAGTTGCAGAATGGATTTTCACATGAGCTGAAATGTAGAACAATAATTACTTTCTCAGGCACAGCAAGCAGAGAAATTGCTTACTCTAAAATTAGATCGAAACTTATCACGGAGAAACACATCCGAACACACCATTCATTGCAGACATTAGATGAACAACACACTGACACATCGAATGTTTGAAGCTTAGAGATAGAAAGCGAAAATAATAATAATAATCACAAAATGCTTTTCTTTGGTCTTTTATGGGATTAATAGTATTTTAAATTTCATTTTGCGTTAGGGGAAAAGAAAGGAGAAATTTATGTTATCATCTATGTACTGAAACTTCCCTACTTGGGTTATTCGGAGAACAGACCATTCTTTATCCGAATTCCAAAGCAAACGAATATTTTTTAAGGACTAAGATAAAAAATTATCCGAAATAAAAAATTATCTTTAAAAAATATTTTCAAAAATACGTTTCACTAAATTTTTAAAATCAATAATATACACAATTTCCAAATATTTATAAAGCTAAATATGTTTTAAACCAAATGTAAAACAGGAATTTAAAAGACTATATATGAATATATAGTGCCCCAACGGCCACATTAGAAAGTTCTGAACAAAAACTGGATGCACGCAGTCGGAGACAGAATTTTTAGAGATTTTCTAATATTTTTAAAGTCTCAAGGATATAGCAGAATAAAGAGAATGAAATGGGAACCCATCAAATTGATACTGCAGCAATAAATATCCTTGAAACAGTCTCTTGCTTTATTACACCAACTGGTTATGACTACAACTCACCCCCTTCTGATATATATATATATATATATATATATATATATATATATATATATATATATATGTACATATATATACATACATATATATGTATATATGTATATGTACATATATATATATACATACATATACACATATATATATACATGTATATATATACACATATGTATGTATTTATATATGTATATACATACATATGTATTTATATATATGTGTGTGTGTGTGTGAACATAAATGATTGTATAATGAGCATCTAAAATGAGCCTTTTTTGAATAAACCACTAATTATTTTAGAACAGATTCTTATGGGAAGAACTTAAGCTTCGATGCACTTGTTTTTGATTCGAACATATCACAACGGATTGATTATTCATACGTGTTATGGTCGTTTACCAGATAGACATACCCTACTTACTCATATATAATGAGCATATACATAAGTAAATATATGCTCATTTTTTTGTCAAAAATTTAAAGAAAAAAATCACAGAGCAAGAAATACATGAATGATTTTTACTATATCTGTAATCATAAGATATGCGTATAATAAAAATAGGTATTTAGGGAAAAGTTTAAGGTGTTCGTTGAGGATTTACCATATCATGTGCATGTCATGAGTTAAGGACATACGTTAACATGCACTGTTGAGAAAGCAGCAGAATCAATCTAGGATTCCTTTTACAGCTGAAGAATTGGTGATTTCTCTATCATATCATGAGCATGTCAGGAGTTAAGGACTTACGTTAACATGCACCTGTTGAAAAAGCAGCAGAATCAATCTAGAAATCTTTTTAGAGCTGAAGAATTGGTGGATTTCTCGGGTGATATCAAATATTTTTCAACCGTTCAAAGTTCTCCCTTATCACATGTCAACCCGAATATAATGAATTGCATATAGTGGTTAACTTACAGTTATTAACGTGCATATAATAGTTAAGTCCCAATTATTGAAGTGCTTATAATGATTAGATCCAAACTATTGAAGTGTATATAATGGTTAGCTCAAAAGTATTGAAGTGCATATAATTATTAAGTCATAATCATTGATATGTCTATAATAGTTATCTCACAATTATTCTATACAAGAGAAAAATAGGAAAACCCAAGAAATTTCTGTTATCACTTAAGATAAAGTGTAAAATTTATCAAAGAGATTTATCCCACTTAAAGTCTAGCCTTCACCAGTTACCTTCTGCAAACATTAAAGATGATTAAAGTATTGCATTCAGCAGTTAAAAACTACTAAAAATTCCTAAAAAATAGAAAAAATAACAAATCTAAAAGGTTTATGAATTTGTAATGTTATTATAAATTTCCTTTACTGTTGCTTATAATCCCTAAAAAAGAGTTTTATGAACTCACGGGTTGAAATGGACTCAAAAACATTTATAGTAGTACATCCTTTTACCCATAGTCTGAATATTTGTTAAGAGAATATTTGTTTTAGAGAAGACTATTTTTCGTTCTTCTCATGCTCATTTCAATGCAAAAATATAGCTTCTAAAAAACATCAAGAAATATATATAGTTGCTAACGGGTTAAAAATAAGAGTATAAAAGCATCTTTCATTATCTACTTGTTTCGTTCTAAAAGTGATCCACCCTTCCTTTAAGGAAATCCCAAATCCGGTGTTCCCAGCAATTCAGATTTTCTTCCCGGACGTTCAGGTGATGAGCTTAGATTTCGATTATTAAAAAATAGGAAATTTGATTTCGAAGTGTTCCTTCCTCTCTCAGATGTTCGAATTTACATCCTAGGAGGTTATTTTTTCCTCAGTGAAATGCGCGCAGATTTTTCTTTATTTCAAAATTCTTACTCGTTATCAAGCCTGGCTATAGCAGTTTTGCTGCCCCGGACAAAATTGTAAAGTGCTACCTTATTCTCCCCCCGAAAAAATATGTAATTAAAACTTTAATACCAGAGTCATTTCAGCCTATAACATATTGATTATATCTTAGAGCTAAGTCATTGTGGACTGCACAGAATAAAATAAATATGAAGCTTAAACAACTTTGAATACTACAACACGTCAGGTTAGTGATTAGTTACAGTTTTGCATCGTAGGGTGCTATTCATAAAAAACGAAAAACTTCGTGTAAAAAAAATTATTTGGCATTACATATAAAATAAGTACTGTAAAAGGGTTTTTTTAATAGATAAAGCAATTTGTCATGTTTTCAGCTATGGACCTGCCGAAAAAGCAAATTTAAGTGAACTGCTCAACTAATCACAAAATGCTGATCCAAACAAAAAATTATAAATAACAGAAATTACTTGAAAATTTTGTAGATTGTTTATAAAATTGCCTTCTACCTACTCTTAAAAAGAGAACTATTTCCAAGAAGACATAAAAATATCTACAAGCTACCTTTTAGCGATACCTAAAAAGGAATCCAAGCATTAATGGGATAAAAGAGATAAATTGTTGATAGATACAAACATATGAATGTTGGCTATTTCTAGCAAAACAAAAGTGTAGAACGATGGCCAAATATGTAGGATGCTGCTTTTCAGTACGGGAGTCCGTAGGTTAGAATTCGACTGCTAACATAGACGTACGTATCCGTTATGAATTGACTTTAAACATAGGCCTTGGTCTTATTAGCACACGTGCAGAAAAGCGGTAAACCGTAGACCTCCAAATTAAAACAAGCATAAAAAATATACATATTAAAAACCGTAAAATAAACTGGGAGTGCAAAAAAAGAAAAAAAAATTCACCCTCTAATAATACATGTCACAGTATTGCAATCTTAAATATTGCGAAATCAATCTCCCAAAATAGATTCTCAGATTATCCGTTCGCTCGTGAATTTTATTTAATTCATACGTAGAGCTTTTTTGGTTATTCAATTACCATAATTTATTTTAGAAAACTTTTTAGAGTTGAAATATTTGCAGGATTGCATACATTTTTACTTTTGACACATATAGAGTACGTTTTTATTCAAAGAAAAATCCATTTGTTTAAATTTCGATCAACTGGGTATTTAACCT
This sequence comes from Pardosa pseudoannulata, assembly GCA_032207245.1. Classification (NCBI taxonomy): domain Eukaryota; kingdom Metazoa; phylum Arthropoda; class Arachnida; order Araneae; family Lycosidae; genus Pardosa; species Pardosa pseudoannulata. The sequence continues at coordinate 17,108,946 of CM063504.1, read as the reverse complement.
ATCAATGCTTTTTCCACACTCAAACAAAATGATAAGAAAGTAAAAGAAAGACAGAACTTAACATTCTACTGATTTAGTCTGAGTGTCACTCGGGTTGCTTGCTGTTTTCGTCAATGCGAACTAAACCGGATTGGATTTTGAGGGTAAAATATTTAACTCTCTGATCTGTAAAATTCCCGGTTTTATGTGCTAATTGTCAGTTAAGAAGTTACCTACGTCACTTCAATTAAAAAAAATAAATATATCTAAGTTTGGTAACAGAAAATCAAATAAAGAAAATGGAAAAAAGATCAAAGACAAACTTGATCTTATTCTGAAACTTGCAGTGTTACTCTTTCGGGCAATTTATACTAAAACAAATTTTTCTACACAATATTTTTTACAAACAAAAGCTATTTTTATATCGTTATGAACCTTTAGTTTAGATTTTTATTCATGTTTATTTAAAATTTTGTGTCTAAGCCTACTAATGCAATTTTTTTTAAATTTTAAAACACGATTTTTTTTCAATAATTTTTAAATATATAATAATTCTTAGTAAATTTATGTGCTTTCTAAATTATGAATAATACCGCATTCCTAGTTTAAAAATGTTAGGATAGATAAATATCTTTCAAGTATTTTTTCTAATGTGGTAAAGTATCCAAAATCCCGATTCCACATACGGTCGAAATAGCTCAGAACTAAAAGTGTTCGTACATAAAACAATATTAAATGCCATTATATGATTATTTCATTACAATTTAAAATATAATTACAAACTAAAATTGAATTTAAAAAATAATTTATAGATGCAATTTTTTGTATGGTTCAAAATGAAGGAAATTTTTCAAAATTTGCATCACTAACGGACCACTTTTCTAAATAAGAAAAACTTCCGAGAATGTAACGATTACGTAAAACGGAAGTTCAAATCAAAATTTAAAATTAAAAGTACTTAAAAATAAAACCAAATTTTGAAAGGAAGAAAAATAACCACTTGTATTTAATCTTTTGTCTAATATTCACTGTTAGAAATATAAAGTAAAAAATTAAAGAAAATTTAATTATAATTTATTTATCTTAATTATATATTTTATATTTATAAGAAACTAAGTTGAATATGTTACGAATTATTATTACTGCACCATTTATTATCAAATATTTACTTTATACCCACATACAATATTTTCATATTTTACAATCGAGTTGCATTCTTTGAATAGTGTATGGTAAAAGTTTAAAACAGCACATTAAATATTTTTTTTCTATTATATGAAGTATATTAGAATAATATTATCTTTCTATATAGGGGTCAGTATATGAAGTTTAAACTAATTTTTTACAAAGATAAGTGAAATAATAAAAGTTAAAAAACTAAGTAATCACCTTTCTGTTTTCCATGTTTAACATATGTTGTTACTTAACCCTCGCAAGCGGAAATGCGCAAGGAGTTCGAAAGAATTCTATTTTGAACTGCCGGAAGTACAATGTGCAGGAAATACCTAACCTTGCAGCTAAGTTTTCATGAAAAACAAACAAACAAACAAAGAATACTTAAAGTTAACAAGCTTTTTGATAACATTAAAATTAAATATAAGATAGTCTTTATCAATACATTTTAAGCAGAATTCACAAGGTTTATATTTTTAAGCTTAAGAAATCTTAATAACAAAAAGAAGGCTCGTTATCATAAATCTTAAAAAAATTGCTTCAAATTTCTGACATCGCCATACAAATACGAATAAGTTTCTTATCGCACTTTTTAACAAGAAGGAAGAGCTTGGGTTTTATACATCCTGCAAGCATCCTGCTTTCTGTCTGACAATCACATTGAGACATTCTAATGTAATTAAAAATGACGCCAACAACAACTACAAAAAAAACATTAAAAGGGAAAAGTTCTCCCATTAGGAATTAACAACTTTAAAATTATTTATCCCGTTTTTTATAAAAGCACACAAAAATTCAATTAAAGTTATTAAAAGTTATCTATGACACTTCAATTAAAAAGATAATGTAATTGTATAAGGTTTGCAATAGAAAATCAAAGGAAGAGATAGAAAAAAGACTAAAGACAAATTGAATCTTATTGCGAACCTTGTAGTGTTACTGTTTTTGCCAATAAGCACTAAAATAAATTTTTCTACCCAATATTTTTTTACACACAAGAGCTATTTTTAGATGATTATAAACCTTTAGGGTAATATTTTATTCATGTTTATTTAAAATTTTGTGTTTATGCTCCATAATACTACTTCAGCGAAAAGATGCCAAACAATGGCCGAATGGTTAGGGTGCTGACCTTCGGAACCGGAGCTCATGAATTCGAATCCCACTATGGCATGGGTGTTTGTAGCCGTTCGGAATCGGATTTAAGCAGTAGGTCCCAGTTTCATTAGCCCTCGTTGCAAAAAGCAAACCGTAGCACTCCAAAACCAAATCAGTGAAAAGATTTACTACAGTGCTATTATTTTTCAGAAAGTAGCAAAGTTCCTCAAAACCCGATAATTTTTTTACAATGATATTTTAAAGAAGCTATATTTAATTTATTACTCATCTAACTGTAAGAATATTTACTATAATTTTATGAAAATAATGCATTATTGATATTACACAAATATATTCAGTAGAATTACTGAAGAAATTATGATAACACAAAATAGTTACGAGAAAACGAATATAATTTTCTTTAAAAATATTTCTATTAGAATAACCTTGCCTAATGTACTTCGAAACTTAACGCTTAAAGTCTATTTTTTTTTCCAAAGATATTCCTACATTATGCAATTGCTGCTCTAAAAATTTATTCACTTAGACATTTGGAAGGTATTTCAACAAGTCTAGGGGTAAACTTAATGTTTTATAAAGTTTATGAAAAACAGATATTTTATCCATAACGTAGACACAATAATGATTCAATAACGTAAATTTCAAATTAAATTTTGGCAATTAAGCAGTTTAAAGTATTACAATTTACTTTATAAATTTTTCAATTATTTTTTATAGCCATGTTATCTGACAGCCAATATAATATTTCACTGGGCATCATATCGAGTCCACAATGTTCAAATGCCGACCAGGTAAAATACTAGATGTCGAAGGGAACTTCATTTGAACATCTGTACTATCAACAGTCATAAGCTGTTTGATAGTAATATCCGTGCACATCAGATACAGAGGAATACATATATATATATATATATATATATATATATATATATATATATATATATATATATAACGCCTTGTATATATATAAGTAATCCAGCAGTATTAACTGACGGTCACAATAATTATGTAGTCCCTATTGTTTTTACTTGCCCAGGCTTGCTGGGCAAGGAGAAACATAATCCTAGCAGTAATAAATTAAGATGCAGTCGGGCCACATTGAAGAGAACGGCACACAAGTCCAAGTCTAATTGAAATTTTATCCAAGAGCTGCTAGGAAAAAAAAAAACATCTTTACTAGTCAGCGGCAGACGCGAGAATGTGCATGAACACAAGTGCTGGAACAGAAGTGGGCCTCAGAGAAAGAAGCATAGAATTTTTCCAAGAGACAAGAAACTTAGTCAGAGAAGTTGTAGGTCAGAGATCATTGTAGGGGTGAGCTATTTTATTGAGATAGCTAGAAAATGTGTTGAATGGACAGAAAATTCTATTGCACAGAAAGCTTTGGAAAATGTGTTGGAAGAATTTCAAGTCTAGGACACTTTGATTAAGACATTTTGTGACTGGGAAAATAAATTTCAAGGAATTAGAATGGGAAAGAGGAGGTTTTTTTTAAAAGAGATACTAAATGAAATAATTTGATATATTACATATATATACACATTCATACATATACACACATCATATATATATATATATATATATATATATATATATATATATATATATATATATATATATATACACACACACACTAGCCACTATGTGCAAAGCCTTGTTAAAAAATTATATAATATTTAGATTCTATCGTTGTCATCAATAAAACAATTTCAAATATAAAACAATACAATTACTTAAATCGAAAAACATTTAACTCGACGCACATAAAAATATTATTTCTCGATAAATGCAAATTAATATTTTTTAATAAAACTTATGCGATTGGGATAGCAGAAAAATGGTATGACTTATAACGAACATCAAATATAAATGCAGAAAAAGCCCAGGCCACACACTTAGAAGGTGTGTGTTTTACCGCTGATCCACCACCATGCATGCAAACGATTAACGAATTATGAAAACAGCTGTTCACATCATGGCTCAGATGCATTACGCACGTCTGTATGTAAGCAACAATGTATGCACGTTTAGATTTTAAATGTGGAGAGAAAAAGCAAAAAGTAAATAAATAAATTTTTTGAGTGTTGTGCGTTTTAAAGTACGTAGAGCTGTTATCACCACAGGTTGAATTTATGTCTAAAAGTTATCTAAATTACTAAAAAAAAATCTTGAAATGTACCACATGACTACGATTTTTTGGCATCCCGAAACAAATGCGAGTCATTTTCTTATCGCACTTCTAAACAAAAAGGAAAGCGCTTGGCTTCATACAGCTTGCACCCTCCCCCTCCAAAATGCGGCAGGGCTATAGTTCAAGTTAATTAACTTACAATACGTTGTTTAGCTGGAGGGGCATTTCCTCAACTCCTGCCTCCAGAGAATTTGTCGTTTTTCCCCTCGTCTTTTTCGAGGTGCGTGTGTTTGGGAAGTGAGGGGCATTGACAGATGTGCTTTGTACTGCAAAACGTGTTGGAACCGAATTCAAAACTTCCAGAAAAGTTAAAGAAGAAGCTATTGAATTTAAGAAGGAAATAAAGCAAATATTTTTTCACCTGATTACATACATAATTAAATCATTTAAAGAAAAGTAATATTAAATTAACGCCAATAATTACCTTAAAATTGTCTCAATGAATTATTC
>CM063504.1:17024034-17099034 GCA_032207245.1 Pardosa pseudoannulata | reverse complement strand
TGATGAACTTTCTATAGATAGTACACTATCTACACAAATATATAGTTATATATAGTTGTTTTCTTACACAAATAGGAAAACCCTTTTATGAAAAGGGTTATTGTAATATACACAAAATAAAATGTTATCCTAGAACTTATGGTATTGAAGCTCGTCACGCCGACCACTGCGCCACAGATACGTTGGCAGTGAAAGATTTCACGCGGTATTATAATATTCTCAATAAGTGATCAATTCTGAACTTTTAATAAAAAAAACATTTTCTATAGGATCAAATGGTGAATCTAAACCACTCTCGAATCGACTTAATTACATACACAAAATTTCATGAAAATCAGTCCAGACGTTAAGTCTGGACTGATTTTGATGAAATTTCATCAAATCAATCAATTTGATGAAATCAATTTGATGAAATTTCATGAAAGGAGTTCTATTACAAACACACGGACAGAAGAATTATATATATATGTGGGAGGTTTATTCCCACGGTGAAAAGATGCTCCAAAGCTTAACAAACATTAACTTATTTAATTAAAACTATTTACAACTTATGTACAAATTATATGGTGTCTAGGGAATGAGAGTTGACATCGGTGCCCGACTGGCATAACATAAGCGCCCGTCTTGGCGATCAGTCGGTAGTGCCGTCTGCACTCGGTACTGTCCAGCTTAAGTCTGTCAATCTCGGCGTTCCACTCGGGAGGGTTGTTGCCATACTGTAGAAGTGAAAGTTCGTTTTCTCTAAGCGCGCATCAAATCTGGTGTTCGATGTCATCCAGGCTCCCACATATATATATATATATATATATATATATATAATACATATATATATATATATAATATATATAATATATATATACATACATATATATATGTGTATATATATGTGTATATATATATATATATGTATATATATGTATATATATATATATATATATATGTATATATATATATATATATATATGTATATATGTATATATATATATGTATATATATATGTATATATATATGGATATGTATATATATATATATATATATATATATATATATATATATATATATATATATATATATATATATATATATATATATATATATATATAGTCTTTAAAATCCAAGATACAAACTATCTTTTTCTGCGCAAAAAATTTATTTCAATGAAAGCTTTCCCCACCTATGCACACAGATTGCGCGAAGGCCCTTTTCACACAAGCTACAATAAACTATTAATGTACATGACAAAGGTGTTTATGTAACCCAGATGTTCGATTTATGTATTTGCACGAGTAACCGCAACCCCGCGCTTAAAAATCTAAACGAGCAAGAAAGGAACTTTCACTTAACCTACAAAGCGGAGGGCAGGAAGAATAGAATAGAATAGAAGGTAGCAACGTTCTCAGTCTATGATTTTTCCTGCCGTCGGAAAAAATATGTATTTTGTTTCAGGATTTTAAAATACTCAGGAAGTTTCTTTTCTAATAGCCTTACACTTCGTAAAGTTTTTGTTTGTAATGTCTTGCTGCATACTATTAGTATTTATCAAAATTAACTATAGCATCCCCTATATCATAACAGCCTAAGTTATCTCTCCGTCTGTCCTCGAATTTATGAAGCGGTTGGACCTGGAATGGATATTATCCATATTGGATTCTTGATGAGTTAGGGTTAAACGTTCGAAATCCACCCCTTCCCCGTTTTCTAGCATTTAATGCCATTATTTCAAGCCCTGTTTTTCCCGGTTAAGAGCAGACGATTAAATTTATCAATTTGTCACATAATAAATAGGTAAAAATAACTTTTTTTCTAGCATTATGACGCCATACCTTTAACCATTCCATTTAATTCTTTCTTATTTTAAATTATTGAAATATCGTCTGCATTATTTTCATACGTTTTATCACTGAATTTAGATATTACATAAGTAATTCTTTTATATTTGGCTTAAATAAGAAGTTAGGTACATGTAGGATAATTTTAAATTGAATCATCGATTATTTTTTGTTGCAATGAAAATTTTATCACCGGTATTAATAACAAATTCTATCTACCTCCAGGGTGTAGTGGAAATGATAATTTCATTTCTTTACTTCCATTAATTACTGTGGCAAGAAAATTGGGAAGAACTTAACGATAATTTCGACGTAGCTAAGAAAACTTTGAATTATCTTTCTAAGTAAATTCTACGTGATTCTAAACTGCATGCAGTGTCGGGAGATTTTAGAGGAGTGTGAATATAAACAAATTATTGAGCGTGTACCAGATAATTCTGAGCCAAAAAACAAACCATTTTTTCCACCAGCCTCACAGGGTATTTTACAATTCTGGAAAATTAAAAATTTTACTGATTCCGTCATATGATGGGCTATATGCTAGTAATAATTATGTTCGTCAGTTTTAAACCAATCATAGACAGACAATATTTGGGAGAAATGAAAAAATTAATTTTTTTTTGCAAGGATATAATTTTTTTAAAGTCTGTTCAGTCGGTTATATATTCTCAAACTGAAAGTTTGATATTTTTGAATAAAAGAGAAAGAAGTGTTTCATAATTTTAAAATAGATTTTTGTAAGTTTTTTGTTGATATACTTACATTTATGAAAGATTTTAGTAACGTCTCACTATATACTATTAGTGTTTAATCAAGATTAATTATAGCATAACAATTATATGTTTTTTAATTATCCAATTTAATCAAACATAGACAGGTGATGCTTGAAAGAAATGAAAAATGAAATATTTTTCCAAGGATATAATTTTTAGAAAATCGACGTAGTCCTTCTCCAACTGAAAGTCTCTGATATCTTTTAATAAAATAAGAGAGACAGAGGTGTTTGTATCTCATATTTAAAAAAAATGTAAACGGTAATATCAGCAATAGGGACAAGGCAATGGGGCGATAATATCGGCGATAAGCGGTAATATCGGCAACGGGGTCAAATTTGAATTTTTTTCTAAATTTCAATTTTTAAGGACATTTTTAAAATTAGAATATAAAAGGTTCTTACATGAAATATATAAGAAAAGTAATTCTTTTATATTTGGCTTAAATAAGAAGTTAGGTACATGTGGGATAATTTTAAATTGAATCATCGATTATTTTTTGTTGCAATGAAAATTTTATCACCGGTATTAACAACAAATTCTATCTACCTCCAGGGTGTAGTGGAAATGATAATTTCATTTCTTTACTTCCATTAATTACTGTGGCAAGAAAATTGGGAAGAACTTAACGATAATTTCGACGTAGCTAAGAAAACTTTGAATTATCTTTCTAAGTAAATTCTACGTGATTCTAAACTGCATGCACAGTGTCGGGAGATTTTAGAGGAGTATGAAGATAAACAAATCATGGAGCGTGTACCAGATAATTCTCAGCCAAAAAACAAACCATTTTTTTCCCACCAGCCTCATAGGGTACTTTACAATTCTGGAAAATTAAAAATCTTACTGATTCCGTCAAATGACGGGCTATATACTAGTAATAATTATATTCGTCAGTTTTAACCAATCAAAGACAGACAATGTTTGGAAGAATTGAAAAAATAAATTTTTTTTGCAAGGATATAATTTTTTTAAATCTGTATAGTCGGTTATATATTCTCAAACTGAAAGTTTGATGTTTTTGAATAAAAGAGAAAGAAGTGTTTCATAATTTTAAAATAGATTTTTGTAAGTTTTTTGTTTATATACTTACATTTATGAAAGATTTTAGTAACGTCTCACTACATACTATTAGTGTCTAATCAGTATTAATTATAGCATAACAATTATATGTTTTTTAATTATCCAATTTAATCGAACATAGACAGGTGATGCTTGAAAGAAATGAAAAATGAAATATTTTTCCAAGGATATAATTTTTAGAAAATCGACGTAGTCCTTCTCCAACTGAAAGTCTCTGGTATCTTTTAATAAAATAAGAGAGACAGAGGTGTTTGTATCTCATATTTAAAAAAAATGTAAACGGTAATATCAGCAATAGGGACAAGGCAATGTGGCGATAATATTGCCGATAAGTGGTAATCGGCAACGGGGTCGAATTTGAATTTTTTCTAAATTTCAATGTTTAAGGACATTTTTAAAATTAGAATATAAAAGGTTCTTACATGAAATATATAAGAAATGAAAATCTATTAGAAAAGAATTGATTAAAATAGGAGACTGTTTGTTAAACATTGAGTCACCACAATATTCCATTAAAATATTCTTCTTGTACAGTATACTAACCAACTGTTTTTATATTTTCATTTTATTTTTAGAATTTATATAGAAAAAATCTGAGTATCGATTTTCACTAACGTTAAATACTATTTCTATAACACAATTATTTAAAAGTATGCGATGTTTTAGCAACGGTTTTCGCTGTGTCATATCCTCGACTTTGCGATTTTCAAAACGATACGCAGTTTAGTGAAAAACTTGAGTCTCCAAAATTTTGAAAGATAAAAGTATAAGAGTAATGCATCAGGAACATTTCAAAGTTAATATTTTAATGCAAAAATCGTCAAACCGGAAAATATTATTTTTAAAAGTATGCGATGTTCTAGCAACGGTTTTCGCTGTGTCAAATCCTCGACTTTGCAATTTTCAAAACCATACACAGTTTAGTGACAAACTTAAGTCTCCAAAATTTTGAAAGATAAAGGTATAAGAGTAATGCATCTGGAACATTTCAAAACTAATATTTTAATGAAAAAATCATCAAACCGGAAAATATTATTTTTAAAAGTATGCGATGTTTTAGCAACGGTTTTCACTGTGTCAAATCCTCGACTTTGCGATTTTCAAAACCATACACAATTTAGTGACAAACTTGAGTCTCCAAAATTTTGATTGATAAAAGTATAAGAGTAATGCATCAGGAACATTTCAAAGTTAAATTTTAATGCAAAAATCGTCAAACCGGAAAATATTATTTTTAAAAGTGTAATATAGGAGTGTATGACATAAATCACGTAGTAAAATAATTATGTCAATCCAAAAATTTTTTAATAATAAAGCGTATATCTTACTTAATTTGTTTTTTCAGAGCAAAAAATTACTTCATATTTTTAGTCAAAATCTGCCATTTTGACTTTCCTTGTCCCCTTAAAGCATGTTTCCAATGGAATAAAATGCCAAAGATTTGATTTTAGGTATTCTTTTATGTGGACGAAAATACATTCTTTTTATACCATTAGTTATTTTCAAAATGTAATTTATGTATTTATAAAAAGCACGGTAGTTTCAGGAAACATTTCATGTATGTTTTGTTTACAATTATGAGGAAGGATGTTTATTAAAAGTCACATTATGCATAATTTCATAATTTTTATCAATGTTAAAGGAAATAGTTGGTTGTCTGGGAAACATTTGGCTGAATACATACATATATATAATTCATTCAGATATATACATAAAAAAAACTGAAATGTAAATTGTTAGTGGGTTAACAAAGCGATATAAAATTAAAACTTTTATTCGAAAAGATACAATAAAGATACAATGTAGCTTGTGTAAGAGGATGTAGTATTATGTTTCAAGCTGAAATGTCCTTATTGGGACAGCCTGGTTTTAATTCAATATAAACTACAAAGATCACCTCTCTTTAAAATAAAATGTTTCCTAGATTAAAACTTAATAAAATGATTTAGTTTTGTTACATGGATCAATATTTTACTAAGCAGATTTAAGGTATCCGTGTACGTTAAAAACGTCATTTTTTGCCAAAAATCATAATTTCTTTTTATTTCTCTATTGTAAAATTTCAACTTTTAGGCTTCTAAATATGTTTTTGTTTTGTATCTACGGCATTTTAAAGAAAAGTTACAGCTGTTTAAACATCGGTGACAGCTGTCAAAACAAAACGGAAGTAGCACCTTCGGAACCGGAAGTTGTGAATTTTTAAAGCCTTTTAAAGAGTATTTGGTGGACAAAATTTTTTAAATTTTCATGAAGATTTGTTAAAAAAACATTTTTCTAGTATTTTTAATAATTAGCAACTTGACAATTAGAAGATTCTGAAGCAAGAAAGCGAATTTTAAACATGCATTTTAATTTTTTAATAGTTAAAGTTGCTTTCATAAACTTCAAATGCGTTTTTCTCAGAAAGGTATTTTTAATAAAATGTTGAAACTTGAAACGGGATTTCTCAAAAAGTTCTTAAAATATTTTGTTGAAAATTATTATGAATGCTTTTGATAGTATTTACTAGTAAATGACCTAAAAGCTTTAAACCTGGATAATTTTTAATGATGTTACACTCATAATTAGATATAAAGGTAATGGATATTCGTTAAAAATTCAAAATCATGTGTATGATTTTGAAGGATCACAATTTTTTATCAAATGTAAATTAAACAAAGATTTTAGGTGATTCACTAGTCCAGTGTGTAAGAAATGTGTTGCATCAAAAAATATTGAAATAATTTAATTTATTAAAAAATTAGACCTTTTGAAAAAGCACGATTTTTTTACTTAATTTTCTTTATGTATTAGAAATTTTATAAAAACTTCTCCAGGAATAAATTTATTAAGTGCAATTCTCTATGATAATCTAAAAAATAAATCTAAAAATGTAAAAACATGAACCAGTTTCTACGTTTAAAGAAATAAGTTCTCCGAACGTAGACGGATACCTTAAGAAGCAGCGAATCAACAGATTTTTTTTTTAATAAATGGGACTTTAATTTATTCCTTTAAAAGATTTTAACTGCTTTATTTCGGCACTTAAATACTTTAACTAAGCAATAAATGCGTAAAATTCTAAACACACTAAACTTCAGGAGTTCTCCAGTGTTTCTCTTTTATAGACAATGACTTGATCTTTCTAGAAGAAATAATTTATATAATATACAAACAATGCATTCAAAAACATAACATTCTGCCCGCGTTACAAGTTACTCTAACTATTCCGACACCAATACACACACACACTAAATTTGTCGCACATTAAATTTGTGAGAAGAAAATTAATCTTCCTCTCAAGTTATTCGCCAAACAAATTCTTCAATCTGCTCAAAACTTTAACACTTTATCGTATTTCATAATTACAATTTTTTTTCACAAAATTAAAATTATAATAGTAAACTTTTATTAGAAATAATCCGGATCCAATCATAATAAATACAAATGTATTGCTTGCCCCAAACTACATTAAAAAATATAAAAGGCCGCAAAACGAGCGAAAAACTAGCTTTGAAAAGTAGCAGTTTTCCCACAACGCAAAAAGATTATATTTTGAAAATGTAAATTAAATTCCAGGTGAGATTTTGCTACTGTTTGGAGGGATGGGGAGCATTTCTAAGCCTAAAATTTATGCCGACAAAAACACTTAAAGATTATATAATAGGAGAGAGAAGCTTTTTAAATATCTTCTAACGAATTATTAAAAAAACACTATGAATGGAATATATATATCCTGTTAGAAAAGCTTTTTTTTTGTTAGTTGGACTTTTTAACGTTCTTTAATTTACATTACTATTAAAAATTTGATTACTTTGATGCTTTTAAAGTTTGATTTAAAAATACTTAAAAAAAATACAAATTAATTCTATAAATCTGTTTAAGAACTTCCAAAGTCCGATGACCATGCGATGTAAACTATACGATTTATGTGTGAAAATGGACCCATGAAATTTATGCTATAACTTTAGTTTCTCTTTTGCATGAGCAGATATTTTGTTCGACTGATCTACTATCCCTTATCATCATAGATTTCCGGTTTATGTTTGCTGAGGAAAAGGAAACAAACAATGTATATGATATTTTTTAGATTATTCTCAGACAGTATACTATTTTTACAAAAAAATTTGAAGCCTAAAAACTGCTTTTAAAACACGAGTTCATCAACTCCTTTGATTTACAAAAGCATTTAAATAATGAACCTACCATTCATTATTCGAACTTAACGAAGTTCATGTGTTCGAATCCCACTGTAGCATGGATGTTTGTAGACGGTCGAAATCGGCTTAAGCAGTAGGTCCCGGTCTCATTAGTGTTGCAAAAGTAGATCTCAGCTCTCCAAACTGAAGCCAACCAAACCCTAAACTTGCTTATCTCCAAATTTGTGAAGAGAGCGAGATACGAGAAATACACGCTTGACTTGAATTTGGCCCTAAATATTTGACGCATGGGCCATTTTGTTTGTACAAAAATTAAAACAGACATTTATTTTAATAAAGTATATCATTAAAACTTCAGATGGCATTTCCTGTTTCTTTATTAGCATCACTTTCCTTAATGGATACATATGTACTAGCATATAGCCCGTCATATGACGGAATCAGAAAAATTATCTTTCAACAAAAAAAATCTATGATTAAATTTAAAATTATCACATATGTACCTAACCTATTATTTAAGCCAAATATAAAAGAAAAATATTTACGTGATATCTAAGTTCGGTGATAAAACGTGTAAAATTAATGAAGACGATATTTAAATAATTTATAATAAGAAATGATTAAATGAGATGGTTAAAGGAAGGACGTCATAATGCTAGAAAAAAATGTTATTTTTACCTATTTATTACATGATAAATTGATGACTTTAATCGCCTGCTCTTAACCGGGGAAGATAGGGCTTGAAATAATGGCATTAAACGCTCCAAAAAGGAGGAAAGGGGTGGATTTCGAACGTTTTAAATACGGCAGTATTTTTTGCTGCGATATGAAGTTTACTTATACAAATTTATTTTAGAATCGTTTCTATAGTTTAGGAGAAGATAAACTTGACTCGCTTTGAATTTTGCTAATCCTAAGTCGTCAATATGGAAGCTTCTATCCATTCCAGGTCTAACCGCTTCATGAATTCGAGAACAGACGAACTGATAACTTAGGCTATTATTATATAGAGGACATGTCTGTGTATGTGTGTGTTATTTGAAGAGCTAACTCTCACATGATATGCTATATTTTACCAGACTATAAAGTAACTTAAAAATGCTTTACAGTCACTTACATCAACACCATTTTTTCTTCACATAAATGCAGTCATTAGTTGCGAAGAGATGTCTGAATATTACATGAGTTACAAGTTACTTCAAAACTATATTTTACTGTAAAATTTTCAGATTTCTTACCATTTAACTTTATCATTTTTGTAGATTAGAACTATTTCTAAATAACACTCTAACTGAAACGAATTTAAAAATCCCTTTAATTAAACTTATTAGATTCAAAAAAGGACAACTCATTGAAAATGACATATCAAGAGCTAAATTGTTTAATACGGATATCCAAGATGTTACTTTTTAAGTAACATTTTGGCTAAGTAACATCGGCTGATATGAATCTTAGTTTAAACTGAATAATGAATCATCCTTAAAGCACCAAAATTAATGGTATTACTTTTAAAACAACACTATAAAATTAACTTACATTTAATATCAAAGGGGAGGAAACATAATGGAAATTTCACCACTTTAAATTCCGGCAATCATTTCCGGCTTAGAAGGTGAATCAGAAAACTTCCTTTAAATAAAATTGCAGACCGGAATAGATAGTTAATGTAACCGCAACTTATGCAATAATTTCGTGTATATCTGAGTAACATGCAAGCAAGTGATACATCACCTAGCACTGCACGGAGTTTTAAACAATGCATTGAGGAAAATTACAGACAATAAGATGCTTTCAAATAGGGAATAGTGAAAAACATTTTCTGACAGCCGGGGCTTAAAAAATACTCAAAAAACTTAATTTTTACCCATTTTTAGAATAAAAACTATTTATTGTTAGAAAATCGTTTTAATATATTCAAAATATATTTTAAATGAGTTCTGTTTCCTAACCATTTAAAGTATTTGATTATTACTATACATTTACAAACTAACGTTACCATAGTTACCATATGGTTAGTTACTTCAACTTTATAAATTTATACTAGTAAGCAGTGTTAGCAGCTATTAAAAAAAAGAAAATGTGAAAGAAAACGAAAGTACATATCCCATTAAAAAATACAGACAATAAGATTCTTTCAAATATGCAAACAGTGAAATGTGCAAAACATTTTCTTCTGAAGGAGCATAAATTACTCAAAAAACTGGATTCTTACTCATTTTCAGAATAAAAACTATTTATTTTTAGGGAGTCGTTTTAATATATTCAATGCATATTTTAATTGGGTTCTGTTTTCTAACCACTTAAAGTGTTTGATTACATAATATAAGACATACCAGTAATTAACCTTACCAAATAAGCATATGCTTGGTTACTTAGTTTAGAAATTTATGTTAGTAATTACTGGTGATAATTATTTATAAAAAAGAAATGGTACAGTTTATTATATATTTTCAAAAATCAGTCCTTGCAATTTTAAATAAGCTTCAAAAGGTTTTATTGTAATATGCTAAAAATTTTCATCGATTTTTTTAAATTTATTTTTTTTAAAGAATTTACAATGAAATGTAAATGAAAAAGAATTTTCCTCGCATTGAAAATTAACAGATAAAACCAGACTGAATGCTAAGCTAAAAAATTTAAAGTTTTAAACTGCTAACCCTAAACTAAAGAGACCTTTTAAGATCTTCAAAATGTAATTTAAATATATTTTATATTATAGACATTTAAAAGTATTTGAATATTGCTAAAACTCAACTTTCTGTTGATTTCTCCTAACGTTTGTGATTTAGTTATGTAACACATATGTCAAATTTACCCTTTACAAGTTAAAAAAAATATTTAGTTGCTTAACTTTGTAAATTTACATTAGTAAGCAGCGTTATTAGCTATTTATAAAAGGGAAAACATAAATGGAAAAAAACAAAATAAACTATCTTGCTTTTGTACAGGAAATCTTCTGAATTTTATACAAAGTTCTAAATTTACAGTAACATGCTAAAAATCTTCCTTTTGTAACACAGAATTTTCCTTAAATTGAAAAAAAAAATAAGACTGAATGTAAAATTAGAGAATTAAATATTTTAAACCTTTAAAAACAAAATAAAAATAAGAGACTTTTAAAGCTTTTTAATTTTTAAAGAGAATTTTAATAATAAACTTAATTAAGATGTTAGAATTGAAAATAACAATTCCAAATTTTAATAACTGAAATTTAAAAAAAAATTCAAATCAGTGAAACTTAAACGTTAGTAAATATGAAACAAATTATACAAGACTTCATACCTATGTAGAATTCAGGTAATTAAAGACGCAATTAATAAAGTACTTAATACCTATGAACTATAATCCAAACTCGCTATTTCCTTACAATACTAAAGGTCATCTATTAGATAGAGGATACTTAAAGACTTTGTTATACAAGAATGTACGAAGAGTGAAAAAAGGATTAACGTCATGTTTCTTTCTTAATCTGCAATTCATTACACAAGATATAAATAAATAATTTATTAAGGAAGTACCTAGCTTTTAAAAAATAACTATTTTTTAAGCTGTTATTTTATTTCTTGTTAGATCATACCAAGGAAAGTTAAACTATATCCAATTACTTCAGATAAATGGCAGAAATGATAAAACGAATAAATATTTCTATTATAATCGAGTAAGTACACCTGAGTATAGTTAAAAACTACTCTAGAAGAAGTTAATTCTGAGTTTCACAGACTCTAATGATGTTTTATTGTAAAGAAAACATCTCTAATGTCTATATAATAGATCTTTTAAATTTCTAATGAAATCTCTAGTAGCTCGGGAAAATAATTTAAGATTTTACGTATTACATTACAAAACATATTACTGAGAATTTCAAGGAATTAATGTTGGTATTTATCGTCTCAAATGATTTTATATAATTAAACTATTTACTGTCAGATATCGAATTTCATCTTTTGAAAGCACAAAACACTACAATACACCAATATGACAATTGCTCCATAGTCTGTATTATTTATTAAAAAGTGTACAACATCATAAGAAAACCCTCTTTAGATAATATTTTATATATTTCTTCAAAAAATTCTATTTGGGATATTTTCTACTATTTTTATCTTTAAAATTTTATATTCATGCATGTCTTATCGTTTATAACTATCAGATTTTCAAAAATACCAATTTTTTTTAAAAAAAACGACAAAATGAAATTTTGACGACACTAAAGTGAATTATGTGGGGAAAAACAAGTTAAAATAGTTAATAGTTAGCATAAAAATATTTATTGCGAACGAAATTAATGAAATAATTAAAAAGAAAATTTTAGAATAAAAATTTATCTGTAAATCAATGATGTATACAGAAAACACTCTTAGGGAAGAGTAAAAATGATGGAGAAAGAAATTTTGTTCTTGGATAGAACAATTTTATTACTATTAAATTTTGAAAGATTAGAAGTTTTTAAAATTTTTCTCAATACAAATCAATTAGTCAAAAATTTATAATAGCAAGGTGCATGCTTCCAACTTTAAACGATCACTATAAATAACACTTATTGACCACTCAGTATAATAATTATAAAAACCAATAATTTAGGAATTATCATCCTTTTTAAGACAAAACACTTCATAAAAGGTAAAATTAAAGAAAGGAAACATTTTCATTGCAGCCAACACTGAAAAATTAAAATAAAATAAAAACTACTATAATTCTTAAAATAAAATAATTCTTAAAATAAAAACTACAAATAAAGTGGATAATTAAAGTCAAAATAAAATATAAGCTACTTTTTTTATCACTACATATCTTTAAACAACGATGCGAATATTTCTCGATCTCGAAATACTATAATACAAACCCAATCTTTTACTGTGTAATTCTGTTAAGTTGTAAATATGATCTTGAAACAGTAAAACTTGTCCAATGCTGACTAACAAATAAAAAAAATATCGAAAATATTTTCAATTTACGTAAAGAACTATCTTTTTGTAACTTTGGGGTAGACAGCTGCTCCCGTTGCCCCTCGATGAATATGCCACTAATGTAAATAAAAAAGAAATCTACATGCATTCAAGGCTGGTAGTTCTTATGACTAATACAATCATTAAACTCTTTGAAATAATAAAAAAACTTAGATTGAAAATTATGACCTTCATAATTTTCAGGATGTGAATGATATGGATATATGCGCCGTACAACTAATTCGCATTAAAATTTAGACAATAATCATTGATTGTACTATAGAGAAGTGATATTCGAACGCTTTACAAAATACTTTCCAAGGGAAATTCTAAATGTTTATCCAGATGAATTAGAAGAAACGAAATAAAAGAAAACTCTTCAAAGCTTCATTTTCAATACACTGTAACCTTGACTTTCATGAAAAAAAAAACCGCATGTTAAAAGCAAATGTTTTTAGAAAGGAGAGAAACGTTTTTCATAAGTGAAATGTAACATTTCTGTCTCAGTGACTGAGACAAATAATTGATGGCAATCATTTTAAATAATTGCACATTACATCTGTGAAAACTGTCTTCTTTCCCGAACAGCAACTAGGGAAGCCAATTTATGTATTAGCAATAATGGTTATTTTATGTAAGCAGCTGTTACATAAATTTCACGCATGTTCCTTTAACTCAAACAGTGATTTAATTACATTTTCTGTGTGCATAATTAAACTCAGTCAGTACGTGACGAATCTCAATCATTCTAATTTTTACATCTCCAATAAAACGTAATATCATTTGTTCCCCCGACGTATTTACGAATTTGAACAATTTAAAACCATTTATTTAATAGGATTCCTTTGATCATCAATATTTAGCGAAGAAGTACAGTATTTAAAATTAATTATCTGAACAACATGATTTAAAATAATAGAGAAACTTAATAGTAGTAGTATGTTCATTAAAAGAATTATTTAATATTTTTTCTTCTAATTTTTAATTTAAAAAAAAGAAAAATATTAAATAAATATTACAGCAAAAACTCTTTAATTTCCCAAATGTATTTTTAAGAAATTGATAAAATAATATACATAAAAAATAAATAGAATCTATTTACTTTAGTCAAAGAATAATTTAAGTTCCATTAGTAGAACAGTTTATATCAGTTTTTAACTAATAATCCGGGCAATTCAAATATATGCATACACAAATATATACAAACGCACACATTTATTAGTTAAATGCAAATTTCCCTAATAAATATTTATATCTTAAGTTGGTTCTTAAATAAGAATTTTAAAGCTTTACTTATTTTCTATATCCAAACTGCCCATGATTATTTTTTATACGGTTATCAAGTAATTCTATGTTATCAAGTGGTAAAGGAAAAAACACTGCTAACGAAGCCTTCACATTACTATTTCAACAGATATATCATGCCAAAAGTGTGATAACCTCCGTCTTTAAAATAAGTTTCACACGAAAAATTTCAAATAGTTTTAATTAATGAAAATCCTTAAATATTATTTAGTGAATAATTTACAATACAAAATTTGTAGTTGAGAATGAAGAGTACGTTCATTTACATAAAAAATTTTATTGTTAAATTCAGTTTACTAAGCAAATGGTACAGTACGATTTTAACTTTATCAGTTATAACGTTTTCAAATTCTGGTGTATATATATATATATATATATATATATATATATATATATATATATATATATATATATATATATATATATATATATATATATATATATATATATGTATGTATATGTATATGTATATATATATATACATATATATATTAATATATATATATAAATATATAACATATATATATAAACATATAATATATATAATATATATAATATATATATATATATATAATATATATAATATATATATATATATATATATATATAAATATATCAACTAGTTAGACTAGTTTCTTATAATTTATTTTTATACGGATATTATGAGAAGGAATTATTTAATTTCCTTTTTTTCCTGTCATACAACGAACAAAACTTAACTACTAATTACAAAAGGTAAGTAAAATTATGTAGAATATCGAGCAATAAAATCTACAGAAACCCTTTAAAATACCTTCTTTTTACAGTTACATAGAATAAATATACAAGTTTCATGTTCTACAGTGTTTTTTCTCACATATACAAGGGGTTTCATGTACAAGGGTATTTAATTAAAAAATGAAAAAGGATGCAATTAATAAAAAGAGTTTTACATATTCCTCAATAGGACTATTAGAAAATTTTAAATTGTGTGCTAAAATTATAATTTTAATATTAAATATTTGAAAACATATTATCATATAATTGTGTCTTGGAAACCAATCCAACTGTAGGGCTATGAGAAAATTTTAAATTGTAAGCTAAAAGTATAATTCTAACATTAAATATTTAAAATATATTATCATATAATTGTGTGTTGGAAACCGATCCAAATATAGGACTATTAGAGAATTTTAAATTGTAAGCTAAAAGTATAACTCTAATATTAAATATTTGAAACTTATTATCATATAATTGTGTCTTGGAAACCGAAAAAACTATAGGGCTATTAGAAAATTTTAAATTGTGTGATAAATGTATAATTTTAATATTAAATATTTGAAAATATATTATCATATAATTGTGTCTTGGAAACCGATCCAACTATAGGACTATTAGAAAATTTTAAATTGCGTCCTAAATGTATAATTTTAATATTAAATATTTGAAAATATATTATCATATAATTGTGTCTTGGAAACCGATCCAACTATAGGACTATTAGAAAATTTTAAATTATGTGCTAAAAGTATAATTCAAATATTAAATATATGAAACATATCATATAATTGTGTCTTGGAAACCAATCCAACCAAATTTAAATTTTCATAGTAAGCAAAAACAAATGCTATTAAATATAATTTCTTTCATAATATTAAGAGAAATAAAATTAAGGAGGTATCAACAAGTATGGATGTAACAACATAAATATTTTATAACATTCAGTTCACTTCCATGAATTCAGTATAGGAAAGAGCGACCCATCAAAATGAAAAATCAAATAGAATAGACCTAAATAACTCGTACATATCTCAGCATTTGAAAATGTATACAAGTTGAAACGCAATGAGCTATCTTAGATTAGAATTAAACGCTGATAAAGCTCTTTTCGCCTCAACATAAGAGACCTAAATTCACATCTAAAAGTGCCAATTTGTGTAAGTATTCCCTGGTCTAAAAGGAAAAGAATCCCCCCCCCCAAAAAAAATACTATTTTTAATTTAAACATCTCTTAGGAAAGCTTTTTAATTTCGAATGTAATTTGGTACATTATCTGAAAAAGGAATTGGAATCGATATCCAAAAGTAAAATGTATTTAGAATGTATATATATATATATATATATATATATATATATATACATATATATATATGTATATACATACATACATACATACATATATATATATATATACATATACATATATATATACATACATACATACATATATATATATATATACATATGCATATATAAATGTATATACATACATACATATATATATATATATATATATATATATATATATATATATATATATATATATATACATATATATGTATGTATATATGTATGTATATATGTATATATGTATATCTATCTATCTATCTATCTATCTATCTATATATATATATATATACATACATATATATATGTATATACATACATATATGTATATATATATATGTATGTATATATATGTATATATATATGTATATATATATGTATATATATGTATGTATATATGTATGTAAATATGTATATATATGCATATATATGTATATATATATATATGTGTGTGTGTGTATATGTATATATATGCATATATATGTATATGCATATATATATATATATATATATATATATATATATATATATACATACATATATATATATATATGTATATACAAATAAACATTTAATATCTGCATATTTATCAACTGCTTTTCATACAATACCTAAATAATTTTTTAATGTTTCAAAACTTAAGTTTTGTCCTGCCACCTGTACAAACGAGCAAAATTTTAAATTCCGTATACCCTAAGCCAGAAGTAAGACATTTTTATGATAAATTATGATTAAATCATCCAACAAAATTTTCTACGAAATCATATTTAAGGATTATATCCAACAGACAAATTAATCCTTTAAAAATATTCTTATTACATTATTTTAAGTCAACATTTTATTAGTAATTTCATTAGCTAAATATACCTTACATTTTACATGCAATGAAATCTTTAAGCTGTCGATTACAAAAATTATTGAGACAAGTAATGCATTCTAATTTCAATATTTTACTTATATTCTATTTAATCTTTTAGCTTTAAGGGGACATGGTAGGCGACCAAACCTCTAGAGCTACGTTTTCATTAAAACAATTTTAGATTCAATGTGAAACTAAAAATTCTTCTCTGTTTAGAATACAATTTTCCTAGATCTTATAAAGGGAAATGAAATTATATATTTTTTCTATATGAAAACAGTACATTAAAAAAAATCCTAAAATACATATTAGGTGAAAAAATAGAAATCCACTTAACCGAAATATAACTTTAAAAATGTTTAAACTAAAAACTTTTTTTTTTACCAGACAGAAACTATCAACTTCATTCAGAGAACCTCAATTACATTACTACAAGCAATGCATTTTTTTATAGCATTATTAAAGGTTCTTTAAAAATGTTTCATAGCAATGCTTTTTTTATTTTTATTTTTTTTTTAATTTTATGATGTCAGATACCTCTAAAGGTTTGATTTACAGAATAAAACAGATGTTTAATATAAAAATTTAGATTCTATCAAACATATTTCAAAGGTTATAAGGCGGGTAAATAAATTTCATTTCTTCCTTTAGTGCATATTTTTATGGTTTTATAATATACTACTTGAAATGAGAACACTAAATATTTTTTAAAGCTACAGTGCTATTAAAAAACTTGTAAAAACTGAAGGAGCAAAGCATATTACTTTATGATGATTAGAAAAATAAACTAATAAAATAATGAAGATTTTGAGTTTTTAAATGTACTAGGTATCCTTAGAATAGTATTTCTACAAAGTAAGAAAGTTTATGATCTAAACAGGCGCAGTATGATTTGTTTATTCAAAACAACAGGATAGAGAGCATTTATTCAAAACAACAGGATCAGTCTTTTTAGCTTTTGATTCGTGCGATACTTACAAGACAGCGGGTGTCAACAATTGATCAGACTTATCATCAGTAATAATAACAGTAACAATATTGATAATAATAATAATAATAGTGGTACTATATTATTTTTATTATCCCCAATACAAAATTAGTTGTCTAAGTTATGAAGGAAATGTAATTTTAGATTTGGATTACTATTAGGTACTATATCCAAATGATAGTAGATGTCAATAATTGATCAGAATCACCACTAGTAATAATAACAATATTGATAGTAATAACAATAATAGTAGTACTAAGTTATTATTATTATTAGTATTAGTATTATGAATACAAAATTAGTTACCTAAGTTATGAAGCAAATGTAATTTTAGATTTGGATTACTATTCTGTGTACTATATCCAAATGATAGTAGATGTCAACAATTGATCAGAATCACCACTAGTAATAATAATAATAGTAATACTAAATTATTATTATTATTATTATTATTATGAATACAAAATTAGTTACCTAAGTTATGAAGCAAATGTAATTTTAAATTTGGATTACTATTCTGTGTACTATATCCAAATGATAGAAAATGTCAACAATTGATCAGAATCACGACTAGTAATAATAACAATATTGATATAATAATAATAGTGGTACTATATTATTATTATTATTATCAATACAAAATTAGTTGTCTAAGTTATGAAACAAACGTAATTTTAGATTTGGATTACTATTCTGTGTACTATATCCAACTGATAGTAGATGTCAACAATTGATCAGAATCACGACTAGTAATAATAACAATATTGATAGTAATAAAAATAATAATAAATAATAATAAGAAACAGTAGTACTCGGTTTCATCCAAAATCAACTGTCTAAGTTGGGAAGCAAGAGTAATTTTTCAAAGCTCAAAGCGATTATTTAAAGTCATTTAAGAGTTAAAAAAAGACTAAATGAATGAAAGGGGAAACGGGAAAGAGGGTTGATTAGACTTGTGGTGTGACGCATCCATCATATGGACAATATGACAAAACGGGGGTTATGCTTTCCAAGAGAGGGAGAGGTAGCAAGAAAGTTGTCCGACCTCGTGACTGCAAAAAGTCGCAGTTTATCGAGGTCACAGACGATACGCTCATTTGACAATGACTGCGGATCAAGGAGACAGGCAGTGGGAGATTATCTGTAGACGAAAATAACACAAGGGTTACTATCTCCGGAGAGATTTACTCACTACTATGTTTGGGACAAAGTGGTAACAATGTTTCAAACGTGTGCAGGTCGGATAGTAGACTCTTTAATTTAAAGAGAAATTTTATTGGCCTACTGAATGAAACATTAAATTGCATGCATGAAATTTCACAGATATTTTGAAAACATATTTGCTTATTAGCTACAATAACAACAAAAGGGCAATAGCTAGTTTCTGAGAAATTACTAGATTCCAAGTGGGTCAAAGATTATTCAGTAAGATTGTTGCCACAGTTTATTAATGCAACTATAAAACATTGTGGATACTTACAAAACTGAAGACCAAGGTCATATTTATAGGAGGATGTGAAGCCTCTACGAAATATTTTTAATGCATGTATTACAAGTTTTTTTTTATGAAAATTATTATTAAAACTTATGAAATTTATGTATATTTATAGCTTTCACTACAAGTGTTGAAATATCATTTCAGTCATGAGAAGAATAAAAACATTTCTTCGTGAAAGAACTAGTAACAAGAGGTTGACAAATTTAGCATTGCTGTCGGTGCATTAAGCATGACTATAAAATGCGGATGGTTTGAAAAGCTGACCTTAAAATCTAGAATATTTAATTTACTACAATTAAATGGCTATTTATAAATTGCTGATTATGCCATAATGTTTTCGAATTTTAATGTCACACAACGTAAGCAATTTTGGAAAATAAAAATAAAAGAATATATCGTAGTACTTTTCTCAATATTAAAAAAAAAAAATTTAGTAGTTATTCATAAAATTGCTCTAGTTTAAATTCAACTCGAAAATACTGGATCACTGTACTTCGGTTTAAGTCTTTTGACCCTCCCGGAAAATAAATTCTGGCTACGTCACTGCTGATAGTAATAGAAAAAGTTGCACATAAGGATTGTTAATGAATTATTCCCTAAATCAGAAACAGTGTTTGTGCTATATGAGAATGGGTATAATTATAATTCATGAACTAAAAGTAAGATTAAAATTCATAGTATGCAGTGTAAGGTATTTGTGGAAATTGGTTTGAAGTAAAGCAGGATCGCTATAAAAGGGATAGACAGACACGGAAATAATCATTCTGAAATAAAAGAATATATCGCAATATCTTTCTCAAAAAAATTTTTTTTTTTTAATTTTAGTAGTTATTCTTAAAGCTGCTCTAGTTTAAATTCAATTCGAAAATACTGGATCACTGTACTTCGGTTTAAGTCTCTTGACCTCTATTTTTTAATAAATTCTGGCTACGTCACTGCTGATAGCAATAAAAAAAGTTTCACATAAGGATTGTAAATGAATTATTAGCTAAATCAGAAACAGTGTTTGTGCCATATGAGAATGGATATAATTATAATTCATGAACTAAAAGTAAGATTAAAATTCATAGTATGCAGTGTAAGGTATTTGTGGAAAGTTTTTGAAGTAAAGCAGGATCGCTATAAAAGGGATAGACAGACACGGAAATAATCATTCTGAAATAAAAGAATATATCGCAATACCTTCCTCAACATTTTATTAAAATTTTAGTAGTTATTCATAAAATTGCTCTAGTTTAAATTCAATTCGTAAATACTGCATCACTGTACTTCGATTTAAAACTTTTGACTTCCATTTTTTGATAAATTCTGGCTACGTCACTGCTGATAGTAATAGAAAAAGTCGCACATAAGGAATGTTAATGAATTATTCCCTATATCGGAAACAGTGTTTGTGCTATATGAGAATGGGTATAATTATAATTCATGAAGTAGGATTAAAATTCATAATATGCAGTGTAAGGTATTTGTGAAAAGTGTTTGATGTAAAGCAGAATCGCCACAAAAGGGATAGACAGACAGGGAAATAATAATTCTAAAACAGCTGCATATCCAGAACTTATGAGATTTAAACATCATTCTTGCGTTTTAAGGTAATAAAAAGTAACAAAAGTTGAAACCAGTTTTAAAAGAAAATGTCTGAATATGCACGCAATAAAAATCACTTTTAAGGGGAAAAATCATATATGCAACAAGCTTTTTAAAATCCATTTCCCATAAAAATAAATTTTAAATATGATTGTGTAGGATGAACAAAGGCAGCAAATTTCTGCAGTTTATGCTAAAATTCCAAGCAGAGGAAACATTTTTTCAAAAAGATAGCTAGCTGCGTGATAAATAAAAAAAACATAGGAAATCAGAAAGATCATGAATGAATGGCAAAATGAAACCGAAAACATAACAGTTTGAATCATCACAGGGCAATATTTAGCAACACGAGATAAAAGAAAATAGAAAAAAAATGTGAGAAGTTCATATGAAAATTCAGTATTTTAGGTTAAAAGGCCTCAAAGATCATCAAACCTTCAAAATTTTCGATTTTATGCAAAACGGTATATTATAGCCTGATAATTTCTGTTCATTTTAAAATAAACCGTATAAAAATTTCCATTTAGTTTCAGAGTTAAGATTAATCATGTTGTATTTCTCTTGTGATTATTGTGTTCGGCTGTACACAACACTTATATGGACACGTTACAGCTTTTGGTTTTGAAACTTTTAACAAGTTCGTTAAAGTATTATTTTACAAATATCCACAAATCGATACTTAAAATGAATAGAAGTACGTTTGTAGTACATAGGTATTATAGTACAAGAAAATGTTTTTATTATTCAGATAGTTAAAAAGGCTAGTTAATTTATTTAGTGATAACTCTAAATAGATTTTTCATGGAATGTAATTTTTAATGTTGCGATATTTTTGCACAAAATTTTCATTGCTGAAGTATTATTTTATTATTATATAACTAAAATTGTTGCTATAAGTAGAAATTCTTGTTTTACAGGATTAAATAATGTCATAATTTAAAAAAAGGGGGGAGAGGGAGAAATGCATAAGCATTAAAAAGTTAAAAACGTAATTATAATTACAATTTTTAGTTAGAACTTTACTCTTTGTTAAAAAACTGGATGTTAACATTCAAGGGAAACTGTTTTATAGATAAGTACGCAAGTGAAGACATTTTTAACAATGAGAAAATTAAGTTATAAATTTGTATTTACTTTTGAAATTTTTATTGTATTTTTTAGGATTTAAAGATAGCTAACTAAAAGAAATACATTAAAGGTTTGTACAAAAAACTAGACTATATTAGCTTGAAAACATGAAAATTGTGGTAAGTTATATAGAAAAAGATAACAGAACACTGACATCTTTATGCCCAAAAGCCCTGAAACTGCTTTATCTAAAAGGGTTTAGACAGATTAAGTTCACATGTAGTAAAAGTATATTTTGAGTATAATTAAATGAAAAATCAGGATGAAGTCAAAACAAAGATGAATAAAGAATCAATATAACTTAGCATTCATCGTTTACTGAGTCTTCAGTCCATCGCATGCAGTGAAATGAAAAATTTGTTATAAGTTTTATTGTATTATAAGTATTTGTAATTTATTTAGCTAAGAAATCGCACCTCCTCCAGTTTACATATACTTCCATTCAGATGTGTTGCCAAGAAATTTTTCACTAAAGATGTGGATTTCTTTTAACACTGGAATGTGTACACCTAAACAACTAAATATGTTGGTTAATAAGTAGCATCTTAGACTACAGATGGATTGGGGAAAAACTGAAACAGAACTGATAAAAATTGGTGTGTACACAAATAAACTATAAGTAAATGAAATAATGAATACAATTAAAAGTTTTTATTTTTAAAAAGTGACGAGTCAGAATAAAATATTTTTAAACTATGGAGTGAAAATAATTTCAAAAATATATTTGTTCGAAAGTGGCAAAATAATTATGAAGGATTATTGAAGAAAAGTAAAACTTTACTTAAATCAAGAGAAAACATTTTTCATGTAAAATTTTTACGAAACTTAAGCTAATAACACTTGACTAAAATAAAAGCACCATAAAGATTCTGTTTGATCTTAACATCTGCTTTTGGGAATTTTTTTTTCATAAAGTCTTTCCATATCACTAATCATAAATCGGAATAAAAATATAAAAAAAAATTAAGGATAATTTTCTGTAAATATTTAGGATAGTCAAGCGTCGATATCATGCATCATGGTAACAAGAATATATATAACTGGTATGATTGATGCATAAAATTCTGAACAAATTTAAATTTTGTACATTTGAAAGATTCTCATACTTTATCGTAAGTAATAAACTACCTTAAGTTTATCTTTAGCGGAAGCTGAGTAATTAATAAGTATTTCCTTAACAACTTAATAAATGCAAATATATTTTAAGTTAACTATGTAAAGTCAAGTTAACTATGTAAAATGGAGTTATAATTAAATAAATTGCAGACTTATATTGCAATTAAATTACAGGATGAGTTTCTTTAAAAAACATATTAGACATGGCATCTTGTGCAAGGCAGAATATAAACAATATAAAATATCTCTCCATATAATTAGAACCCCCTTTTACAAATCCTGTCTATAACACACATTTAAATAACTTTCAAAATACATTGTATCGAGTAACTAACAGATAATCTCCAAAACCATAAACTGTTACATCAAAGTAATGAAATTGCACTGAAGAGTAAGCGAGAACGTCATAACTGTAAAATACTCAGGAAATAAATTAAAATAGCAGTTAAAAAATTTAATATAACCAAATATTTAGATTGATACCCTGCCAATATTTTAATACTTTAACAGTGGTTATTACAATTAAAAACTATCATAAAAAGCGATCAAAATGGCATATTGCAAAGTTGAAAATAAAACTACTAGAGGTGTATAAATATATTTGCTTACCTGAGTCATAAATAATAAGAGTTCCCGCATCCATTTAAGTACACTTTCAATAATGACAGTTTAATATTCGAAAAAACTTCTTATTTGTTACGAATAACACATACGTATCTCCATTCCGTAATAAGAACAAAAAAGAAAGCTGACAAAGTTTTCATCTGTACTTATACTTAAAAATCAAATACGGAAAAAGATGCAGACAAAATTATGTGCACGTAGATCATTTTTCCGTTTTCTTCATTCTACTAACCAGAAAACAAGAAAGAATGTTTTCTTCAATTAATACCATTAGTTACGTACGAGCGAAGTCAGATCCATAAAAAGGCAGATGTTAAAATATTTGCTTAGTAGGAATGCTAAGGTATTAAATAACAGCCTTCGAGCGAATACCCGTAAACCTCGTGGAAAAAAAAAATACGATTCAACTTTTAAAACGACCTTAAAAGTTTTCAGTGCTGCCAACCCGCAATCAAATATTTTACGCTTTAAAGATAGTTTAATATTTTTGTTCTAGTGATAACGTTTAAATTCTACCTTTCTTTCACAATTTATAATTTCTTTTACAGTATAAGTTTAAACATTCTTTTTACTGTCATAATTTTATTAAATAGCACTATAAATCAATTTAAAAGGAAAAAATCATAATAATAAATCAATTTAACATTTTAAAACTGATTATTTTATCAAATAAGGATGATTCCAAGTAGTTGTAACTAATTAAGAAAATATTTATGCTGAATGTTCGATTGAAAATAACATAAGTAACTTGTTCAAATCATTAATAACATTTATCCGGTACTTAAATGAATAAATACTTTTCCGTCTTATAATGTCACGTGCAAAATATTCATAGTAAAGTTGAATTCAAAGTTAAACGGAAGGTGTGACTGTAAAAGTAAAAGTACTTTTTAAAAGAAGAAATAAAAAAAAATTTGTGCGATTCATTTTAGAAGAGAAGAGAAAAGTAAAACTAGAACTTTAAATGCGTTTTTCTAAGTTAAAATATAGTTAAAGGTCACAAAACTACGATATTTTTCGCAAGAAAATAAATAATCGTACCCCACTTAATAAAATGAAAAGTATTTTTATTTAATAATAAGCTTTCTTTAAACTATCACAGATTAGGTTCGTATTATAATTTATCAGATATAATTCTATTTTAATTTCTTGAATACAATATTACAGACTCATTCCACAACTGACACTAACTAACTGTAATTATAATAGACCGTAGCAAAAGGAAATTCTAAGAATGTACAAAATTTTTTAGGGTTCTTAGAAAAAAGTACAATTTAATTCCCAAAAAAGCATGCTAAAAACTTAATCTAAGGAATAGTTTTATAGTATGTAGATTTTAAATAAATACAATAACTTGCTTTAGTCAAAGTTTAAAAAAATCCGCTAAAATTCGAATTTCGCAACTAGAAGCAATAACTCCGTAAAATACCTCCGATATCCGATGAAAAAATATTAATTAATCTAAAATCCTCTCCCTTTCCTATTATTTTTATTGCGGTTATTGTAAAAATAAATAAAGATTTTTTTTTCCGAATCATGTAATAGTTACCCTAACTATCACTGTACAACGGGCTTCACTGTTAAACGATGTTCAAGGCGGGATATACTACGAAACTGAAAGCCATGATCTGGGTAACAACTGAAGATCAAAACGCCGCCGTGAAAGAAGCTATGAATTGAAAGCCTCTGAGTTCTCAAATGAAACATTTATAACTTTTCAAAAATAAATTAAGTTAAATACTTATACATATCGTGGAAGATATTTACGAATCCAGAAACTCTAATAAGAAGGAACTATACTAAAGTATGTGTTGTTTATGCTCAAATTCTCTTTTTTTAATAACAACGTGTAGGATATATGAACTGAAAGCCAAACAAAATACATAATTTAAATAAAAACGATTAAAAAAAGGCTTGGGAAAGCTGCTCCTTTCTCTAATCATCAAATTTAAAACCCGTCAACCGATTTAATAAATTTTCACCAAAAATGATACGGTTTTGAAATGAAATGATAACTGTAAATTATCAATGTTAAAGTTTAGTTTTATCTCAAAACTAGATGTATTTCCCCGTAACTTGCATAATGATTATTAAAAACATTTATGTTTAAACTCTTTAGAATTCAAAAGAATTTTTATTAATAAGTGATATACCAAAACTAGTAAGATATTACTTTAATAGTAAAAAATGAAAGGATAAACAACCCGGAAGTTAATTATAGAAGGTTTATTTAATATTTCATTGTTTTCAACATTCGATACAATAGCTTTCATTTTGTTGATTTACTTTAACTACTCTTATTTTATCAATCTATTTTAAGCCTATGCGTACATAAAAGTATTTTAGCTAACGACAACTAAGAAATATTAAAACAGCTTTAAAACCATTCAATGAAACATAAGTAACTAATGCATTGTACCTTTTGAGGTACACAAGTCAACCTTTATAAAAGTAGAATAGCTCAATAGAAAGTACTTAAAAATTTTGATATGAAAAAAATGATCAAAAATCATAAACGATAAAATTTTTAAACCTAAATTTTTTAAACTAATAATCGTATGTATTCGCAATTATATATATTTATGAAGTATAATAATATAAAAACTGTAAAATCGGAAATAAAGCATTCAATTAAAGAAACGAATATGTAAAAAAATAAAAAATGTTCGATGTTTAAATCTAAATTATTTGAAATTCCATAAAAATGAAACGAAATTTAAATATCTTAACTTGATATCTAAAACCTGTACTACATTTCCAAGTCAAAACCATTATTTAATATTTTTAAAAATATTAAAGGTTATAGTTTATTCTTGCTTATTCTTATAATAAAAGTATTATAAATTAGAAGAAATATAAAATTTAAAGAGAAAATATTAATATTAATAATTTTCCATGAGAGGATAACAGAGGTTACTCACAAAGTGATAGTATTTTAAAACTATAAAATAAAGAAATTAATAATTTAATTTTGTTGAATTCTGAAAAAAAATAAGTGAAAAAATTCAAACATTATTCTTATGTGAATATTATATTAATTAAAAGTGTTAGAAAATTTCAACCTTTGTAACAGGAAAAAAAATTAAATCGAAACTCAGAAATAAAAAATGTTCGATGTTTAAATCTAAACTATTTGAAATTCCATGAAAATGAAACGAAATGTAAATTTCTTAACCTGATATCTATAACCTGTACTAGTTTTCCAAGTCAAAACCATTATTTAATATTTTTTTTAAATATGAAAGGTTATAGTTTATTCTTGCGTATTATTATAATAAAAGTATTATAAATTAGAAGAAATATAGAATTTAAAGAGAAAATGTTAACATTAATAATTTTCCAAGAGATGATAACACAGAGGTTACTCACAAAGTGATAGTATTTTAAAACTGTAAAGTAAAGAAATTAATAATTTAATTTTGTTGAATTCTGAAAAAAATAATAAGCGAAAAAATTCAAACATTATTCTTATGTGAATATTAACTAAAATAAATGTGGTAGAAAATTTCAACCTTTGTAACAGAAAAAAAAAATTAAATCGAAACTCAAAAATAAAAACATCTCAAAACTAATAACACATTCAATAAAAAAAATAATAAAACATCCAGTAAATATTTTGGTATAAAAATAACAATATGAAAAGTTGAAAATAAAAATTAAAATCGTTCTCAGGTTGAAATGAAATGAATTATTTAATTTTTCAAAATAAACTAATAATTAATAATAAAATGCTTACTTAGATGATCTTAAATCCAAGAAACTCATTTGGAAATATGTTAGAAGTTTTTCAATAAAAAGCACATTAAAAGATATCAACACAGTCTTTAAAATTCATTAAACTGGTAAAATGTTAAGGCATGTTTACAGAATGATTTATTTGTAATCAGAAACTAAAGTCATTCTCAAGTTTTAAAAATGCTTTACATATATGGTCATTTTGCTGTATAGTGAAAAAATTTCATCTTTGAGTGCTGTCTTTGCGAAAGAGCAAAAAGCTCTAAATCCGCCGGACTTGCAATCAGTATATAGCTGATCGATAGCACTCCAAAAGGAATCGCCAGCATTTAAAAACATCGTCCCATCTTTTGCGCTCTCTCACCCTTTAAAAAGAACTTTTCCTTGCGAACTGCAAAAAGACAGGGCGGTGAAGAAAATT
This sequence comes from Pardosa pseudoannulata, assembly GCA_032207245.1. Taxonomy (NCBI): domain Eukaryota; kingdom Metazoa; phylum Arthropoda; class Arachnida; order Araneae; family Lycosidae; genus Pardosa; species Pardosa pseudoannulata. The sequence goes on along the minus strand of CM063504.1, from coordinate 17,070,897 downwards.
ACCGATTCGCGGAGACAGGCCGGCGCGCCGCCAATCAACGCTTTAAAATTTCACCACGCAATTTTTGAAAATTTAGCCACGAGCCGCTATTCGATGGAAGTTGATTCAGTGCCATAGCGGTGGGATAAGCGGCACAGCTACAACGCATCAATACAAACGCAGCGACGGTTTTCTCTACCTCTCCCTCTCTCTTTTACGGCGTCTCTGGGCAGAGGAGGAGAAGATGCGGGTACTCTTAGTGACGTAGAAAGTAAACAAACGCCTTCAAACAATGCAGATTTTGTAACAGACACCTTATAATGCTATTTCTTAAATTTAATCACATTAAAGTGAGATTAAACAAATAAAAAGATAAGATCAATCAGGAGCAACTTACGCGACACCCTCACAGCAGGAACCCTCCAGCAGCCATTTTGGATTGAAGCAGCCGACCACAATCCCTTGCGTCAAATTAAAAAAGATGGCGGGTTGTATCGAAACATGTGGAGCGTGTGTAGAGCTCCTCTATGTATGAGTGTATTACTTTTAATATCGTATACATGGTGTTAGATCTGATGAAAATCGAAATCTAAACTTATTGTTAAAGAGTGTAGATAGTTTTGGCTTTCGTAGCAGCTCTAACCATTATTTTTTAGACGATTTTATCGATCGTGTAGCTTGGTGAGTATTAGCCTTTTGATTGATAGAATAAAATTAATAATAACTATCAATAATATTATAATAGTGTCTTTACTACTTCCGTTGCCTAATTATTACACGAATAACCCATTATTTTGTCATAATTCTCCACTCGTATTATTTTTATTTAGTATTAGGCTTAGTTACATGCATAGCTTGTTTACAAACATTATGAATTGACAGTTAGCAGCACGTTATAAATTATTTAAATGCTAGTACTGTTTTTAAGCAGTGAAACTTTCCATTTCTAATACTTCCAATTCATGCGATTTATAATCATACTTATATTTAAGATGACAATGTACAGGAAATCATTTCTTCGTACTGTAAACAAAGATGTTTACATTCTTCATGCGTTTGAAGTAGCTCGTTTTAGTGGAGTGTCGTCATATTACGTACATAATTATTTCTAATTGAAATAAATTTAGCTATAAAATGTTGATAAAAATTCATCACAGGTAATAGCTGCTGTATCAACTGCTTGGATTACTTTTTTTATCTACTTTTGTTTTGTAAACAATTTTGTAATTCCATTGATAAGAATGCTTAAATTGTTGGATGACCTTTTAAATTATTTTTTAAACTTTTTGCTCTGATGCCTTGTATAATTATTCTCGTGTATTAATATGTGATTTATATAAATAATAAGTGTTTGGAACAAATTGTAAACATCTAATGCTTGTTAAATCCCTCCCTTGCAGGAATTTATATTATATTTTCTTAAACAAGTATATTTATGTACAGTTTTTTAAATTTATTGATTAAGTAATGTATCTCTCAATGTTTTAATATTGCCGTTTTCAAAATATATCAATATAACATAAAACTGCTTATCTTAAGCTTTAAAGTTTTGTTTACACTTTTCAAGCAACAAATTAGAATTTCTTTATGGGTAAAATTTTGAATTGTTTCATCTAGGTAAAAATAAGGAGTTTTTTATATCTTTTTTTTCTGCCATAAAAATTATGAAATATTTTAGCTTTAAAGTATTTTATATCTGTAACCAGAGTAGTTTCTGCAAAGTTGTTTCTGAATGTGATACATTGTGCGATCAGAACTTAAATTTTAAACTGCTTACCATCTAGGAAACATTTTTTTCATATATTATGTATATATATTTCCTTTATGCCATATACTTATACATAAGTATATTCATTACTGTCATGAATTTTATTTACAATTTTGTAAAGCCACTCACAGCATTTTAACACATCACAAAATGCGTTTAAAGCTCTTTTACTATTTATCACTTTTTTGTTCTAAAGCAAGCATCTTCAAAGTAAAAAGTGTAAACTAAAGTTTCTTTTAAGAGCATAAAAATACCAAGGTTATGAAATTTTTCAAATATTTATATATTTTTTATTTCCTAGTTTTCCTAGGAAACATATAAACTAGACTTCAGTAATTAAAACTTATGTTATAGTTCTTTTATTTCACTGAACAATATCAAGAATAGTAATTTGTAAAATAATACTGATTCATTGAATATGTTGATTTTTGCACACATTAAATTTTTTTTAATTCTCTGTAAACAATTCTTGTTACGTGTAACTATCTATATACTTAAAATTATACGAAAAAGAAGTTTTTAAATAACTTGCTTCTTTACAATTATTTAAAACATCTTTCATTCTTAAAATACTTTTTTTTATTGTATTGTGATGAAAGCTTAATTTGTAATCACATTAAAATAAACTAGAATAGTATATCATTGCGTTTTTAAGTTGTTTCTGTTATATATTTTTTTAATAATATAATTTTCTAATAATATAACTTTAATAAATGCCTTTCATAGTGATTGGTTTGAATTGGTAATCTTCAATTATTTTTGTTACATGAGGATTAATAAGCCTGGGAATTACTACATACATAAGTTCTACTCAATGACAAACAATCCTAGGAAACAGTGGAATTTCGACCAGTAGGTCTAACAGATAGGATCTATTGTTGATTTGGTTTTCATTAAATTCTTTTGTATTGAAACTAGCAAAAATGATTTTAAAATGCTTCTCATGAAGTTTATTCTTAATTTTTTTTTCTAACTAGACGTTCACTAGTCATAGCTAAATAGAGTATATTATTAGACGTTTAGAGTGGACCAGCATTTTAATGTTTTAAAAGGGAAATACATCTCACTTATTTTGTGTTATCCATAAAATCTTCAGGTTCAGTAACTCCATCTAACTGATTTGCAAATACAGTTACACATCCTTTCTTTAATCTTTTTTTTTCTTTAATTTATAAATATTTTTTTTATTTTGAAAAATTTCATAATTTTTGATATATTAAAATAAAGTGACGATTTAATTAACTATCTCTTTTTAGTCAGGGAAATAATTGAGGTGTTGCTTATTTTAACATATAAAACCAATTAGTATATTTTATTATCAAAAGAAATGTTTTACTGAAAACTTTTAAAATTGTAACAATGTATTTACACTTTTCTTAATAATGCTAAATGTAAAAGGAAGTCTAATAGACAAGTGCATTGTTTCTTTCCTAGTATAAGCCATACAGAACAATGTAAACTATTTTTATTAATGCTTAATAAAATAGGAATCATAAGAAATAGGTAAGTATATTGTTACTCTCCTTGCCTAAGCCATACAGAACCAACGTAGACAGGTATTATGGTATACGCAGGGCCTGATTATCACACGGGCACTTAGGGCACGAAAATTTTGTCTTGTGCTTAAAACACATATTAATTGGGGAAAAATTACAAACTTACACTACCATCGTTAAGTTTAAATAAATTATTGTACGAGGTAATTGTATTTGTCATGAACTATATTGTTTCCTATTTACTTTAATTTTACTGTTATTTACCTGATAATTAATTCCCTCAACAAACCTGGTGCTCTTTTTATCCTATGGATTATAGCATATTTACAAGACAGATTATTTGGAACATACCACTATAAACCATTAAATCATCTCATCAATTTAAATTATTTTTAATTCTATTATTATTTATTTTCTGCACCACAGACCTTGTGAGTGTGACAAGGTAAAAATAAAAAAAAAGTGGGTCACTCTAGGTCTTTAAAAGTCCTTAATTTTTAGCATGGCTAAACAGAGATAATAATGATTATGTAAAATAAAAATTTGGTGGTTTTGATTCTGAATATTACTTTAATGCTAATTTCTTAAATCTGTTTGCTAATTCAATGTTATAATTTTTATATGACTGTAAGTATGATAATAGCTTGTCGCTATAAATTTGCATGGGGGGTGGAGGGCACAAAAGTATCTTAGTCCGGCCCTGGGTATACGAATAACTAAATATTTAATATTATATGAATGTCACTTATGTTGCTAAAGTTGAAGCTGTTTTAAAAATTTGGGAAGATCTTATAGGTTTGACTTGGATTGCTACCGTCTACTGTTTTGCTAAACAAGAGCTAATGATACCAGGACCTACTGCTTGAAGCCGATTTCAGAGGGCTATGAACATCCTTGCCAGCAGAGTGATTCAAACTTACTGAGTTTAAATTCTTAAATCATTCATAATTTTGTGTGCAAATGAATATATTTGTTACATTATAACTAGTTATACTTTTGCAGAATCTTAAAATGGTTGTACTAAGTTATTTTGCTTTCATACATTTTGCATTAAGGTTGTAACAAACAGTAGTTTTGGTATCTAATTTCCAGCTTGAGGAGCCTGTTAATATAGGAAAATTTTAATCAGACCCATCTCATTTTCCCTAAAGCTTGTTAAATAGAAGGGTGAAAACTGTTTTGAATTTTTTCAAAATGGTTTTATAATACTTTTTGATTTTTTAAAAAAACTATATCTAAGAAGTACATTCATATTTGAGTATTAACAAATTCTTTTGGGAGAAATCTACATTATTGAAAATTTGGAAATTTAAAATAAATTTCAGTGATTTTGTATTAAATGCGGTCAACGTTTTTACCATTTCATGTCACATATAAATTAAACAGTAATAAAGGAGGTCACATAAATTGATATAACTATAAATTCAACTTTAAATATTATTATAGTTTTTGTAGTTCTATCAATTTATTAAATTACAAAAATGTGGTGAAAAAAAGAATCATTTATTAATTATTAAATGTAAAAAGTTGCAACATAAAACATTTTGTACTAATCACAAGGGAAATAACTCGTTATAACTTTAATTATATTTTTTAACATACAACTTATATTTTTAGATACCCCCTAAAATAATACAGAAGTATTTTTAAATTAATTCTTTACATTATAGAGAAATACAATAAAAATAAAATATTAAGTTATGAAAAATAACATAGCAGAAATACAGTTTTCTTAATTTTCAAATTATCATAATCTGTGTAATGAATTTTTAATTAATTGAAGACTTAGCTTTCATGATGGCTGTACAATAAATTCATAGATGACACATGCATTCTCAAGGCTGCATATTCCCTACCTGTATACAGTGCTAAACGGTTGGTTTTTAAAAATTTCATGTCTCAGTAAAGCACTTGTATTAAGTTTTATAATTTTATCTAATAGTGTATCTTATATATTTATCAATAATTCTATGGTAAAAAATAATTTATATTTTACTTAAATGATTTTCATCTGTTAATATATGTTTCAGTTTAGTCATGTAATTTATGAAAGTTGCTTGAAAAACTAACTTGGTCCTAGTTTTTTTGAATTTCAGTTCTTTAACCTGAACTTTAGTTACAGTAAAAAAAGGTAATTAAAACCAGTTTTTTCTTTTTTTATGCTTTGTTCATTTTTTTTTTTTTTATCTTTAGTTCTACCAACCTGTTTGCTCTACAATCAGCTTTAATAACTATTAATGATATATTAAAGTTTGAATTTAAAACTTTTTCTGGTACTTAAAATTGTAGAACAGATAGGCATGAGGTGGGATAATTTTGCATTTATTTCTTTTATATCATATTACATGCTAGGCCATAGCCAGGATTTAATTTCATGGGTACTCAAACTGGACTAAACCTCTCTCCTGCAATTTTTTAATATTTTTTTAACTAAAAATGTAATATTTAGTAAAAAATTATATAAATTTTATTTTTGATGTTTAATATTAATAGCATTAAACAGTAATATAGAATTTAATATATATATATATATATATATATATATATATATATGTCCATGTACCTTGAGTTATATGTCTCATTAAGTGGTATAAACGATTTGGAACAATAATTATTGAATTTAAAAGAGAGATAAATTTGAAAAATTGAAAATTTTATTTAAATATAAAATTTTGATTTAATATGTATATTAAAAATGTTATATTTGAAAATATACAATGCAATTACAGTACAATGTACAATATAGTAAACCCTAGAATTACAGGGAAGGAGTGGGGGATGCAGCCTGTTTTGTCCCTTCCTTCTGGATATAGACCTGATCAAATTAATTATATTTTTGGGTTATAGTCCTTTTTTTTAATTCAGTTATATTATTCTATAGTTTACTCTCAACTATATATTAGTACTTTTTGTGAATTATTATTTTAGTTTATGTGCTTAGCATCTGAGTTTTTTGCTGTCTTAAACTTAATTTCTTTTAAAAAATAATACAATGCATTTGTTTGATGGCTTAAAATGTTAACTATATTTACTTTCTTATTAGGAATGATGCTGTAATTCATAATTAATTGGTTGCTTTGTACAGCTCAAAACCGAAGCAAAGTTTAGTCAGTAGACAACTCAGAAGCATAGTCCACATCAGGTAATGAGGAAAGACATATTTTATTTAAAAAAAAATAATGTATTTATGAAAATAAAAGTATTTTTGGGAAAAAATATTTTGTTTTCTTGCTAAGATGTGTGATCCTTTCTTTATTTTAATCTCTTTATTAGCATAAAGCTTAATAATAGTTTATTTAATTCGTGATACTTTATTTTCCAAGTTTATGGATTTGTAAAAGATGATGTACATTTTAAGGTATATGAATGGTCTGTGTATTAAAAAGAATTTTTTTACCTGTAACTTATCTTTGAAGAAATTTTGAATTAGTGCTTGTGTTATTAGTAAAAAAATTGCCAAAAATAAAACGGATAATGGAAGCTTAAACTTTTATGCGAACATATAGTATAAAATGCAAAGCCAATGTAAGTAAGGCACAAATAGTAATAAACTATCTTATCTGCTGGTTTGTTGTTTTGAATAAGCAACATTCTCAATGCAAGAGAACTTGGTGGTTTAAAAGCAGACTGGGCAAGAAGACAATGTTCTAATCTTGGAAATTTATTTCAAGTAAATCTTTATTTCAATAGTTTTCTCCTATCACATCATCTGTAATAACCAATATTATATCTAAAAATATTTACAGCTCTGAAATATTTGATTAAAGCAATTATTATTTTGTATGGAATAAAACATTTAGGCAGAAATGCAGAGCCGTAGGCAAGTGGAGGGATTTAGGAGACTGGTCCCTCTCCGAAATTCTAAAATACCCTTTCGTGGAAAGAAAATGGACCATGTGTGTGTCATCTGCCTAGCTGTGCATAGACAAAAGTGGGCTTAGAACAGTGACATTAAGTTGAGTAGGTGCAAATTGGATTCAACATGTAAGAACAGATTGACTAGCACTTTTGGGAACTCATCACAATATTGTTGCACAATTGGAAGAAATTGTGAAAATTTTTTGGCAAAAATTAAAAAAAAAAGCATATTTTATAATATAAAGTAAAAATTTGAACAGTTTCATTTTCTTTCAAAATTATTCTGTTTGTTTAGATTTAAAAATTGGAATTTAATACCATGTATAGTTTATATATTTTCAATGTTAATTTTACTATTAATTCATTATATAGTTACTTCATTCAAGGCTAAAAATTTGTTCATTATATCATTTTTTAATCATTTTGATATTTTAAAATCCCATTGTATTATGATACTAATTAGGAGTATACATACATAAGAAAACCTCTAGTTTTATTGAAGTATCCTTCACAAAAAACAATGTCCCCCTCCGAAAATAATTTCTGGCTACGGCCCTGCAGGAATGAATGATATTCTAAGACTTTTCCTTGTAGATAAGAACATAAATTTTTAGGATTTGGAAGAATATTATGTATATGCAAAATTTCAAGGGATTTCTTTACTGTTTCTTAGATTAAGTAGTCCTGGTACACATGAAATGCATATCAGCATTTAAATGTTTTCTCTTTTGAAAAAAAAACAATTAATTAATAGATAGATACATAAAACTCTTTCAGCCTTTTAAAATAAAATCACCTTTAAAATGCTAGTAAAATAATGGTTTAGTATTCATGACTGACACATTTTAAAATTAGAAATAATCATTCTGTAAGGGTTTCTTATTTTCTAAAAATGAGTTGTTTTAAATAAATAAAAAAAAGATAGTTTTGTAAACATAGTTTTTAATTACGTTACTATAAGATACTGGCAGAATATTATTTTTGTCACATTCATAAATGATGTGTAAAACACAATTATGTGATTTTTTTATACATTAATATCTATTCTATTTCCATTAATTCAGATATTGAATGAGAATAAAAGTGTGAAGAATTTTAGAAATTCATTGCTTTGTTGAAATATTAAATTGAAACAGTAAGTTTATAATAGAATATTTTCCTCTTCTCTTAATATTACTAAAATTAAGGTTATTATATAGTACACTCAACTTTATATTGTTTTCCTCTCTTCCGTATTTTAGTTCTTTCAAACTGACATGTAATAGATGGAAAAAATTGAAGGTTTGAATGAAATTCATTTGCCCTTTGCTATTTTATAAAATTTATTAAAATAAATCAGGTTGTAAAAATTGAAACATTTAAAAATGTTGAACTTTACAATTTATTTATAAAATTCACACTCCAACCAAATCACTGTGAATGAGAATATAGGAATATTTTAAGATATTCAGTATTTTGTTGAAATATAAAATAAAAAAAGGGAAGATTTATAGTAGAATAATAGTATGAGATCCATATAAGAAGTTTGTTACATGATTACAATTATATTGCATAATAAAAACTTAAAATGAATAATTTGACAAATATCAATTTCTTTTCCTTTGCACATAAGGCTGTTTTGAAATCTTGTATATTAGAAAAGCATTGTGCTTTTGATACTAAAAGTTTCCTAAAAAAGTGGTTGAAAACTAGTGTAAAATTGTTATTTAAATAGGGATTATGATTTTGAATAGTTTTGAATGCCTTTTTTTATTCAGGGTGTCCAGGGGAAAAACCATTTAGAAATTCCTTGTAATTCAAAAATTTATTGATATTCCTGATAAATTCACTATTTACTACACAATTTATTTCAGCTCATTTGTAAACCTTTTTTTATTTAAATTTAAATAAAGTTATAAAATTTAATGCAACCAAATAAAATTCCAGTGCATTTAAAACTTCTGAAATATTCTTTTCTGTCTTATCAGATATGGGGTATTCAGAATAACTTGCATGAGGAACAGACAGGATTAATCAATTTCATTAAAATTATTATAAAACAAACTGTGGCAATTCTTGCAGTTTTGCTTTTTTACATTTTATTTATATTTAAATAATACAGCCTAGTATAATAATTAAATATTGTACATTATTATTCTAAAGAATGAATTTGCTTTTTAAAACTCAATTTTGATTTTTCTTTTGAGCTTCAATTGTTTCTATATCTGAAGATTCCATTTCTTCATATTCTCATTTAACAATGAACAATTTTAAAGAATATAGAAGAGATCTGGTATTGGACAGTATTATTCTTTTTAAAATTTTGATTGTCAAAATTCCCTTTTTATTTTGTTTAAACCTTCCTCTTGCACAAAATTCCCTAATCTTTTATAAAAATTTTACAATTTCCTTAATAATGGTTTCTGGACTCCTTGTTATTCTAGATTATCAAATGTACACTAAATTTTCCTTAGCAGCCAACTGTAAACATTATTCTTCCTTTTATTTCAGCAAAGAAACAATTCCTTTATATTGTGGGGAAAAAAGTACAGTGCATTGTTCACTGATGACATGAGATTCTATATTTATCTAGAATTACTCTTAACCAGTTTTAAGAGTTAAAAGTTACATACATAAATATTTATTGTACAATAATCTTATTTTTGTTGTAAATGTGTTCATAATAATCATATCAACTTATAAAATTAACATGACACACATACCTCTTAATTCAGCTACAACACATTATACATTCTAGAACTTCATCTTTTATTCATATAGAGAAGCCCTGTAATAGAAAACTTCTTAAGATATGCTTTGGTCATCTTACTGAAAAACTTTTTTTTTTTTTGTTTTAATAATTTTTAAGATATTATATTTTACTGTCAACTGAATATATTACAAGAATATGGATAAAACATTTTACTGTATTGCAAAATTTTTTTGTTTGGGATTTATACTTCTTTTTCTTTTGTTTTGAAATTGCATTTTTTATAGACATTGATATTTCAGTGAGCATGATTCACATTAATGAAATTCTTGAAGGAAAAATTTAGTTAATATTCTCTCTTTTATTGTAAATAAATTTGAACAGATTTTTTTTCGATATTAATTGATGCTTTATCTTTAAATTCAAATTAAAAACCTGATTTTTTTTCTCCCTATTTCCCCAGTTTGAGTTTAACGTCACACAAATAGGCAGTTTTAAAAAGGAATATGTTTTTAGTTATAGGGTTTAGTGAATGTTAGTTATGATCATTATGTTGACTAATTTTGCTTATTTTAGTAATTTTAGTTTCCACCAGTCACCATATATATAAGACAAAAAATATAAACTGTAATTTATTTTTATTAGTTCGAAATAAAATTTATTTTCCGAAATTTTCAGCGGAATGTTTACTGCAACTTGCAGTGCTCCATCGTTTTCTGCTTGCTGCTTGTAAGAAAAAATTACTTTTTTGTTTCTGCTAGCGCCATCTGTTGATCGCTTAAAGAAAATTTATATAGAAACGTTATTGCTGCGTATATAGAAGAGCAAAATATTTATGATTTATTGCAATGAGAAAGGTAAATTAAGATGCAATAAGAATAAATTATATTTAATTTTTTATTTGGTTTCAATACTTGGTATACTTTGGTATTTTATAATAGGTACTTCATGTTATAAATATGCACAAGTATTTGATTATAAATTTATGGTTATTTTGATTTTACTTTTTAATCTGTTTCTCTTTGTTTATTACAAAAGCAATCGAAATGTCGTTCGTCTAATTTGAAGTCTAGTCTTAAATTGTGTGTAATTCTCTAATATGCAATGAAATTATTTCCCGCCTCATCATTAAACATGAATGGTCCACGCTTTAAAATTAAATTGATTGTTCTTATTGGATATTTATATCAAGGTGTTCTTAAAAAAAGCTTTATTAGTATGTATTTACCCTACAGACATTGAAAAGAGTTTTCATCAATGGCTTACTAAAAAATAATCGAATTGTCAAAAGAATTTATCTGTAATGTTCCAAAATGATCCGGAATTCTTTAATAATCAAAGTTTTAATTACATGGGTTTTTTTTCCAATTTCGGTAAATCGATAGTTAAAAAAGTTAAGTAATGGTGAATGAGAACTACAGTGGAAGCTCACTTATATGAAACATTCAGTTATACGATGAACTTATTCCCCGATTAAACTCGTATAAGTCCCTTGTACTAAATTATTCAAATATCCAGTTGTGCTATACGTTCACTTATACGAACATATTTTTGATCTCCCAATTTTTTCAGTTATAAGTATTTGAAAATGAGAAAGGAAAACTTTCTTAAATGAAACATGTAGTTACACGAAAGAACTTCTCGCTCCTGGGTTAGACTCCTTCAAGGCTCTTGTACTAAGTTATTCGAATATTCAGTTGTACAAAAAATGCACTTATACGAACAGATTTTTTTTTTATCTCCCAACAAAAATATTTATTTATATGAAGGAAGAATGTGTTTTTAGAGAATCATCTTATTTGTATTATTCCTCAAAAAGTAGAGAAAATTTTTAATACGGGTTTTTCTTTTCTCTTCACATTCAATATTATTTTAATTTTACAATTTTTTTTATAAAAAGTGTTTTTTATAAAAAGGTTTTTATAAAAAGTGTACCAGTTTTTTATAAAATGTATTTATGTGTTTAGTGAATACGGAATCTTGCTGCGTATAGCGTAGACCAAAGGTTCCCAAACTTTTCTAGATCATCACCTCTTTACAAGAAAAAATATTCGAACGCCTCTTTCATGATAGCTAATTGTACCAAATATTAAAATATCGTTGTGTACTTTCTTCTATACCAATTTTATCTTCCTTTCTATCTATTAAAACTCACAAAGTAGAAATTAACTAAAACAGCCATGAAATGTTGTAAAATTTTTTTTTTTTTTTTTAAACTTAGAAACAAGCAAAAAATAAATGATATGTTGGAGGCTGATAGAGTTTTAACAATCTGTTAATGATAGATTCTAATTTTGTTAACATTATGCGATGTTCCTTTTCTTAGACAGTTATCCAGGAACTGTAGTGTACTGAGCCCAAGTTCAGCCAAATATGATGAATGAAATGCAAAAATTCTGTACTCCAAGCCCAAAGGTGATCCCAGAGTAGAATTAATGAAATTTATAATCGAAAGAAAGGTCTAATTTAATATGGTAAATGCAATGTTATTCGATTGACTTATTATTTTCTTAGATACTATGTATAATTTTATAGACTTTATACCTTCTGCCCCCCCCCTTGAATACTTTAACACCCCCACCCCCATACACACACAAACCATTTGTCTCTGAACCTGTTACCGTTCCAATAGTAGGCTTCAAACTCCCTTTGTATTCGTGTGAGTTTCGATTTACGAAACTAGCTATCGACTAAGGTAATTGTCAATAGTTAGTGAAATTTTGACTGCTAATATTCACATATGCGAAGTATAAGGAAGAATTATCCATTTCCCCCTTGTCTTCTTGCAAGTTTTCACTGTATTTAATTCAAGCTATCGACTTATGAAACTGAAATAGTTATTGAAAATTTTGGTAATTAATATTTACAAGTACTAATAATTATTCGTTTGCCTCTTGTCTTCGTAAGTGAATTTTCATTACATTTATTCCAAGCTATCGACTTGTGAAACTGTTAATAGTTATTGAAAATTTTGATTGAGCTGTTATTAGGCAGATACTTCATACAAGCCATTAGTGTTGTGTAGAAACCTTAATATGATGTAACATATATAAGATAGTTATGATAAGTGGCGTATCGTATGTAGAAAATGCCTCGTTGAGTGTAACCCTCTGTATATGCCCGATCACAAGAGGGCGCTCTCCAATATAACTTAACCTCAAAAACCATGCTTTTAAGCATTGCTGTTCTTACTTCCTGTAATAGTGATGTAGTTAGAATCGGGTAGATTTAATCGGCCACTTTTACAGATTTTTTTTTTTTTTATTAAATAATTATAACTGTGTATATGTCTTTAGTCAGTGTCCTTTCTGGAACCATTTTGTTATTGTTAGCTTTTTAGCTGTAGTTTTTTTCTTCATCGTAGGTTTCAGTATCCCTCTCCTCGTACAAAATATGATAGTATTATTATGATAAAATTTAGGAGAACAGGGAAAATATCAGAATACAAAGAAATTTTTTTCATAAAAATTAAAAATTTTCACAAATAAGAAATGAATCTAATATTAAGATATAATCTGAAAACAGTATTACTTCAAGTAAACTTTTGACAAATGATAGACGCTGGAAATCGAATAATCCGAGAATGATGAAATGGATAAAAGTAACATTAGTTGTTCTATGGAAATAAATTCGAATTCAAAAGATTTAAACAATCAATGCGAAAACGATAGTTTGAGATTCCACTATAAATAAAAATTACATTCAGTTACAAAAGTGTTAATTTTGGCCTTCGAAATTTAAACAGTTTTGATCATTTTATGTAAACTGATTTATTTAAATGTAAACTGGCTAATTTTCATGTAAAACTGACCATATTGCCCGCAAATGTAGTTTAAAGTTGATTTTACAAGCAGTTTATTTAGATTTTTCAATAGTAGATTCGACCAGTATTTCTTTTAAAGGAAGCTTCGCTTTACTAGTACTACATCGGTACCATATTCTTCAGCTGCCTAATATAGAAATGAAACTGTTAGATAATTAGTCGTATAATCAAAATTCGAAATCCCAGTGGTTGATGAAATAGAATAATAATTTGGAATATATACCTTCTCTATCTTGACTAAAGTCAACTTGAAAATCTCTGACAAAAGCTCCGCAAGGGAATATATTTGATACTAAAATGAATCGAACGATCAATGCGTGGACGATAAATCGAGGATCTGCTATGATAAAAATGATATTCAGTTACAAAAGTGTAAATTTTTCACTTTAAGATATAAACAGTTTTAATTCGTTTCATGTAAACTCGTCTCAGACATTGTTTATATTGCCTACATACGTAACTTTTTGTCGATTTCATTTTACTTTGATGTTCAACAGCATATTCAACTGGATTTTTTTTTCTAAGGAAGTTTGGTCTTACTAGATCTCTATCAGTGCTATACTGGGAATTTATTGTAATACAATTATTCGTATTAGGTACCTCATAATCAAATTTCAAAATTCGGGTAATTGATGAAAAAAATAATAAATTGGCATATAATCCTGTATCTTGACAGAAGTCAACATGAAGAAGTCTGATAAAAGCACCTTTATAGTGATTGTGCTTTAAAGCATAAAGAAAAAAAAAACAGAAATTCGTCATTATGACTGACTTGGTTGTTCTAATGCCAAGTTCAATCCCTCTTCGCCAAAGACAAAGAAAAAAAGAGGAATTAATAAAAGAAATGCCAAGAATAATTAACTTCAAGAATTGCTTGCTTATGAAACCGCACTTTTAAGGTTCTAGATTTATAATCACCAAGTTTTTATACTCGGAGATCGCTGTTTTTGTTGGAGAAAAAACATATTAGATTGAAACATGTAGGTTTCGTCTTAATCATTCTTAATTTAATCCTCCACCCCCCTCATATGCATACTTCGTCTCTTATCTCGCCAGCATCTAGTGATCAAAGCGCGGTGAAATCCTGTTAAGCATTGCACCTCATGGGATTCTCTTAGTCTTTTCCTTTTATTTCCCTTTTCATAAGCCTTTCAAAATTTGCTCTGATCGAAATGTGACAGGAATTTTTACAGCTCTGCATAGTGGTGACTCAACGTGTCCCTCTGTGGACCTCGACACTTGCCTACAGAGCAAAATGTGTGGAAACTGCGGTACAGTTGTTTTTAATCGCTATCAAAACAAACACTTTGTTATTCTAAGTCATTAAAAAATATCAATACGACTGCGAGAAGTATTTTCACTCCTAGAACCGATAAGAGGAAGCGATTATAAAAGATAGATTTAATGATATGGATTACAATAGAGGGGTGTTTAAGACAGTGTGCATTTAATGTTGCCGCAAACCGAAATGTGTAACAATAGAGTAAGAGAATGTGAGATAACAGTACATTGATGTAAAATGTAAAAGAATGGTGGCTCAAAAAATAAAATAAATAATAATCATACAGTTTATTAAGTATATCCATTTGTTAATTCTCTCTTAATTTTATCAGTTGTTTTGTTTTTATCTTTTATTAGAATAAATATTGGTTTGGAGCGCTATGATCAGCATTTTACTTTTGGGTAATTCGTTAGCATGGACGATTTTAAATACTACTACTGACTTAAATGACTACAAATACTGATGCCAGTTTTAAGATTCGAAACCATAGACCGAAAGAACTATGGCCTACTGGGCAAGCTGCTGCTCTTCGGGACCGTAGTTCGTGAGTATCATTGTTTACACGGGTGTTCCAGGCCATCTAAAATTGGCTTTAAGCAGTAGGTCCCGATCTTATTAGCATTCGCGTAGCAAAGCAGTAGACTGCAGCACTCTGCACCGGAAGACAACGTATTAACTGTTCTCGTTTATCATTCGGTCTAGGTCTGGTTTCATTTGGTGCCAATTTTTTTTTTCTACACGAGCCGCCGTAGCTCAGTCGACAAAATCAGCGATCTCGTAACTGAAAGGTTGCGGGTTCGGGAATCGAAGCCGGCCTAAGATCCGCCGTGTTCATTAAAGATGACTGGAACACTTAAAATATGTTCGTGGTCATAGTCTCCTTTAAGTTCTCAAACGATACCTCTGGGGGTGGCAGGTCAAGGCTGAGAGTCTTCTACTTGGTCCCTGTTTCTAAATTACGAGGATCCAACGGGGGTAATGTTACTTGTATCCGTAGCATTCCTTAAGCTACACATGCTTTTTGGGTGGTGTCAAATGGGTAACAGTTTCGCAGCCATGTGTTGGCTGAAATATATGTGTGCCTGTATTGCGAGCTGCATTTGAAAAAAAAAAAGTCTTTTGCTACACGCGGGCTGATGAAGCAGGGTTCTAACGCTCAAAGCCGATTCTGAATGGCTGCGAGCATCCATGCTAGTACCGGGTTTCGAACTCTTAAACTTCGGTACCGAAGAGCAGCGTCTTACTTATTCGACCATGTTCCGTGTAAGGCTAATGAACATGATCTTTTTTTTTTTTTTTTTTTTTTTTTTTTTTTTTTTAACTTGTGGAGCCTTTTTAAGAATCAATTTTTGTGGGAGTTTCACCTACCTCCCAAGTCTTACAAATAAATTGATTTTTTAAGTAATATTAGGAGTGATGGGATAGATTAATAATATCTCATGGTATAAAATAAGTTTAAATGTTTAACAAAATGTCTCTCTTACACTTTTCTTATATTAGTCCAGTTGGTTATAATTCCAGACGAATAATGTATATACTCCAGTAAAACGCAAATGTTTTAAAATTACTTTTAAGATAACCATTTTTAAGGGGACACATCACCTATAAGCAACTTTAAATGGAAGATTTTTCCTTATTTTTCGCCTTATCATATTTTTAAAATTTATTTTATTATATAAAATGCCTGAATTCTTGTAGATAAAGTATAGTTCATTGTGTATCGCGTGTGATATACACATGTAAGAAGCTTTAGATGTGTATATCATATTTGATGCAAAGGGTTAAAATAAACACTTTTATAATAGTTTAAGCCATTTTTACTGGATCTGAACACACACACACACACACATATATATATATATATATATATATATATATATATCGCATATGATATACAGATGTAAGAAGCTTTAAATGTGTTTATCATATTTGATGCAAAGGGTTAAAATAAATACTTTTATAATGGTTTAAGCTATTTTTACTGGATTTGAACACACACACACACACACACACACACACACACACACACATATATATATATATATATATATATATATATATATATATGTATATATACATTATATATATATATATATATATATATATATATATATATATATATATATATATATATATATATATATATATATATATATATATATCGCATATGATATACAGATGTAAGAAGCTTTAAATGTGTTTATCATATTTGATGCAAAGGGTTAAAATAAATACTTTTATAATGGTTTAAGCTATTTTTACTGGATTTGAACACACACACACACACACACACACATATATATATATATATATATATATATATATATATATATATATATATATATATATATACATATATATATACATATATATATACATACATATATATATATACATTATATATATATATATATATATATATATATATATATATAAGACATTTGAGTAATGTATATAAATAAGACATAAAACTTCTTAGCAGGATACCAGTATAATATTAATTAATAATCTGGGTAATTTTAACTTATAAAAATTAATCACTAATAAATTTAAAATAATCCTTGAATCCAGAATATTTTTAAACGCTAATTTTATGTTTAACTAGGTGATTTTTATATCTTTTCTTTATATAGGAACTCTCGTATTATTTCCAGCTGCATCATTAAACATGAAAGCGTCACGCTTTAAAATAAAATTGATGGTTCTTATCAAATATTTATATGTTTTCTCCAGGAGTTTTTTTTTTTATTATTATTGGAACCTATCGACTCATACGATATTGGAAAATTTCGCACCAATGACTTGCAGTGGAGATAATGCGAATTATCAAAAGAAGAATTTATCTATTCTGTTAGAAAATAATCGGAAAACCTTAAGAATCAAGATTGTATTAACGTGTTTTTGATTTCCTGTTCGTGTTATTTGGTAGAAGGAAAGTCAGTTATGCTTGTTAGTGAGAATTATTTCATCTCAGCTATAGAAATCTGAAAATTTTAATTATTATTACAAAATAATCATAAAAACCTTATAGGAATCGAGGTGTAATTACATGTTTTTAAATTCTTGTTTATGTAATTTGGTTATAAAATAGACATTTGTCAATGAAAATTACTGAATACGAACTTTTATTTCTGGGACTGTTGACAGTTATTGGAAGTTTTGAATGAACCACTAAGCAGTCTTGAAAGTATTCGATGGTTTACTGTTTCTGTATGTAGGTTCACCATAGATTAACTTAAGCCAATTACGATTATATCGGACTTTTTGACTTGTATACATTAATAGCTTTTATACGCATAACAATTATGAAAGTCAAATGTAAATAGTTTCACTAATTTAATAAATTTTAAAAACGTATGTAAAATTAAAGAAAATCTATTGTTTTTTTACATTGGCTAATGTATATATATATATATATATATATATATATATATAATGTATATGTGTATATATATATATATATATATATATGCATATATATACATATATATACACATATACACATATATATGCATATATATATACATATATACATATATATATATATATATATACATACATATATATATATATATATATATATATATATGCATATATATACATATATATACACATATAGATTTATATGTAAGTATATATATATATATATATATATATATATATACATATATATATATATATATATATATATATATATATATATATATATATAATACACTAGACGACCCGGCAGATGATGTCCTGTTTTAATGCTTGTAAAATGTTTTTAAATAAATTATAAATTGGACCGTTTTGATGTAAAAGTAAGAAAAAATTATTTAAAAATACTTGACGCCACCAAGCTTACAGCCATAACAAACGTAATTAGGTTAAATTAAAATTCCCACATCTCCTGTACGGGGATTCGATCTTGGGACTTCTCGTACTGAAGCCGTTCCGCTGACACAGTTACGTTGGCAGGGAAGAGTTTCAACAGTATTATGATAATTTCAATACGCTCGCAATTCTGGTTTTTTAATTAAAAAAAACATTTTCTATCGGACCAAATTGTGAATCTAAACCATTCTTGAATCAACTTAATTACATACAAGAAATTTCATCAAAATCAGTCCAGCCGTTTAAGAGGAGTTCTATTACAAACCCACAGACGAAGAATTTTATATATAAAGATATATAAGGATATGTCATAATTATTTTCTCAGTACATATTTTATTTTTCTAGTTATTTATAAAATTAGTTTAAATTCGTCTAGTAAATAATGGAACGTAAATTAAAAATGCACCAATAATTACCAGATAAACTGAAATCTGGTAAAAACTCGGATCGAAAATTAAAATGTACAGCGTGGGTGCAAATATATATAGATATAATGAAATTACGTACATCCTTGCTGATCTGTTTTATGATTTGTTTATGTATACATGCAAATCTATGGATGTATGTATAAGACTTATGTACTTTGTATATGTGTGTAATGAATGTGTTTTATGAGATCGAAAGTTTACTGTGCTTTAAAATTTTGGTTCCTTCCCGAAAAGAAAAAATAAAGAAATTTGGTCACGTCATTGAACTAAAAGGACCTTGAAATAATGAATGTTGGAAAATTGCTCTGGAAACCATTGCTTCAACCGGAAGCTCTCTTTCGATGTACTTATTTAGAAATAATTGCCAAACGTATGCTTCTTAACGTACAAATCTTGACAATGCAAATATCTACTAATTGCTTTACATCGTGCTTTTATAATTTAATTATTATCTTCCTTTTAGTCATCAGAGGTTTGACTGTCAGAAAAATCCAGTAAAATTATACATGAGTAATTTCCTAAATAATGAGAAACAACGGCTACTGTTCTCTTTTTAGTCGATAATAATATATAAGTTGTATCGCCATTTACTCACGCTATTTAAAAAGACAAAAACGAGCTGTAAAATCTAGCAGAAAAAAATCCAAGATTTTCGTTATGTACCGATTTTTCCCCAGTTTGGAATACCTTGGAAACGTTCATTCCTGATGTTGATATAATTATTTTATTTTCCTGCACTTATTCTACAAGTAGGCACAATTATTGTAGTGCTATTCATATTTAAATTTAAAAGCAAAAATAGATAGTTAAATAAATGACACTCGGTTCTTTCGAAAGAAGAAAGGCACTCGTTCCCAAAGCCCGATTAATCTCATGTAGACCAGTGGCATTTTGGGTGCTATTATCAGTTGAGCAGAAAGCTTTTAACATTTTAAAAACAAAATTAAGAGGATAAAGCTCCCATTTTCAGCCATTTAAAATTTTCTAGGAAAGCGCGTACTTTTCGTGCCTTTTTCGGTGAACAGGCTCTGCGTATGCTTCCGGAATTTCAATCTCCAAATCTCTATAAAATCTAGAGATAGTTATATCGCTTTTCAATACTTAAACAACAAATATAAATATGATTTTTCTTTGCGATGTTTTTTGTTTTTAATTTCAAAAGCAAAATTTGAATATTTAATAACATTCCTAAGAAGGTCTTTGAATTAAAAAAAAAAAAAAAAAAAAGCATTCATTCATATTCCTCCATAGTCCATTCTCCAAATCCCCTTAGTTTCTAGGCGGAACGATGGCCGAATGGCAGAACGCTGCTCTTCGATATCGGAGTTCGCGGGTTTGAATCCCGCTGCTGACATGGATGTTTGCAGCCCTTCGGAATCGGCTTTAAGCAGTCATTGGTTGTACTTATTTGTCACGATTGTCTACATTTTTGTTATTTTAAATTTTATGGGTGCAATGCTGACTTGGCCATGGCTTAACGCATTGTTGCCATACGGTCAGATCTAACCAGCAATTCAACACCCTACACCCGACTTCGGATGGGTGGCTGGTTACAGGTAGTACACGGCTTTAAGTAGTGGGTCCCAGTCACGTTAGCCCTCGTGAGCAAACCAGTAGACCGTAGTGCTCCAAGAGGTTCTAGACATAGTTATATCACTTTTATATATATTTCATATCACTTTTATATACCATAAACCAGGTATTTTCTTTCTGTAGTTATTCGCTTTTAATTTGAAAAGAAAAATTAGAAAAGAATAATCGTAGGAATATGTTTGAATTCAAAAGAATTCCTCCGGATTCTATTCTCCGAATCTGACAACATTAAACATTTTAAAGGGTCCCAAAAGACCTTAATCTTAGAAGAAAGAGGGCGGAAAAAGACAAATCTATATTCCGTTACCGGAAATCAGTCAGTTACTTATAACAAATCACCGTCCATCGGTTAAATACCAAAGCGTATTTAAGAGACTGGCGAGCAGAGGAAGGATTTTGGTGTCAAAATTTTTGGCGCTCCCGCGTTGGCGGAAAACCCTCCGCAATGGAAACGTCCACTGGCCAAACAAGACACGCTTTTGTGTCCGATATTAAAAAAATAATTGAAAACCGCTCACGCCCGCGGTACAAACGTTTTGACAGCCAAATTGGTGCTGCTGCTCAGGTAGTATACGAATAAGAACACACGCATCCACACATGCCTGGCCACTGCCCTGATGGATGGCTAGGGGGCTAGCGTTCCGCTCGGCTAGGCGACACACCGTTTACTCAGTTGAACGGTAATTTCCACTATCTGCAGATATATATTTATACGAAGCCGAGCGCGTGTCGTTTCCAGTAGAATCTTTTCTGCCACAGTGAACAAGTTATTAAAACAATACGTGCCCTTGTTCCCGCCCGTCATTCGCGAATAATCCGGAAAAGGCAGATTTATATCTGTGTTCTCCACTCCCACCCCTTTTCTCTCGCCCACCCCCGCCTTGTTTTCCTTCGGAGGAGATCTTGACAACGAAAATTTTCTCATTACGAAACGCCGGTGCTGCTGCAGCGGCAACCGACCCCCACCCCCTCTTTTATTTCGACCCCCGCTCTTTTCGGAGGGGGTTACAGTGACCGGAGAGTTTTACCTATTAATGGATGCCGGAGTGCCGAGGGGGGAGGGCATCGGTCTCCGAAAGTTTTGATAATTAAAAATTCATGCGCGTTATAATTTCCACGGACCGGCGAGTGCGCTCGGCGGAGTATGAAATCGATATTCTGTTTAAATCGGGGTCGTTCATCACTGCTGGCGGGAAAACAATGGGGGCCCCCGTGGCCGCGCTGTGCTTTGCCCCGGGTCTTATCGCAGAAACACCCCCTCCCCATCCTCCCCTTCACCCTTTTCGCGGAAAACTCAGCTGACATTCTAACTTTCAAATTTCGAGACAGATACCGCATTCGAACTGCCTTTTGTGCAGCCGATGAGGTTTGTGCAACGTTATCTTCCCCCCGTTTCTGTCACCGCGGCCTTCTGTGTGCTCCGCGGAAGTTTTTCGAGGGCCCTTCGAGGATCAGCCAGCCTCCTCCCGATTCCTTTCACTTGGGGGTGGCGGATGGGAGGGTGTAACGCTGCGAACTCGAATTTGTGGACGTTCGCTTCTTCTTTTTTAAAATCTATCCTTCTGATGAAAAATAAAATGTTTTAAGGCATTTTTTTTATTTGTGGGTATAAGACACTGTGATATATATCGTTAAAAATTTTGTAACGTATTATTTAGGATATAAAACCTAGAAATTTGTTTTCTTGCTCCAGTCTTAAATGCGATACGAATATATCTATAAACATACGCACACACATACATACATATATATACAGTATACTATATATATACATTTATATTATGGTTCCAATAAAAAATGCAGAAATATTCTAAGATTTCTCATATAATAATTTTATGAGACCATACGCTGAAATTATCTACTAAGAGTTTGGACTCTTTACTGTCTGTCCCACAATTGGCTAACCTATAACCACTTCAGTCCTTTACATTCGATTTATTTTATATCTGTGTGTAAAATATGCATATATACATTACATTCAATTAAAAATAAACGCTTTAATGCTTTTTGTAGCAGTAGTTTTATTAAACCTTTAAAGAAAGTGCCCATCTTTACTTGTAGAAAGCTATATTTGATACATATATACAATTTATTAGTTAATGTCAATGAAAACTTAGATAAAGTGAAAATATTTTTATATCGAAGATTTTCCCAATGCAAGACCCAATGCAAAAATTATCTTCAAAGTTTTTGTGATTTTTAGCATGCGATCTAGAACTAATTGTAAATTTGTAACTCTTCTATTCTTTATCAGGCTAGCTTATTAGTACTTATTCTTTAGGCCTCAGTTAGTGAAATCTGTTATTTGGTGTAATTCTTATATTAATTTTACCCAGGAAAAGTGAAAACAAATTGGGATTACAAAATAATGCACCGACTTTTGCCTCGGAGGATTTTCGATTTTGTACTAATTCACTTAAAAGGTTTTCCAAATTTTATGTTTTATATCTATAAGACAGAAAAAATGTTTTGCAATAGAACATCCAAAATATTTCCACAAGGGAGAGATGGTGGCACATGACTGCTGAAAAACTATGGATTGTCAGTATTTGCCAAGATTTCAGATTCCCTAAGTATGACATCCATATCAACAGGTGAAAGTGCTGAAATTCGAATTAAATAAATGCCATTTTATGTTCTGATACAAAATATGGATTCAAATGTTAATTTTACTTTAAGGCGGATGTAGAATAGTAATGTTATTGTTCATAAGATTTCTTTGATTTATAGCTAGATGAGTTTTTTTTTCTATCATTTCAAGCTCGCGGCCTAAATCTTTCGATTTTATAGTTAAAAGATAGTTGTTATTTCATTTTTTTCTCCATTAGTACATTTATTTTGTCTGTTTACCTTCAGATGTCTATAAGTAGTAAAATACATAAATGTGACCTACCTTCTACTTGAAAGGGTGTTTCAGAGAATTTTCTAAGGCGTGGTAATTTTATGAATGACAACTGTTTTCTGATAATTATGATTTATTTTAAGATTAATAAATCGCTTATTGCAACGGCAGATTTAAATTTCTCTACATGTTTACTGCTTAGATTGATTATCAGTTCATGTCATGATTTTCTACAATGATCTTTTATGTCGCAGTAACGTTAATTTTTATTAGTTTCTATTACAAAAAACTATTTTCTGATACAGTAATCCCTCGTGATATATGCATGTCAAATTTTATTTTTCTGTGGAATGAAAAATGTGAATACACTTGTGTATTTGTATAAAAAATTAAAAACTAAATTGAACTTAATGGTGTTATTTTATCATTTTTATTACTTTAATTACACTACTAATTTTATGACCTATTCTAAATGCATATGTACATAAAAGGTTTACTATATCACTTCCCTCCAGATATATTGCGTTCCTTGCTTGTCTCCCGATCTGCCAGATATAAAGAGAGGCTACTGTACTTTACTTTCCTATCTAGATTTTTAAAAAAAATTATTTTTTTATTTATTTATTTTTGTAATATATTTTAATGTAAGGGAAAATATTTCAAATTCTTCTCAAGTTTATCCTTATAAGTTTCAATTTTATTGAGATTCTGAACCCATAATTTATGCGTATAGTTGTTACATATATAAGTTTTTAAGTTAAAAAAAATCGAATTTCTAGTTTCCACGTAATATAAAAGTTGATAACAGTGTGTTTCTTAAAGTTTCCAAAGTACTAACTAACCTATGCACTACCTTCTTTCCACTGAATTATAATTTTAAATTAATGACATTAGTGTCCCTTACAATGATCGGTAAATATTCTTAAATAATAAAGAATGATTAAGTAAAATTTAGTTTAATGACAAAAGACAAAAACAGTATTTCATAATAGTTTGTGTAAAGTGCGACGAGTTTGTCTTTTCCTGTACAGGTGAATCCAAATTACAGCGACTCCTACATTCAACTCCCTAGTACAGCGAATGTAAATTGTGGTCCCGTCATTTTCTTATAGTTTTACACGCTAATTTATGCCTTTTTGGCAAACCTATAAAATCTTATAAATCGGATATAACGAACTTATTTAGTCTTACCATTGATTTTTTAAAAAAATATTTAGTTACGAAAACATTATTTCGTTTCTAATTTCATAACAAAACGAACGAAATTAACAGTTCAAGCCCACGCAAAAAGTAGAAGAAAAAGTGTTAATTTTTTTTGTATCATTGAACAAATAATTTCATTCAATTTTTTTCGAACTGCATCCCGATTATAGTTATCTCCTCATAAAACAGTAATTAATATTATAGGTAAGGGAACAATAACACCTTTCGAAGCTTAAAGGTAATTATAATAGCTTACTTTTTCGATTAATTTAAAAATAAAAGAAAATCTTCTCTTTTTAAAATGATTCTTTTTACAAATTCCTTTGCAATGCTCTAACTTTAAAAATATTATCTAGCTCTGTCTATATAAGTACCATATTTTTTCATATTTTTTAAACTTACAAAAAATATACACCAAATTCACTTACCAGCAAGAAAATTTTGATTTATATTAGGAACTAATTTTTTGTATGATATCGAACTAACGTTTTCATTCTGAATACCTAAAACTTAAAAGGTACCTAACATATTAAAGTTTAAAAAAATTTTAAATATTTAAGAAAAAAAAATATTTATTTTGCTATAAAATAAAGTGTTTCGCAAGCATTAATGTAACTGTAGTTAAAAGTGAAAAAAAAAAAAACATTCGAATTTATTTTATATAAAAATATGAGATTCTATTTTATAAATTTCAAAAGTTCTTTTGCAGGTAAGTGAATTTCTATATTTTTATTTGATGTACCTATTTTGCGTTTTTTAAATATTGCCTCATATAACAATAACAAAACTAAATATTTTTTGCAAAGTTAGATTCTTATTATGTACATAGCAGAATATTTTATAATATTAAATCAAAAATAGGCTGTTATATTGATAACATCTATTTCCTTTTAAGATTCTGTATTTAATTTCTTCCAAATTTCTATTTGATTCGTAAATAATTGACTCAAAATACGTAAAACTATTAACAGTTTCCAATCAACTGCCAGAAAATCTTTGTATTTACCAACAAATTTAGATTTCTCCATATATTTTGTTTCATTTTAATTACTTGAAAAGCTGACATCATTTGTTGACTCTTATTATTATTATTATCATTATTATTACTTCCGTTGCAATAATTGTCGACATACATCTGCTCAAAATCACGGTATCAGCAAATGCACAAATTTTAATCGTTCTTCTAGAAATTGAGGCTCTAAGATCAAATTTTCGGATAACATATTTGAGGACAATGTTAAACAATAAGTTTGATGGATATCTTATACGTACGTTTGTAATTTCCCCCCACAATATTCACTAAATTTTGTTTTTAAGAAACAGAGCAGAAATTATATATTTATCTTGTTTTCAAGTAAAATTAAAGTATATCCTCGATTTCGCTTAGCTTTCTAAAGTTTAAAAAGTAAAATATTTTTTTTTCCAACACTTTTAAACTCTTTCTGTTTGAGAAGTGAAAAATTCCTCGACTTTGACAGCGTAAGCGACTTTCAAGTTATCGGAGTTGTTGATCACAGACATGGCACGAACGTAAATTGATCGAAATCGTCACGAATACTCGGAAGATATTTTAAAAGGAAAATTTAAAGTATTTTTGCGGAATGCTTCTGTCGTCAATTTTCCGATTACGCAAGCTTTTCGAAATGGAAGCTGTTTTCGCTCATTTTAAACGCACGTGACAAGCAGGTCCTAGTGAAAGGAATATCAAAAGGTCTTATAAAAAATACGAAAAACAGATGATTTTACAGTTGTTTTTTTTATTTAAAATAATATACGGGAAAAAATAACTTTCGTTTGAATCCCTAAACCGATGTTTACGTTAGCACTAAATATTTAATTCGATTGTAATAATGCATCTCAAATTTTTAGCATAAAAAAGTCGATAAAAAATTTAAAAAAAAAATAAAGTTACAAGAGCGGTTATTGTCTATAACGATTGTTTAGTTTCATTTTTTAACTTCAAATAAATAAAAGCAAACAAAATTACTTTACTGCGGAGCCCAGCAGTGTACTATTTTTCTACACGAAAGTTCAAAAGAACAAGGCTTGTATTTTAAAGTCGAATCTGAGGGGCTACGAACATCCATGTCAGAAATAGAATTCGAACAAACGACCTCCGGTTCCAAAAGCACCGACCTACCTATTTGTTATCCCCCTGTCCAAAAGAGCTTGAACACCTTTATGCTAAGTTTAGAAAAACTTATAATTTTTAGTTTCAAATCGAGAAAATGTATTATATTCTTAAACCAAGTATGTTTTCAACAAATAACTATAATGATCTCTCTCCCCCCCCCAAGGGACGTAGTACCTTTCGTAACGAAAAATAATCTTCACTGAAACATCCTTTTTTCTATTCAACATAAAACCTAAAATTTGTTTTCTAATAAATATGTAACATGTTCTTTCATATGACTTTTATAGAGATCATATTGCCTTAACATTTATAAAGATTATATTGTATCAAGCAACTAAATTGTTTAATAAAACTGAAACGAAATATCTTTTTTCTTTCACTGAACCGCAGTTATATTTATGAGAGTAATATTATTTATTTTAGACTATGATAAATTCTAATATTTTTTAATTTTCGATATTTTGTTTGTCTTGTACATCGCGCACGATATACACATCTAATGTTTTATACACTTTGGATAGTTATATATGTGTGATATATATGTGATAGTCAATGAACTATATTTTAAGTGAAAAATATTTTGGCCTAGCATCTTAAATTTAGTGATATTTTTCAGTTAGATGCATGAAATTTAAAGATTTATATCTAATATACATCATATAGATATTCTTTCACATGAGGACAGCTCTAATGTTAAGAGTTTTAATATTTTTAATACTTTCGGGTCTACCCTACATCAAATTTGATCTTGCTCTATTCGGTAAATTTTACAAAATATTCCCCGAGATCCTCGGGTAGTTTTGAAATGACTTTTATTCAAAGAAGTGTGTTTCGTGATTTTCCCAAAGACGTGTATATATGCCTGAAAATACTCTTTCAAGATGGATTTCTCTTCCAATGCTCTTCCAACAAGAAAGTCATATTTGTTTACTCTTTCTAATATATCTATCTATCTATCTATATATGTATATATATATTATATATATATATATATATATATATATATATATATTTATACACATATATATTTATTTACATATATATACATAATATACATATATATATGTATACATACATATACACTAGATTGGTTTGGTTTAGTTGGGAGTGCTATGGTCTACTTTTTGCAACACGAGGGCTAATGAGACCGGGACCTACAGTTTAAAGCCGATTCCGAACGGCTACGAACATCCATGCCACAGTGGGATTCGAACCCAGGAACTCGGGTACCGAAGGCCAGCACCCTAACCAATCGGCCATCGTTCGGCCATATACAATAGACGAACCGACAGATGTTATCCTGTTTTAACGCTGTAAATCCAAAACTTGTAAAAGATTTTAAATTAATTATAAATTGGATCGTTTTGATGGAGAAGTGAGAAAAAAAAATTATTTCAAGAATACTTGACGCCACCAAGCGTACAGTCATCACAAACGTAATGAGATTAAATTAAAATTCCCACATCGCCTGTACGGGGATTCGATCCCGGGACTTTTTGTCCTGAAGCCTGTTGCGATAACCACTGCGTCACAGATATTTTGGCTGTGAAGGGTTTCAAGTAGCATTATAATAATCTCAAAAATCGCACAATTCTAAATTTTTAATAAAAAAAGCATTTTCTATCGGATCAAATTGTGAACTAAACCATTCTCGAATCCACTTAATTACTCACACAAAATTTCATCAAAATCAGTCCAGCCGTTTAGGAGGAGTTGTATTACAAACACACGGATAGAAGAATTATATATATATATATATATATATATATATATATATATATATATATATATATATATATATATATATATATATATACGTAAAGAGGGAGATGAATTAATTTTTAATATTATTTAAAACTAAAGTTAAAGAAAGCTTTAAGAAACATTCCTTTAGCTAATGTTTGATGTGGTTTAAAATAAAATCATTACATTTGTGAATTTTAAAAGATTTAAATAATCATTCCAAGTTAGTATTTTAAAAACTCTCATGTCCTCATTTAATGTTGAAAAACAATTTGAACCTCTGTAATATGAAATACCCAAGGTGATATTATATGTTCTGTTCAATTACACTTTTATCATCGTTAGCCCTCGCTATAATAGTCGCTGTTCTACAAGTTACAGATCGTTCTCAGTTTTCGATTATAGTCATTAGACTGTAACGTCACTCAGTAATATAGAGACAAGCGATTACCATGTGCCCACCAGGGCAAAACTGATACGCGGTACCAGTTAAGATGATACTCATCTACTTGTCTTCCATTTCTGATTGCATTCTGCTGAATCATTATAAAATAGATAACTTTTCATCAATCAGCTTACAAAAGAAAAGAGTAAGGGGAGAGTTTGAACTCGCGAAATATCAGAACAGATATCTATCTACCATATTTTTAGTAATGATGTCATTTTGATCAGTTAAGTATTGTATTCTAAAGGCATATTCTGCTCTCATATCCTTTTCTGATCCAGAAATACACATATGTAGAAATGATATATTCATAATGATTTATCATTCGTTAGAGATATATTAAACGCAACAGGGGCACATAGTTTTTAAATATTTACTCAAGAAGATATGCACATATAAAAACATTCAAAAACACAAATCTCTAAGCTCTTCATTTACAGTTTTGTTTTCATTGAAGCAAGTAATGCATGAAAGAAAGTAATTCTCTAATTGAAAGTTGCCAAAAGCAAAGGTAAGCAAATGAAAACAAAATATCATTAAATTCGCACCCATAGCAGTAGTTCATGTTGTTATCGAATCTACTTTCATAACCTGTTGTTAAATTCGAAAAATTTTAGCCTTAGTTTTTCAGTTCCTTTTATTAATTCTATACGTAAAGAACATAATTTCATGGATAAGGCACAATGATCTCACATAGTTACAGGATGTTATGTATAATTAGGTTGACGTACAATTCATGTACAATTTACAAGAGTATCTAATCTAAACTAATTTAAGTAGTTATCTAAAGTAGATGTACAAATTTGTACAGTTTGTACGATATGAAATGTGATTCAAACTATTGGTCCACTGTAAAAAAAAAAAAAAAAAAAAAAAAAAAAAAAAAAAAAAACAAAAACGTGTATTTATTTTGACTTGTTAGATTATTCTGAAAAGAGTTTAGGTAAAAAGGAATCATTATAGCAGTCTGCTTTGACTCATATTGCTATATTATTAACATGTGTTTAGTAAGGCATATTTATTCCTCAGATATTAAATCTATCTATCCTCAAGTGATTATATCACTTTTTAAAACTGGAGGGGCATTTATACCTTAACATTTTAAAAAGTGAGTCCAAAATTGTTAAGTCGTCTTATATGTTTCTAATTGATAGTATAAGAAAGTGAAAAATTATTTTTTATGCACATATACACGTGTAAAAACTGATTTCATATTTTTTTATTAAGTCCATAAGAAATGTTGAAAAGTATGCGCTTGTTGTAATGTACTACAACACTAACACCAGTGTTCGTTTACAAAATTGAAACACAGTAAAAATATAATACCTTATATTTGGATTAAGACATTTATTCTGTACACTATTTACAACTTGCTACACTACTTGATCACCATATAAAATAACCAGCAATTATTTATATATTATATTCATCATAACACAATAATTATTACAATTATCTTTTGTTATACGTTATTCCTTAATCAAAATATTGAATTACTAACTGAGGCCTAAATTGTGTAAGGATGAATGTAAAATCTAAATAATTGCTGGTTATGTTATATGATGATCAAGTAGTGTAGCAAGTTTTATAAATAGTGTACAGAATAGATGTCTTAATCCAAATATAAGGTATAGTTTTACTGTGTTTTCCCTTTGTAAACGAACACTGGTGTTAGTGTTGTCAGTATATTACAACAATTTAATTTGGTGCCGTGACCAGAACTTTTCCGCAGTGGTCCTTAAAACTCAAAGTCAATAGCTGCACCTAAATTTTTCTTGGAAATTTCTTCCACGGCTGACCATTGTGGGAAAGTACCTCGGTACAGCGCTACAAAGCGAGTTACAGTCATTCTTCCACATTGCTCAATTCCTTATAATTGTAGGTGCTTTGAAAGTTAAAAAATATCAAACAATACATTTATAATTAGGAGAATTAACTGACTTTATATTATCAACTTCTCATAATACTTTGACAATTAAAATACGCAAGTAAGAAAGAGACTAAACAGAATATGTAGTCGCTTCCATGTAAAATAGGGAATAGTGCTATAGGCCTTTTATTCATGAAATGAGAAACTTTCCATATGACTTAATGAATATATGCTTTGAAAGAGATATTATTTTGGTGATTAATATCAAAACTTCAAAGTAAAATAAAAATGGGTTTTAAGCAATTCAAGATGGCCTGGGGAGCTTCAAAAGAATAGAGTATCTGTCCTTAAGCATATTTTAACAGATTCTCAGAAATTTTCCCAAATTGAAGCCTGTTTATTGTGCTCTTTCCCCGTCATTGTTTGATTCCCCAAATTATTCTATTTTTTTACCTCTGGATGTCACCCTCTGACTATTTAATTATTTAAGACCTGCCCCCCGTTAACCAGTTCATGAACTAATTACAAGCTACATTTAATTCAATTCTCATTGTTAGCACTCAACAAGAAAAATCCACAGCATCTTTTCTCCCTTCCTCCACGCGATCCCTCCGCCTCGAAATCAAATTTGTTATAACTCTTATCTTCAAAACGAACACAATCATTCAATTGGTCTATTTGCTTTGCCGGCGCAGTGCGAGTAAAATATTAACCCCTTTTCCATATCTCGAGGGATCAAAATTGCCACTTTCCAATTAAACCAATTTGAATTATACGAACATTTTCGTAAATTTATCCCGATGTTAATGAAGGTAACAGCTGAGTAATTAGGCGCTCTTTCCCTGTGACCGATAAGCAGCGAGCGAACTGACTTTTAGGTGTGAGTTAATTTGGAAGTACTGTATTAATGCATAAAATAGGCGAGGCAGATGAACATCGGAATCTAATTCAACACCTATTGATAGGAATTGCGATCGTATGTGTCCAGAATTATCAAGGGACGCATTCCGTATTATAAAATCTAAATATTCCGAAAAATCGTCTGCAGGATGAATTGAATCGAGCAATTGGGCTTACAGGGAAAGGTAATTGTCGACTCAGCGTCACTTCATTTATCAAAAATATTAAGATGGAAGGTCATAACTTTGTATGAATTACGTTTCCACATATCTTGGGCTTTTAAATGCTTCGACTTGGGTTACTTTTTAAGGGGTAGTGTACTGTTAAATGTTTATTAGTACGCTGTAAACTATTTTTGAAAAATTTTTGCTTGCTAAATAGGTTTGAGAAATTTGCTTTCAGATCAAACTATAAAAATATGAAAGAACTCGTGTGCACTCTTTAAAACTGCAAATAAAATTGTTAGTTTGTAAAACTAAAACTATCAATTTGCTTTTAACTATTTCTAATGCAGCATGTTTTATCAATTAAATTTAATCAATGAATCTGAGATAAATTAATATGTATTTATATGCATTTAAAATAATATTTAAATGCATATATTTATATCTTTTATATTACATCAAGTTGGGTCAATTTTTAAAAGGTAATATGCTCGTTAAATATTTATTAGTTCATTTAAAATTATTTTGAAAAACTTTTTGCGAATGAAATATATATTTAAAAGTTATTTTCCGATTCGACTCTAAAAATGTGAAAGAACATACGTCGACACATCAAAACTGCAATAAAAGCTGTTAGGTTGTAAAACTCAAACTAGCAATCTGGCGTTAATTTTACTACTGATGCAATATGTTTTATCAATCAACTACAATCAATGTTTCTAAGAGAGAAATTAAAATATTTTTATATACAATTACATAATACACAATAAATACCTACCACGCTACAAAATTTGTCATAAATTTGCCAGTTTTGTTTAGTTTGTTTAATATTTATCAGTTGTTTATATGTATTATTGTTTAACTATTATTATTTAGTTTGTTTATTTGTTTAGTTTTGTTGTGTGTGAAGTTTCATAAACTTATTAGGAACTGAGCAGGAAATATTGTTACACTACCATAAAAGTAGAGTTCTCCATCAGCATTGTTAGTATTCCAAAACGTTTTCAGAAATTTTTTTTATTATTTAGATAGCGTGGTAGCTATCACTTACTATTTTATTCATTTACAGTCCCAAGGCTTTAATAACCATATGTTTTTAAAGAAATGCTGTTTTAGTTTTGAATTATTTCTGCATATTGGTGTTAAAGAGATGTTAAAAACTAAATTTGAATAGGAATTTACTGTTGTACGGTAGGAGAGGGGCTGTTCCATTTCAACCTATATCTCAAAATTAGTACTGCAATCCTTACATATATATGCCTATAGAAATCATTATGGGGGGGGTTACAACCCCCATATCATTCCTTTCGACATACCACTTAAATATATTCTTATACATTGGCGAGAAATTTAACATTGGGGTAACAGGTTCTCCCACTCCAACTCTTATCTTTAACTTTATGCAGCAATCTTTTTGTGGCAGTTAAAATCCCCCATCCTCCTCCTGCACTACGAATCAACTTGTAGTATTATAATACATAAGTAATACTACTATCACTATTGGCATAAGTAATGAAATAGAGATGCATCAGTACTTCTATTCAGGAAGTTATTTACCATTTTCTTCTTTCATTACTTGTCTTATTCATGCATATATCGAGTAATTACAGGAAGCAGTAAAAATTATTTCTCATACAACGCGCCATGAGTTTTTGCCATAAAATTTTGAAGACCAAATAAAGTGTGAATTATACATGACAGAAAGGTACTAATATGGCAGGGGAGTTTCTGAAATTGATCTGGCCTATTTACCCCGAAATATTTTCAATTTATATCAGTACAAGATTTTTAAAACTTATTACAATTGGTGTACGTCTCTAGAAAGATCGATTTCAACCATGAAAAGTGTAAAAAACATTTCTTCACAATTTCTTCGCAACAGGTTGACAAATTTAGCATTACATTCTGAGTATATAACCATGGCTATAAATGCAGATGAATGTTTGAACATGCTAGCCTTAACACTAGATTTACTAGCAGTTTAAATATACATTGAATCGCAATTGGAAAACCAGCCATTTTGACTGGTTTGGTCAATCTAGTGTTAAAGGCTAGAAGGATTAACTCCTTAATGCACAGTTTTTTTAATAAGATTAGAACGGTGTCTTTCTAAGAAAATTACAAAAATAATTAAAATTTTTATTGCAATTTTGGATTTTGATAACACTGCAGAAAATAGTCGAATACTGTAATATTGCACTCACATTGACTTTTTTTAAATCTTTCTTTTCGAATTCCCATTTCAGAATAATCATTATTATCAGTAAAAATACTTATTTATACTTTTAAAACATAAACAATAACAATAATAGTATTTATAAAATGAATCAAAATTTTCTTTTGTGTGATATATTTCGGAACAATGTGCAGGACGCACCCCGACATTGCAACTATTACACATGTAACCGCTCTCTTTTCTTTTCCTTTGCTATCTCTTTTAGCACAACACACAGCGCAATATCTACAAAAGTAAAATGCCGCTCGAATTATCTCAAATGTGCACAGTTTGGCCAGTTTAGCGCTTTCTAGTTAACTCGAGCGTGCACGTTAAGGGATTACTATACTACTATAAAACAGTAATTTATAAATTGCTGATTATGTCATACTGTTTTCGAATCTTGTTGTCATAGAAGGTATTAAATTTGTAAAAGAAAAATAAAAGAATATGTCATAATTCCATTCTCAATATATATTTTTTTTATTTTTCAAGTTATTCATAAAATTATTTTATTTTGAATTCATCCGGTAAATACCGAAGCGTGAATTAAATATATTCCAGACAAATTTAAAATTGGTAAAAATTATTATAATCTAAAAAAATTAAATATACTCCAGGCATATTTAAAATTGGTAAAAATTATTATAAACTAAAAAAATTAAATATACTCCAGGCAAATTTAAAATTGGTAAAAATTATTATAAACTAAAAAAATTAAATATACTCCAGGCAAATTTAAAACTGGTAAAAATTATAATAAACTAAAAAAAATTAAATATACTCCAGGCAAATTTAAAATTGGTAAAAATTATATTAAACTAAAATAAAATTAAATATACTCCAGTCAAATTTAAAATTGATACAAATTATTATAAACTAAAAAAATTAAATATACTCCAGGAAAATTTAAAATTGGTAAAAATTATTATAAACTAAAAAAATTAAATCTACTCCAGGCAAACTTAAAAATGGTAAAAATTATTATAAACTAAAAAAATTAAATATACTCCAGGCAAATTTAAAATTGGTAAAAATTATAATAAACTAAAATAAATAAATATACTCCAGGCAAATTTAAGATTGGTAAAAATTTAAAAAGTAAATTAAAAGACTCAGTGTAGTTGCAAATATTTTTTTCACTACACAATGAAATTAAGTACAGCGTTATTCATCGTTTTTTGACGTATTTATGTATGCATGCAAAACTATGAATGTATGTATGTACTTTGTACGTGTGTGGTGTGTAATGAAATTTGTTTTATGTGATTGGACGTTCATTGTACTTTGGATTAAGATTTTGTATCCTCTCCAAAAATAAATTCTGGTTACATCACAGATACACGAATATTTACGGTGACTGTTTTTGGAGCTATGCTTTATTATTCTAACTGGAAAAAGAAAACTAAGCGAGGATAGTAAAATTTATAACCCGGATGTTTAAAATAATATTCTAGCACCCCGTGGCTATTAATCCATCAAAATGTTCTTTATATTTCTGTATATTATGCTTAATGAAATTTAATAATTTCTTAGACTAAAGCAAAAAGTTATTTCATGGAGAGAGAGGATGAAGAATTTGTATGTAAACAGTTTCTCTTGATTCTAAAATGCGTTTATTCCGTAAGAGCTTAAGTTTTTTTTTTTTCTATTTTCGTTCTTTAGAAAACAAAATATATCATTCGCTGAGCTTAATGACTTATTTTGTCATTTTAATTTACACTCATTTAAATACAGTTTTTTAGCAGTTAATTATACTGGATCAAGTTTCTCTTAATGAAAAATAATTACTTATTGTCACTAAAAATGGTGCTTTTGTTGGGAGACTTGGTACTTATGCAACAATTAAAAAACTCTTCAAATTCATTTTTTTTTACACAAAATGGAGTGTTTTCCAGAATTGTGGAATGTAACATAATTAATAATTAGTTAATTATTAGCGTAGGAAAACGAAGCGTAATTCTTTTGATGTCTGCTAACCCTTTTTTCACCCGTAATTTTTAAGCGATTTGTTTATCTTAATTCTTTCTTTTGAAGCCTGTAATTACGGAGATGATGAAATGATACAAAACAACATTTGAAATTAATTCGCAAAACATAACTTGAGAAAAGAGTTTGAATTAAAACAATGCCGTGTTAGCGTCTTCCCTTAGGGTTTAAAATTTTCTGAAAGAACCATTTTTTCATGATTTATCACTTAGTTGTTATTAAAAACTGAAGTTTCGCGAGAGAAAAACTTAATTTTCTGTTTTGCGAATAATTAAGCAGTATAAAATGTTGTTTTATACAAATTTAGCTTCTTTTATATCAAGTGTCTGTTTGCCATTTAATTTATGATTTTACAGTTTTTTTCTTAAACACGCAGTTTTTAGAATTAATCGTCTTAGGTAATAAAGATGAGCATTTTAATGGGAAGTTAAATCCCCGAAAATATTAAAAATGTTTAATGAATTCACTTTTGGTTAATTGCTGCCTTTTTTTCTTTTGGTGTATTGTGAATTTGAGGAGAATTGTGAAAAACCCTTTTTAGTTCATTATATTTCATGTTTATTACGCCAGAGTTCCTCATGAGGATATGTGCAATTATTAATATTATCCTCCTTTTTTGAATGAAAAACCGTTTTGGGGTTTAGTAGTTCAATATGAACTGTGTAATACAAAGAGTAGAATGTGCTGTTTATAATTTAGCTTTAAATAAATAAAACAGTATAGCAAATGTAATAAGCAAAAATAATAAAACAAAAATAGCATTTATTGCTTATTATATGCCAAGAGTTAAGCTAAATGATCAAAATATGTAAGACATGTTTGCTAAATGATTAAATATATGACATAAAAATATTAAAATGTTTGCTATTAAAAAGAGCTTTTTAATTGGAAATTAAATCTCCGAAAATATTAAAAATGTTTAATGGATTTACTTTAGATAAAATTAAATGATCAAAATATGTAAGACATGTTTGCTAAAGGATTAAATATATGACATAAAATATTAAAATGTTTCCCATTAAAATGAGCTTTTTAATTGGCAGTTATATCTCTAAAAGTATTAAAAATGCTTAATGGATTTAAGATAGATTTCTGCATTTTTTGCTTACGGGGGCAAAGACTGAAAACAAAACTGTAGAAGTAGCTTATCATTTTAAAATTCAAAAAAGTTTTAAAAAATGTTAATGTATTTTAAATAAGCCTTTACTAATGCTATAGAATAATAATGATTATTTTCAATGCTGACGCACTAGCTCTTACAGTGTTCGACACTACCAACCCTCAGTTATTCGTTGCCCATTGTATAACGGAAGCACAATACAGGCGGTCAACATTACTTTACTACCAAGCCTAAGTTATTCGTTGTCTATTTTATTATGGGAGCACAGTATAGGCGGCCAACATTACTCCACTACCAAACCTCGGTTATTCATTGTCCATTTTATTATGGGAGTGCAATAGAGGTGGTCAACATTAGTCAACTACCAAGCCTCAGTTATTCGCTGTCCATTTTATGAGAGCACAATATAGGCAGCCACCATTGCTCCACTACCAATCCTCAGTTATTCGTTGCCCATTTTATTATGGAAGCACAATATAGGCGGTCAACATTACTCTACTTACCAAGCCTCAGTTATTCGTTGTTTATTTTATTATGAGAGCACAACATAGGCGGCCAACATTAGAGCATAATATAGGCAGCCACCATTGCTCCACTACCAATCTTCAGTTATTCGTTGCCCATTTTATTGTGGAAGCACAATATAGGCGGTCAACATTACTCCACTACCAAGCCTCAGTTATTCGTTCTCTATTTTATTATGAGAGCACAATATAGGCGGCCAACATTACTCCACTACCAAGCCTCAGTTATTCGTTCTCTATTTTATTATGAGAGCACAATATTGGCGGCCAACATTACTCCACTACCAAGCCTCAGTTATTCGTTCTCTATTTTATTATGAGAGCACAATATAGGCGGCCAACATTACTCCACTACCAAGCCTCAGTTATTCGTTCTCTATTTTATTATGAGAGCACAATATAGGCGGCCAACATTACTCCACTACCAAGCCTCAGTTATTCGTTCTCTATTTTATTATGAGAGCACAATAGAGGCGGTCAACATTACTCCACTACCAAGCCTCAGTTATTCGCTGTCCATTTTATTATGGGAGCACAATATAGGCAGCCACCATTGCTCCACTACCAAGCCTCAGTTATTCGTTATCCATTTTATTATGGGAGCAATTTATAGGCGGCCGACATAACTCTACTACCAAGCTTTAGTTATTCGTTGTCCATTTTATCATGGGAACACAATGTAGGCAGCCACCATTGCTACACTACCAAGTTATTCGCTGTCCATTTTATTATGAGAGCAATATATAGGCGGCCAACATTACTACACTACCAAGCCTCAATTATTTGTTGTCCATTTTATTATGGGAGTGCAATAGAGGCAGTCAACATTACTCAACTACCAAGCCTCAATTATTCGCTGTCCATTTTATTATGAGAGCAATATATAGGCGGCCAACATTACTACACTACCAAGCCTCAATTATTTGTTGTCCATTTTATTATGGGAGTGCAATAGAGGCAGTCAACATTACTCAACTACCAAGCCTCAATTATTCGCTGTCCATTTTATTATGAGAGCAATATATAGGCGGCCAACATTACTACACTACCAAGCCTCAATTATTTGTTGTCCATTTTATTATGGGAGTGCAATAGAGGCAGTCAACATTACTCAACTACCAAGCCTCAATTATTCGCTGTCCATTTTATTATGGGAGCACAATATAGGCTGCCAACATTACTCCATTTGAATAAATAAATATATATGCTCGAGTATATATTTTAACCTTTTAATCAAATTTTAAGCTGAGCAATACAAATTTACCAAGAAATAAAAAGAATTTTTTTTTTTAAGATTTATAATCTTCAAATAACTTAAAGGAGTTGTCATTCATTTAAAAGAATCCCACGACTGATAATTACCCTCATTAAAAACAATCCAAAAATATCGTTAAAATCTGTATGAAACGTGATACACCATTTGCATCACATGTGATGTTAGTTTAAAATAGTTTTTATGACGTCTGACCATTTTTTAAAATTCAGTGGGTTCGATAGCACAATACCGCATATCTTTGTAATTTGTAATTTATATTATATTTGTAATTTTTTATTGAATAGTTTTTGGAATAAATGTATACTTTGATGGTTCACTAAATAAGTATAAATAACAAGTGGTTTTAATTCCTTTACTAGCTAAACCACTAAATAATGTAATGAAAACACAAATAAATATTAATAATGAATATATTGTGTTCTACTTTTGAATGTAAGTTTACTGTCGAGCTCTAAGAATTGAGTCCAACATAAGGTAGGCTAAATAAAAACCGAATGGATAGGGCGCTTCTATTCGGTACCGGAAATCATGGGTTCGAATATCTTTCTGGCATGGATATTCGTACAAGATTTTAAGCAGTAGGTTCCGGTTTCCTTAGCCGTCGTATAGCAAAATAGTCGAACGTTTCGCTCCAAATCAACTAACATAAGATATACGTTTATGCTTATGCTATTATTAGAACTTGGTATCTTGACGATGTATGTTGCTCTACAAATTTTAATTTTTGCAATATTTTTTAAAGAAACAATTTATTTTAAATTCTTTAGTACTGCTGTATTAAACTCTTTGGCGACCATTTTTTCGAATTAAATGTTTTTCGAATTTTTTTTTAATTAAAGTAAAATTTGTGAAAATATCAATAAGTAGAACATAAGGATATATTCAGCATGTAGAACAATATACAAACACGCATATATATATATATATATATATATATATATATATATATATGTATGTATATATATATATGTATGTGTATATATATGTGTGTGTATATATGTATACATATGTATATATATATATGTATATACATATATATGTATATATATATGTATATATATATGTATATATATATATATGTATATATATATGTATATATATATATATATATATATATATATATTAAAATTGTTGTGTCAGAATTAAATTTTAGCTATTTTAAATATATAAAATTGCGCAATAGTTTTATTAGCATGAGAATATCTGCATTAAAGTGAGATTGAAAAATTGTCACATGCTATAAATTGGATTCCATTTTTAAAATTAAACCCTTTCGCTCCTTTTGAAATTAAAAAAAAATAGAGTTTTTGAAAACAAAATGTAATAGTTTTTACAATGGACTTTTTATGTGTTACATAAAGGTAATATTTGCAGTACACCATAAGACGATAATAGCTTCACGCACGTTTTGCTGCTGTATATTCCTGCCTAATTTATAGCTTTATTTCGTTGCAGTACGAATGGAGTGATTGAATGTAAATCAGTGAACTTACCTATAAGATTGTCTGGAACGACGGTGATATATTTATTAGCCTGTCACGAAGGACAGTTCAATCAGTTGAATCTATACACAAACAGGGCTATATACACACACACACTGCCTTAAAGGCTAGCGTCTAATGGCGCCTTGGTGCAGGGGTAGCACCTGAAAAAAACAACAGATGCATATCATTATAGCAGTTGTTAAAAGCTACTAATAAAATTAATACAATAGAAAAAAGACTGTTTTTATAGAATAATTGACTGTGTAAGTTATGTTTATAATTTACATCATCATTCTGAGTATAGTACAACAGTATCATATAGTTATATTATTTATTAAAAGCTACTAATAGAATTAATAGCGTAGAAAAAACTTATTTTATAAAATAAGTGACTATGTGAGTTATGTTCATAATTTACACAGCCATTCTTGATATGTTGAAGTGCTTTTCTACTATATTATGATATGGTTTTCCTGATGAACTTTTGACCATAATGCCTTAAATGTGTAATACCTCCTCGGTACATTTTGTATTGTTGCAGCAAAATTGTTGCGATATTATTTTAAGGGTACACAATCATTATAGATAAAAATGAAACATTTACACAGTCATATTTTTCAAGAAATATAATTTACTTTTACTCTTTCTTGCACCGTTTCTTTTATATTTTACACTGGATAAAAAGTATAGGTATTTCACATGTAGTTTACCCCTTTCCAAGGTCGAGGTAAGCTATTTCACCACTTTTCATTTGTATTGCCATCTATTAATAAATCTATGTCTTAATTCAATTAAAAATTCATGGATGTAATTTCAACTATCCATAAATTAAAAAAAAATCCAATACACGATTCCCTTTATAATAGTTTATAGTATTTACAAAATATGTTTTTAAAATATTAAAACATGAAATAAATTCAAAACATTTAAGAGTTCTACTTTTTAATAGTCCTCAGTAGTCAGAGACAACAATACTAACCATAAAATTAGTATTAAAAATCAAATTAATTAAAATTTTAATACACAATTTCTATTGTAGTTTGTAGTGTTTACAAAATTTTTTTTAAAAGTATTGAAAAAGAAAATAAATACAAAACATTAAGTGTTCTTTTTATAGCCCTCAATGGGTAATGGTAAGCATGCTTATAAAAAATAAATTCATTTTATTTAATTAGATCAATGAATTTCTCTTCTAAATGCAATCTCAATCTTAAAAAATATTTAAATATGCTATTAGTAGAAATAAATAACCTGTTTAAGATATAAGAAACCAAAGAATGACAGAATGTGACTCAATATTGAAAATTTTTCTTTGTCCTGCAAATTTCCAGCTTGCCTTATCTTCGTGATCGAATATAATTTTTGCAATTGGGTAATTATTTTATTGAAGTAAAACTACTTTTTTTCTGTCGTAAGACTTTTTAAAATTAAAAATAATTTTTTACACTTGTTATTTAGAATTTTTATACCTTATCGGTTACTTCTAAATGTTTCAGGTACATTACTCTTTTCTCAATCTCCCAAATTTCTCATCATTGTCTATTATTGTATTTGTCACAAAGTTCAGTCGGAATTTAAAAAAAAAAGCTTATTTGTTGAGTACACAATCGAAAAACAACGAAAAAAAATTTGCTAAAGCATAGCATATGTATAAATACTTATTTTATATAAACTTGTATGTAATGTAAGAAAAAAAACATTACAAGTTTGATTTCTATATAAGAGATAACAGTAAAAAATGAAAAGAACCAAATAATATGTAGTTGCTAAATTTTTATGAAAGCTTAAATTTTAATTAAAAATTCATTTAGACTTTAGTATTTCATATACTTTATCGAACAACATTATTTTCTTATTAAGAATACAGTAAAAGTTGAATATTTAAAACAGATTCAAGATTCTTTGTTTTCTCAAGTAACTCATTAATTTTTGTTTTGATGATGCAACTGTAATTTTTAAATCTACCTTGTGTGAAACTAGTTGCTTTCTTAAAATAAAAACTGCAACATGTTTGTGAATATATATATTGTAAATTTTAGTCTCGAATATTTTCAATATTTTATCTTTTGAAAATGTTCATGGAAATTAACTACTGCTTAGTAATCGCAGTTACTCATAATTAAAAATACACAAACTCTAATTATTTTAAATATTAACTGCATACTATTATAGCTTGTATGTTGTAAACTGCTATAATATACTTTTCGAGTTTTATTCCTAAATAACAAACGTGCATTGAATTACTTGCATGAATATTTTATAAAAGCCTTTATTATTTTTATAAAATATTCATTAAGTTTTATAAATTCGTATTCAGGTTTTCCAAAAGGATATTCACAATATCTGAGCAACACTGATGTCGTCACTCTTCCGACAGATGAAAATTATGTACAATTATAAACTACATGCCGGCGGTAACATAATCTAAAATACCATCGGAACTCTCCCCCCATGCCATAATTGAATTCTCTCAGTCTTGAATGGACTTCCCTTTTACACAAAACCTGCCAATTTTAAATGTAAATATATTTTACAGGTCTGAACAACAGCCGTACAATTAACGATAAAAATGCAGGAAGAGTAAACCAGATGGTTTTTAAAAACTCGCAGCTGTTGCTTCATAAACAGGCATCATTTCTAAAAGGTCTATCCATCTGAATATCTTAATAAAAACGACATTTTTAAGCTTCATTCCGGGGTGATTCATGCTGCAGAAATGACAGGTCCTTAATTTGGATAGCTTCCACGCAGGTGTTAGAAACATTCAAAACCACGATCTTAATTTTATTGCGCGTGCCAAAAGCTATTTTTCTTGCGACGCTTGGAGCTCTCCGCGGTTTGCACTGCGATTTTAAAACTAATTTGGATAAAATCTTGTTGCGTCAGTTGTGGTTATGAATTTATAAATTCCGAACGCATAAAATGGAGGTGGGGAATGTCGGAGGTACAGACACATTCGAAGTTCTCGTTTTTAAAACCAATATTATGCGTCGGTAGTCACAAATATGGGCTATAATTTCATGTAAATAAATACAGTCTAAAGCTTCCGACTCAATAAGAATTAAAATCTGAATTCTTTAGAACCTTAATTTCAGTTGGATATTTCCACGAACAGTTAATTTAATATTTTCGAAAAAATGTTACTGCATATAGGTTATTTTGATTACAATAAAATACCGAACATACAAAACTGTGTTAAAAGATTTACACTTACAAATTACCACTTTTATTAAATTAGAAATCTTACGTTCTGTTATATATAGGAACTAGACGACACGATAGTTGTCCTGTTTTAACGTTGTAACTTCAAAAATTGTAAAATGATTTTAAATAAATTATAAATTGGACTATTTTGATGAAAAGTAAGGGAAAAAAATATTTTTAAAATATTTGATGCCACCACTCTGACAGTCATCACAAACGTAATTAAATTAAATTAAAATTCCCACATCGCCTGTACTGGGATTCGATCCTGGGACTTCTCGTACTGATGCTCGTTGCGCCACTTG
The DNA here is from genome assembly GCA_032207245.1 of Pardosa pseudoannulata. Taxonomy (NCBI): domain Eukaryota; kingdom Metazoa; phylum Arthropoda; class Arachnida; order Araneae; family Lycosidae; genus Pardosa; species Pardosa pseudoannulata. The sequence continues at coordinate 17,026,686 of CM063504.1, read as the reverse complement.
CGCCACAGACACGTTAGCAGTGAAGGGTTTCGAGCGCCATTATAATAATCTCAATAAGCACGCAATTCTGGATTTTTAATAAAAAAACATTTTTTATTAGATCAAATTGTGAATCTAAACCATTCTCGAATCGACTTAATTACATACACAAAATTTCATCAAAATCAGCCCAACCGTTTAGGAGAAGTTCTATTACAAACACACTGGCAGAAGAATTTTGTATATAAAGATATCACTGTATATTGGGTATTATATAATAGCGTAATATTGAATGCATAGTATTGAATGTTACTATTAACATAATATTAAGTTACTCAGTAATAAGGAACTAAAAGTATTTAAAACTGATAGAATTGAAGATATCTTTTTCAGAGAAATATATTACTGAGCTACTGAATATTAATCTATGTTTAATCAAACGATCTGAAAGTAACATAGCATTAGACGATTGTTTTATAAGTGAAATTAAGTGTCAAGATGCTTAAGGCAGTTCTAGAAGTTTTTAGAATTTAAATCTCGAATTATTTAAATATTTTTAAAATCTTTTTATGTAAAATATATCTTAGATGCACTTAGATGATGTAATAAATGTCATTTTGTACAGGAATCTATGTTAGTCAAATGGTAGAGAAATAATTTATGTATTCTAATAGCTCTTATTGGGAGAATAAAATCGCAAAAATCACGTGGAAAACTTATACATAAGTGTGAATAAGAACTTGCAGTCCTATTCAGAAACGAATGCCTTAATTTTAAGATTAAGTTTCACTTTTTTTATTTTTATGAATTATTGTGTTCACTTTCTCTAGCACAAAAATGGGAATTTTATTAGCCGTTCTGTTTACTTTTACAGAAACAAGAAGTAAATAATTCCAAAAGGTATACAAAAATGTTTTGAGTTCTGCTGACAAAAAGATACTTATTTGTCTTAAAATTTTTACCTGCATATTTCTCTATAATTCGAATGGTATGTTTTACTGTCTGTGCTAACCATAATCGAATATTTTAAAAGCATATAAATGTATATCAGTTAAATAAAAATTTCTGTGATAATTTCTTTATTTTAAAGTCTTATCTAAAAGACCTTTTACATCCGATTTTGTCACAGGTTCTCATCCAGAGTATTTTTAGACGCAAATTTCAGAAAAAATAATAATGCCTCTACTAATATTCTGCAGGTGCATATCCCAAATAGTTTTTTTACAAAAAAAGGGCAAAAAATAAAAGGAAGAATAAGGAAGTACATCGATATTTTATATTCGAAAAGGAAGGACACTCTATGCGAGACCTCCCTCTTGAAGTATTTTATTTAGCCATTACTTCTGTATCATGGTCAATATTCGGAAGATACAAGCTTTCAAAGAAGGTTGCAAGCAGGTGGTAAATGAAGCCCCGAGGGGAGGATGGCTACTGCAGATAATGATATCACAATTACGCGGGCTGACGAGCCTCGGAGAAAAGGGCTGTAGAATTATTTATAATTAGGCTTCAAAAATATTAACATTAGAATTGGAAATTTGCTGTGGCACGCTCCAGCTTAAAGACATTACATGACAAATGATTGTGTAGCGAATGTCAAAATAGTTTGCTGAAGGGTTTTGCAAGTGATATTTTCTTGCGTGCTTTCCCTTTCTAACACCGGTAATCAGATGGCTGTGTTGTACGTACGTTTCATGCTCATTACATAACAACATTCTGACTTAAGTGCTGGGGAGACACATTCTTCTGCGACAGATCTCTGAACTTCTTAGAATTCCGAGTGAACACGTCTTATAAGTATTCATTCGTGATAAATGATTAGATTAGAAGTAGTTGTTTTGTAATGATCGTCGATGTTTGAAAAATAATATGATTTTAATACATACTCTTAAAAACTGTTTAAAAAAAGCCAATAAAATAGATACATGTAATAGAGCACCATGTGCTTATTTCGGTAATATTTTCTTTCAAAAACATGGCGTGTACTTTTTTACAAAATGAGCAATGTTAACGCTCTCCAACATAAAAATAATTTTACTTTTTAACCACAGTTTTATCTTAATTAAGCTATGTTATAATCTATATTTCGTTTGGTATTATTCTGTTTCTGAATCAATATGTATTTTTTTCATAGAACTGGGTTCAAGGAAAAAAAAATTACAATCAGTTTAAATACAATTTTTTCTTCCAAAAAATCATGTCTGGTCTAATCATGCAAGTAATAACTTGCCTAGATAATTTACTTGAAATCTAAAATTTTCATGAACACAAATAGCTCAAAACTAATATTTTTAAAAATAGTATTTCGTTAAGTTTAGTTATATCTTTAAATTCTGTGTATTATTACCAATATTAAGGCCTGATACAACATAATAAATCTTTGCTTGAGATACTTTTGATGGTAAAATTGTTATTTACTTCAATACAAAACTGATTATTTTTTTTTTGTTTGGTATCTTACTACCGACTCCATGTGAACTATTTCTAAAGCTTTGTGCTTTCACAAAAACATGCAGCTTGAGACTTGCTCTTATATTAAGTATTTGATGCCTCAATTTTATATTAACAAGCTGTAACAGAAATATCTAGTTGACATAATTCTCTTGTTTCTGTAGACATTAGTCTCAAAATTGTGACAATCGAAGGTTCATCCTTCTTTACAAGCAGAAAAAA